>CM063506.1:80428885-80436385 GCA_032207245.1 Pardosa pseudoannulata | reverse complement strand
TTAAATATAAAAATAGCCTTTACTCTGCTTTTTAATCTGTTTTACTAAAAAATAATTTTATTTTATGCAATAGATCAGAAAGCATAATTAGAAGCGAACAAATTTAACCTGCTTTGAGGAAATCTAATTTCAGCTACTTAATGAATATTATTTATTCTAGGTTAACAAAAGAAACTCATGAAAAGTGTTAGAGACGCAATAAATAAGCATCCATCATTTTTAATAACTAGAGTATAAAATAAATAGCCAAATGTTCAGCCTGCATTTCCAAGTAATTATTCAAAAAAATATTCTCCTGTAAGATACAAGGAAGTTTTATATAAATCTTATAAAATATAGTATGGTTGGTTTCCTACTTGTACTTATTTACAAATTTAGAATATGTATATAAATGTACGTATTATGGTATATATATAAGTGTGCGTGTGTGTATGCATGTATATATTATTGCAAGCAACAGTTGGGATGAAAAATGCGTAGACTAACGTAGAAAAAAAAATTTATTCAATAAAATTTGATTTATTATTCAATTTCGTTGCCTTCAAGGGAGATACTAGTATTATAGTTGTCATACAATATTTCGATACCATTTTTATAGTACGATTTGTCTTTAGCCTAAAATAGTCCTCAGTTTCGCCGATTACTTCTTCATCGGAGCTAAATTTCTTCGCAGCGAGCATTCTCTTAAAGTCTGATAACAGGAAAAAGTAGCTGGGGCCTAAATCTGAAGAATACGGTGGCTGAAGAAGCAATTCGAAACCGAATTCATATAATTTCATTGACTTGTGACACGGTGCATTGTCTTGATGAAACAGCACTTTCTTCTTCGAATGGCGCCGTTTTGCTGCGATTTTATGCTTCAAAAGCTCCAATAACGCTACGTAATAGTCGTTGTTAATGAATTTTCCCTTTTCAAGATAGTTGATGAATATTTTGCCATGCGCATCCCAAAATTCTGATGCCATAACCTTGCCAGCCGACTGTTGCCTCTTCTCATTCTTTGGAGTTGACGTCTCACGTAGTCCTCTCGGCTGACTGTTGATTGGACTTCAGTGTAAAATGATGGAGCCATGTTTCACCCACTGTCACATGTCGAAGCTTGAATTCGGGTTTATTATGATTTAATTCGTTGTTGGTTTTGGTTGATTGTGAGTTCGCACGACACCCATTTTTCTCAGATCTTTCGCATACACAAATATTCTTTCACGATATGTCGAACACATTCCTTTGATATCATTAGAGTCTCAGATATCTCGATCAACTTCATTTTAGGGTCATCCAAAATAATTTTGTGGACTTTTTTTTATGTTTTGTTCGGTAACATGCTCTTTGGGACGTCAAATGCGTGCATCGTCCTCTGTACTCATTTCGCCTCTCTTAAACTTAGCAAACCACTACTCAATGGTTTAATTTCTCGGTGCAGAGTCCGAATAATATTTATCAAGCCAATCTTTGGCTTCAACAGTACTTGTTTTCTCTAAAAAGCAGTGCTTTACTAACATATGAAATTCCTTTTTATCCATTGTTTTCAAACTAACAGAAGTTGCTTCATTCAAAATACTATATCTCACAAATTAATAGTCCGACAGCTGTCAGAATAATACACATGTCTTCGGAAGGTTAGGGATAACTAAAAATCATATGGATTTAATATTAGTGGCGCCATCTATGTATCAGCTTACGAACTTTTCAGCCCACTGTTACACTTAAGAAGGAAGTATTTCTACTATGCATATTTATTTGAAATTAAGAATATTAAAAGTTAATTTTTGATATGTAAAATAATTAAATATACTTATAGAGTACTATATATAAATAGTACATTTCGAAACTTATAATCTTCGTTATATGAGCCTGTTCTGAATTCAACATAAAAAAATTACATTCCTTGGAGAATGCGATTTAGCTATTTTTAATAAAGCTCTACAATTAAAAAATGATTTAATTGATGAAAATGTACTTTTTATTAAAGTATTTACTAAATGTATCAACTTATTACATGAGTTTAACATTCCATTCAAATGCTTGTTTCAAAAAAGGAGTTATTGTTTTCTGGTCAATTCAGATAGTTGCTGCATCAATTCGTAATTTTACCAATTCGTTTAATTAATGGTAGATACCATTGCTTTTTCCCATATACCATAAAACCATTTACAATGCTCAAATACATGATTATAAAGTTCTTTATTTTTGGTGATATTTCGTGTATTTTTTAAAATTTTGTATATAAAATGATTACGGATGGGTAAACCGAAGCCTGGGGTGTATTGTATCTGAATTTTAAATAATACGGCTGAACTCAGATAGTTAGCGATTTATATTTTACGATTGGTAAATTAAAATTACTTTTGGCAGAAACTTAATACGTTGACTGTCATGGGGGCCACCGGCATTGCAGCAAAAAATAAAAGTACATAATTAACCCCTTCCGGTAAAATGAAGAGTCTAGCTCGTCATTAGTTTTTCATTCCATACCGCACAATGACGAGCTACACTCGTCGTTCGATTAAAGTTACTGTTAAATATGATAATTAATTTAGTTCTAAATTTCTAGTGTACTAAATCTGGCAACACTTTTATCCCTTGTGAAAATCACAAGTCACTATTGCATATTGTTTACTTAGAATTTTTTGGTACAAGTCATTGCCAAATTAATGAGTCAGAATAAAAGAAAACCTACTAAGAAATGCCGTGTGTGTTACAAGAATCAAATTAAAAGTGAGACTACTTGGCGGTGTAAGCAATTAAGAATTCCTTTGCACTTTGTTTTGAAAAGTACCACTAGCTTGAAGACTATTATCTGTATACCTTATTAATGTTTTGCTTTGATATTTTCTTAATTTTACTGTTTCTGATATTATTTAACACTATGTAAAAAGTGGATTTTAATTAAGTATATGTAAGAATTGTAAAATGAAACAAGTTTTTTAAATAAAAATAAATGGTTATTTCATGCACAGTTTTTCATTATTAAATCATACCAGAAGGGGTTAAAGCAAATGTGGATGCTGATAACTTTTTCAATAATACCATTGTTATTATAATGATTTGAAGAAATTAATGCAATATATAACATAGAAAAATAATTTTATTAGTACATAAAAAATATAAATTTTATTAGTGCATATTGCAATGAGTCAGATTGAAACTATCAAGGCAAATAAAAGGTCAATTAACGCAATCCGAGAAATATGTCACTACTTTTTTAGCCACATTCTTTGCTCTAGTTCTCCCTAGCTACTTTGAATGCTAAAGAATGACAGTAATCTCATAGTAATCGAAACACGATTGTTTGAAATAAAGGACAATCGTAATAATTGCCTACAGCGCCGTATCAGCTAAGAAGATAAAAGTAGAAAATAACTATAAAATGGTTTTGGATATTTTCCATATTTTACCAAATCACCAGTGACCATCATCCCAAAAACTGCTTCAAGTAAGATTTTATATAACTCTTTTTATCTGCTGCAAATAATATTTCAGCATGGGCAAACCATCGAAAATGCGTATGTCAGTCAACGTGTTAATGTGTCTTTTTGATTAATCTATTTGAACATTAAAGTGTTTAACAAAAATAGGTTATAAATTATAGCTTAGATACCGCAAAAACTAAAAAGATGTAAGTGACAAAGTATCTATTAATGAAAAGCAATTTCTAAAACTGCAGGAATGAAAGTTCATTTTAAGATATTTACGTAAATGTGTGATTAAAATACATGCCAAAAAGATAAAAGTAGAAAATAACTATCAAATGGTTTTGGATATTTTCCATATTTTACCAAATCACCAGTGACCACCATCCCAAAAACTGCTTCAAGCAACATTTTATAACTCTTTTTATCTGCTGCAAACAATATTTCAGCATATGCATCGCATAATGAAAAGTTCACGTCGGCACCTTGGCCAGACCATCGAAAATGCTTATGTCAGTCAACGTGTTAATGTGTCTTTTACCTGGTATATAATCTATTTGATCATTAAAGTGTTTAATAAAAATGGGTTATAAATTATAGCTTAGATACCGCAAAAACTATAAAGATGTAAGTGACAAAGTATCCATGAATGAAAAGCATTTTTTAAAACTGCAGGAATGAAAGTTCATTTTAAGATATTTGCTTAAATATGTAATTAAAACGCATGATAAGATAATACTACAAAATAACTATCAAATTGTTTTGAATATTTTCCATATTTTACCAAATCACCTTTGACCACCATCCCAAAATCTGCTTCAAGTAAGATTTAAGATTTTATAACTCTTTTTATCTGCTGCAAACAATATTTCAGCATATGCATCGCATAATGAAAAGTTCACGTCGGCAACTTGGCCAAACCATAGAAAATGCGTATGCCAGTCAACATGTTAATGGGTCTTTTAGTTGGTATATAATCTATTTGAACATTAAAGTGTTTAATAAAAATGGGTTATAAATTATAGCTTAGATACCGCAAAAACTATAAAGATGTAAGAGTCAAAGTATCCGTGAATGAAAAGCAATTTTTTGAAACTGCAAGAATGAAAGTTCATTTTAAGATATTTACGTAAATATGTAATTAAAACACATGCCAAAAAGATAAAAGTACAAAATAACTATCAAATGGTTTTAGATATTTTCCTTATTTTACCAAATCACCAGTGACCACCATCCCAAAAACTGCTTCAAGTAAGATTTTATATAATTCTTTTTATCTGCTGCAAATAATATTTCAGCATGGGCAAACCATGGAAAATGCGTATGTCAGTCAACGTGTTAATGGGTCTTTTAGCTGGTATATAATCTATTTGAACATTAAAGTGCTTAACAAAAATGGGTTGTAAATTATATCTTAGATACCGCAAAAACTAAAAAGATGTAAGTGACAAACTAACCATGAATGAAAAGCATATTTTAAAACTGCAGGAATAATAGTTCATTTTAAGATATTTACGTAAATATGTAATTAAAACACATGCCAAAAAGATAAAAGTACAAAATAACTATCAAATGGTTTTGGATATTTTCCATATTTTACTTAATATTTTCATTAAAAAAATATCTCAAAAATCATTCAAGAGTTATGCGTGGAAGAAAATGAAAGCGGAATACCAAAGTAATTTGTTTCTTTTGAAATAAATAATAAATATTAATAACTTTTCGCATGCTTATTTAGATAAAATTTTCTTTTCAAAGCTATGCAAAAACTTCGAATTTGGGCAAGCGTATTTATGAATGTGTTTCCCACAGGGAAAGTAAAGGAGAAATATCCATAAAATGCAAATTATTCCACTTTCCTGCCAAGTATCTCATAAGAACTTAGCTAATATTTTAATGAATGTCAAATGCCATGAGGAATGTTCCTACGTGTTCTAATCTAAACTGCACGACCATTCAAAGCAAAACTAATAAATTTCAAATGAATGTTTTCATGTTACTATTCATAGAAATGAACATTCCTTTAATATGTAAAAAAGGAACGTTTGCCAATAAGAATTTCTTCAGTCTCCTCCGGAAAGAATACGTTTTTACTTATTTATTGTGTATTTGTTCAATTATTTTTTTAATTATTGATTTAATTTCTTTTTTTCGTTTAATAATAGACTATCAGTGTTAGGCTGAAATACGTGTGTCACGTGGCGTTATCTTGATGAATTCATATATCTTGTGCAACATGATCGTCTCTAAAATGTATAATAACATACATACACTTTTTTTTACTAATCTTAACTTAACATAGTTGCAATACTTCCTTCTAAAGTTTACTTGCAATAATATATGCATGCATACACACACGTACACTTATTATATATATATATATATATATATATATATATATATATATATATATATATATATATATATATATATATATATATATATATATATATATATATATATATATATATATATATATATATATATATATATATATATATATATATATATATATATATATATATATATATATATATATATATATATATATATATATATATATATATATATATATATATATATATATATATATATATATATATATATATATATATATATATATATATATATATATATATATATATCGTGGTGCAGAGTTAAGGGGAATGGAAAACATTCTTTCTTGATAATAATAAGTTTATTAAATCATCGTTTCTTCTAAAAGCAAAACCTGCGCCATTTTTATTAATCGTGGCGGAGCTAAGCGTGGAAAAGAGATTGTCAACTCCATGTCCCCGAGCTAACTGAAACTTATCTGTTTGCAAGCTCATCAAATGGTTTAAAAAATGCTTCCAAATTACCGGATTATCCTAAAAGCTTACGCGAGCGTGGGACTTTTTCATTTATTTTATTATTATAAAAGAGTTCCCTTTTTAAAATTACTTTTAACTCACGTAATTTCCAACTACCCCTTTTTTAGACCTGACTACTCTCTCTCTCTCTCTCTCTCTCTCTCTCTCTCTCTCTCTATATATATATATATATATGTATATATATGTATATGTATATATATATACATATATGTGTACATATATATATATGTATAGATATGTATATGTATATATATATATGTATATATATGTATATATATATATGTATATATATGATATGTATATATATACATATAAATATATATATATATATATATACATATATATACATATATATATATATATATATATATATATATATATATATATACATACATATACATATATGTATGTATGTATATGTTCTTTTTCTTGTCCATTTTTGTACTGCTATTGAGCTTCGTACAGTTGTTTCCAAAGTGTAAGGAGTGAAAGTTATTACTGAGAAAGACACAGTCAGTCTGAGAATATGATTAATTTTTTGGGGCGAAAGTTTTGACAAAAATTTATATTCTTATAAAACTCTTAAAAGTTTTAAATTAATTTAAAATTATATTTCCACTTTCTACGTAGATCAATACTATTTATACTAAATATTAAAATAATGCTATACCAAGCCTAAATCTAAAATTTCGTCTGAACAAATTTAGTGGATTTAAGCTTCGATTATCTCTGAGGATGGAAGAAAACGCTGAAACATGTATGAATAAATATTTTTCGTTTATCTGCTTCCGCTTTGACAGGAAACACTTGAAATTGTCATGAATAAATAAGTGCTGGATTTAAGTTTCATTATTTTAATACACGAAAAGATTCTTTCCCGCTTGTCAAAATGTGTTCTCTGGTGGAGAGATAAATATTTTATTAGAAGTTACAAGTGTAAGGATAAATTGCTTGAAAGTGCCACTTAAAATTATAACGCACTTTATAAATGCCACCTCTAAATAAAGGAAATGCTTGGATAAATAGAGATAAGAAGCAATTAAAAGTATAGTATATTTAGGAATATTTATAATTAAAAATATATATTCTTAGGGATAAAAATTCAAGTGTTTTTATTACTAAACTTAATTCTAGGTTTAGACAGTTTATGTTAAGTTAGTGTTCTAATGATGAAAACTTCCTGAGAGCTTAAAATGTTTAAAGAGAAAAATGAC
>CM063506.1:80421385-80423885 GCA_032207245.1 Pardosa pseudoannulata | reverse complement strand
AAATTAATATTTTTTATGGTTACTTTGTCATCTATTACAAGAAATCAGTTGATAATGAGAAGTATTTACAAATACTAGTTTAAACATATTTACAATTAAAAATAATTAATTTAAACTTTATATTCAAAAACTGTATATTGAAAAAAAATAATATCTGAATAACCCATTCTTTTTAAAAATAATTTTATTTTTAAAAAGAATACATATTGTGTTTACATATAAAGAAAATTTTCGTAAAATTAACTTATCCTTATAGTAATTTCATCATCTATTAAAAGAAATCAGTTGAGAGTGAGAAGCAGTTACAAATATTATTCTAAACATATTTGCAATTGAAAATACTTCATTTAAATTTTAGATTCAATACATATTACTGCATAGAAAATAACATGTGAATAACCTAGGCAAATAATTTTATTTAAAAAAAATAAATGGGCATGATTTTAATATGGTTTCTGTCGTGTAGCTCTCATTAAATTTAGGTATTTACCTATGATCAAATTTATAGTGGTTATTATTTTGTTATTTAAAGACTAAATTTTAATTTTATTGCGTTGTGTAGATTATTTAAGTTTTAAATTCAACCACAGGTTCTGAGAGACTACACACTTATTTTAAAAAAAACTAATTAGCTAAATTACCAGTTACTGAATTCAAATATTACACACTTAATAAAATAATCACATACAAGGTTGATAGATAAAAATTAAAAAATAAGTTAATTTATTATTATGCTATTTGTACATGTCTATGTACAAAATTTTGATTCAAACTTCAAAATTTTCTACTAGGTGCACATTATTCAAAATTTAACAACAATGTGATCCTAATCATATATATAAAAAAAGAAGAGAGGTGACCTAATTCCAAATTCAAATATTTATAATAAGTTCCTTTGTGGATCTACAGGGATGTGCCATGCTGGTACTCAGGTTGGGAGCTCCTGGTGAAAGGATGTAGATACTGCTGATAGTCTCACCACTGGTCTGGGGCCTTCTAAATAACTGGGTGAATTCTGAATGGCTGATGCACTGGAACACTTCTGGTCGTTTCAAGATGTCGTCTTCGTTAGTTTTTCGGAGTCTCTCTTGTACCCAACTCTTCCTTTAGACCCCGAACTCTGCTCTCCGACTCCCGAACTCTAACTGTCTTCTTAACTCAAACTCCTGAACTTTAACTGCCTATTTTTCCGGAGTCCATTTCGGAACCATCTCTGCCTTTGGTCCCCAAAGTCTAACTCTCTTCTTAACTTTTCTTTTTTTATATTATTTTCATCTCTGTCCTTTCTTACTTCTCTTCGTCCAATCAACAGAGCTGTATATAATCGTTGATATCCTTTTCCCCGCCTATAAACCGCAAACATGGGGAAAACCTTGCCCCTTCAAATTGGGCACTGTCACTTAGGGACTCATAATACACTTAGGCATACACTTAGTCACTTAGGGACTCATAAATAACTCCACAAAGGTACATTCTTATTTAGTGACATGAATGAAGACATGATTCTAATCTGGGACTGGGATCAGAACCTTGGCCGAGAATCCGACACGAAACCGTTCAATTAATTTTTATAGGTCCTCTCTCCTTAACCCTTTAAAGGTCACCTACATAAGCTCTTTGGAATTTAAGGAAATTATTTTGTAAATATTACTTATGAGCCTTATAAATGCAAAATGTATTAGAATTTTTCTTTACAATCCTTAGGCTTTAGATTACCGTAGGAGGGATTGATGGGGATTCACTGACAAACCCACCCCCTTGTAGAGCGTGAACACAATACTTTTTAAAATTTTAATTATATTGGAAGAACTATAAACAAGTGTTCTTAAAAAGTATAATAAATAACTAGTTTAAAGATTTATAAGTGTTGTTTGAATAGATACTTTTGTTTGGGGTCATAAGAGAAAAAAATCGAATTACTAAATTTCCAGGTACATCAAGTTTAAATATATATATTTCAAATGAAAAAAATAAATGAAGTGTAGTACTATCACTTATCGTAATTTTTAATTGTCAAAAACATAAAATGACATTCATATTTCTAAAAAAAATAGAGGAAAAAGATGTTTAACAGGAGGTTTCCCTGCGAAACGACTGTCCGCTAAAGGATTAAAAAAGATGTCATGAGATCACATTTAGATCCCAAGCATTACACTTGTTTTATTTATATCAGTTATATTAACTATCAATTACATTAATGATCTAAATTGCCTCACCACAGTTTCAAACGCGTTTATTTTTTTTTTTTTTTTTTTTTTTTTTTTTTTTTTTTTTTTTTTTTTTTTTTTTTTTTTTTTTTTTTTTTTTTTTTTTTTTTTTTTTTTTTTTTTTTTTTTTTTTTTTTTTTTTTTTTTTATATGTTTGTCATAGCTGTTTTCATGCACATGAGAACTTTAAACAAAAGAAAAACTTTACTTTAAACAAAAAATTAATCCCTGTGAAAACATCATGCCAAAAAGGGTTAAAAACAAAACCATATCTAGCTTTCAAACTCAACACC
>CM063506.1:80408885-80411385 GCA_032207245.1 Pardosa pseudoannulata | reverse complement strand
AAATAATTTAAATCTTTCACAAATTAAATTTTGCATAACAAAACCATATTTTCAATAGTACTTGAAAATAAAATTCATTATTAGGTATGCTGAGAACTAAAAAAAATGTTTATGTATACAATGTCACAATTTGTACATTAAATTAACTCAATATAAAATACTTATTTAATAAATTTAACCATCGAACCATAAATCTGAGGCCAAGTTTCAATGCAAAATAAAACATACCAAAAGAAGCACTTTCAAATATAAACTGTGTAATGTCTGTTAGTTATTTATTAAAAAATAAGCTAAAAAAGGCACACTTATTAATATCCTTTTTAATTTCTGTTTATACTGGTTTTATAACATTATAAAAATGTATCTCTCTGTCTACCTATCTATCTATACAAGTATAACCATATACACATGTATATAGATAGTATGCTTCTATAAATGTTTATATATATGTGTGTGTTTCAGTGTGTATGTGTGTATATGTATATGACAGAAAGATTTTCATATTTTTGAACCCAGAGAAAGATTTATGACAGTTGTAGACATAAATGTGAAATTTATATTCTATTTCTTTATGTATACAAGGTGTTAAGCATATTTTTACTTCAAGTTTTTGGAAACAAAACATGCCTATTATGTATTAAATTTTAGATATTTACCTGATTTGCGTATCGTATTATGGTACGTATGAATGAAAAGTTCTGTCAGATCAGAAAATATTTAAATACTTAAAATTTACATTATATATAATAACATATTTAATTGAAAGTTTGGTTATAGGTAAAATTATTTAATATTTTACTAGACTTATTTAAAATGTCATTTATGTCACTTATTTAAAAACAAATCTTTAAAAAGTGTCTCGAAATTTATAAAAATACTATTCTTGCTCACCTGATAATAAGAGGATTTTTCTTTATGCAATAACAAATTATAGTTTATAATAGGTTTTGTAGAATACTTCGACATTAGTAAAATTGTTTACACTCCTACTGCTCATATGTAGTCTTAAATAAGATGGGATCTTGCTAAGAGTGGGTATCACAAGATAAGTAGATATAACAGATTATGTGAATATGTGGATAAAAAAAATGTTATTTGATCTAAGCAGTTGTTTTTTTACTAAAAACTAATAAAATATTTTTGTCGAAATCGGAAGTACTAGCTTCCTTTTATTTATGTATTTACAACTACAATGCTGGAGATTCGTTAACCATATTACTATAAGTAGCACTATCTAGACGGTCAAATATATCCCTATGAACTTAAATTGTAAATGACTATCAAGCCTTAGACGTGACTTAATCCAAACCCTCCAGCTTGGTAGATAAACTTTTTAATAACAATGTCGAGCAGGCTGCAAATTGAAACAAAATATAAATACAATTAAAAGAATAATACATTTATAAAATGTTGATTTTAAATGCATTAGATTATTTTTCTAGCCTAATTATCTTGTAATATAAAATTTCTTTAATACAATTAATGTGTTCACTTTTTTCTGGTATTATATAGAATAATATTTTAAGTATAATAACTCCCAAGCAAATATATTCCCCTTTCCTATAACAAGTGAAGTAGAGGATTAAATACAGCTATGATCCCGATTATGCATTACTGATTCAGTTAAAAATAACATATCGTCTTACTAATGAAACTGAAACATACAGAACAAAATCAATTACTTATTCTGTATTGCTATCGGACATCTGTTATATCACTTCTTATTGCTGACGCTATAGGAAATACACAATATTGCTAAAGAGAGGAAAATCCTGCTATGTAATACCCAACTTGTGTAGTTTTTCTATTATGATTTTTATGTATTAGATTCTATAATCAATTATATATGACGCTAAAGTTAAATATATATATATATATATATATATATATATATATATATATATATATATATATATATATATATATATATATATATATATATATATATATATATATATATATATAAATAAATGTATTACTGATAAAGAAAATATTTTAGAAGAATAGATGTAGGAGTACATGAAACAAAGTTTTAAGTATTCTCCAAGTACTATCTATTTACCACTTAAAATTTGTTTTGCTTTAGGTAATATATTTTTTAATATGGTGAGAGTTACAGTGCTTATTAAATTTATCAAATATTCTTTATATATAAATTCAAGTATGACCGATTTATTTGCAATAAATTTACAACTATCCGTTATTTAGTAAGACATGGTATAAATTATTTCCCATTAATCACCAAAACTTTTATCAAATCTAAAACTTTTTAGTTCTACTGTATTTAATCATCTAAGAACTGCTTTATTACTTAAAGATCTAAACACTTGCATCCTTCGGAATGCTCTATATTCAGTGATTGTTTTTAATCATTATATTTACTAAATTTTTGTTTCCAATGATACTATAAGTAGAATTTTTACCCATAATGACCCACAACCTTTAATTTTCCAGGATACGCCTAATAGTAAATATAGCTCTCTAACTGGACGATTAAGGG
>CM063506.1:80393885-80403885 GCA_032207245.1 Pardosa pseudoannulata | reverse complement strand
GATCGGTGATTAAACGCATGGTTGCTTTTCTACCTGGGTGAGAAAGGTTATGAAATACTTCGAATATATGACGTCTCTGTGATTTGGGAACAAAAGGGCGAATTTTACCATTAGAAATATCACAGTATAACTCAATGGAGCTGTCTGGTAATGTTAACTTCTTTAAATTTAATGCTGTTGAGTTTTCAGTTAGTAAAGTTTGAAGATCGTTATCCCTAGTTTGTTCTTCTGCTAGTAAAGTATAATTTACCGGGTTTGGGCATGTAATAGTCTCAATTCGTGAAAGTATATCAGCAGGTATATTTTCTACCCCCTTAATGTACTGAATATCTGTTGTGAATTGGCCTATGTAATCCAAGTGTCGTAATTGTCTCGGAGAACATTTGTCACTTTTCTGTTGGAATGCATAAGTGAGTGGCTTATGGTCAGTGTAAAGCGTAAAAGTTCGTTCTTCAACCATATACCTAGAATGTTTGATGGGCAAGTAAGCAGCCAATAATTCACGATCATATGCAGAATACTTTTTCTCCGAGTCCGTTAATTTGCGTGAAAAAATCCTAAAGGTTGTAATCCGTTAGCTGTTACTTGATGTTACGCAGCGCCAACCGAAAAGTTCGAAGCATCAACATGTAACACAAGTGGAGCATCTGGAGAAGGGTGAAAGGGAAGAGTTGCATTAGCTAACTGTTGCTTGGATAGCTCAAAAGCTTTATTAGCTTCCTCTGTCCAATTAATTTTTGTACTGTCTGCTTTCTTCGGGCCTTTAAGTTATTCATATAATAAAGCCTGTGTGTGAGCAGCATGAGGGATGTTACGCCAATAATAATTTAATAATCCTAAAAATTTCCGAAGTTGTTTCACAGTTTGTGGACGTTCGAATTTAAGTATAGGTTCAACTCTGTTTGGGAGGGGTTTAATTCCATCTTTGTTTACAGAAAAACCTAAAAAGGAAAGTTCTTGTACTCCTAAAACACATTTTTCAGAATTAATTCTGATTCCATATTCTGAAAGACGTTGGCAAACAATATCGAGGTGAGTAAGATGTTCTTCCTCGGAAATACTACTAATTAAAATGTCGTCTAGATAAACAAAAGTAAAATCGAGACCATAAAGAACCTAGTTCATAAAGCGTTGAAAGGTTTGCACAATCATTGAAAGGCTGCACAAGATAAACCGAAAGGCATATATAAAAACTCGAAAAGGCCAAAAGGTGTAGTAATTGCAGTTTTTTGAACACCATCTGGATGTACAGGAATTTGGTGATATGCTCGAGTTAGGTCAATTTTAGAAAAAATTTGTTTGCCATGTAGTTGTGAAAAATCATGCAGATGTGGTAAAGGGTACCTGTCTTCCTGCGTCTGGCTATTTAGTGCACGGTAATCTCCGACGGAACGAAAATCTCCATTAGATTTAGGCACCATATGCAGAGGGCTGGACCAACTTGATTTGCTGGGTCTGCATATACCTTGTTGTATCATATATATATATATATATATATATATATATATATATATATATATATATATATATTATTTATATATATATATATATTTATATGGGGGAGAGTATGTGTGATATATGGATTATTGTCAAAGATATTTTAGAAAAGAATAGATATAGGAATACAAGAAACAAAACTTTAATTATTCTAAGTACTATCTATTTACAATTTAAAATTTATTTACAAGTAGGTTATTAAATTTATCAAATAATCCTTAATATAAATTCAAGTATAACGATGTATGGGCAATAAATGTATACTTATCCGTTATTTAGTAAGACATAGTAAAATAAATTACTTCCCGCAAATCACCCAAATTTTTATTAAATCATAAAGTTTTTAGTTCTGCTGTATTTAGTCGTCTAAGAATTGCGCAATTACTTGAAGATTTTACCATCACTAGCTCTTCTATCCTTCGGAATGGTCTATATTCAGTGATTGTTTTGAATTTATATTTTTATTAAATTTTCTTTCGAATGATACTATAGGTAGAATTTTTAAGATGACATATAATTTAATTTTCAGGATATGTCTAATAGTAAATATGTTGTAGCTTAGTCTGGAAAGGCAACGCTCTTAACATGAGGGTTGCAGTTTCAGAGAACGAGCCGCTCTAAGATCCGCCATTTTCATTAAAGTTGACTGGGGTACGTAAAATAGGTTCGTGATCACAATGTCCTCCAAGATCCGAATATTATATATATATATATATTTATATATATATATATATATATATAATATATATATATAAATATATATATATATATAATATATATAATATATATATATATGTAAGGAAAATTCTCAGGGGTTTTCAAAACTTGAATCAAGGGTAAAAATTTCCGAATCATTTTCCATTCCCCCTTTTATTTGGAAATTTCCTAAATTGTCCGCTAGGGCCATGTAGGTTTATAATTGGCCAGGCCCCTTCTCTGAGGGCGTAACCTGTAGCCCCAGTGGTCAATTTAGGTTAGGGGTTAAAAAAGGGAATGGAAAATGACGCGGGAATTTTTACCCTTGATTCAAGTTTTTGAAAACCCTGAGAATTGGTCTTGTAAATAGAACTTTATGCTAGTTGACCCTTCAGTTTGTCCCTATGATGAATGGGAACCCGTCCTTCAAAGTTGTCTTAATAAAGGTCTATAGCTGAAACGGTATCATTTTTATGGCCATGACTGCAAATCGAGAAGTCAGTCTCATTACATATATATATATATATATATATATATATCGTTCATTCTGGACGAATAAACATCCATGAAATTTACCCCAACAGTGTATGAGTCTAAATCTTGGTCCCTGCTTTTTAAATAAAACAACCCACTGAAGTATATGTCGTACTTTCCCCTAAGCGTTGCTAAAAGAAAAGGCGTACCCCATATCTTAATACGATTATCTGCTTGGTTTGACAAGTGGCATCATAAGTAACAATAACAGTAAATATGCTTCTAATATGTAACATTAAGTGTAGAAGTGCTGCATTTGATATTCAAGGAAAGAAAGAGTATTGAAAATTTATATTTATTTTGTCAAATTTACTTAGAAATAAGAATATTTACAAAAGGTGATAATATTTATTAATTCTATTTTCAAATAAAACCAGGTAGTATATTGAAGTGCGCAAAAATTTAATGCGATTCCTGTCGAATATATCTTTAAAAGATGAAATTAACTTCACACATCAGTTGACAATAATAATAACTAA
Source organism: Pardosa pseudoannulata (assembly GCA_032207245.1). Lineage (NCBI taxonomy): Eukaryota > Metazoa > Arthropoda > Arachnida > Araneae > Lycosidae > Pardosa > Pardosa pseudoannulata. The sequence continues at coordinate 80,400,679 of CM063506.1, read as the reverse complement.
ATGACTAAAAACTATTTCAATGTATTCAATTTGAATTATTTTTTAAAATTTAGTTAAAAGTACAGTTTTTTTATAGTAAGAGTTTTCCTCGTTATCATATTTAACATCTTGGAAAACTATCATCTGTAAATTATATAAGTTATTGATATAATATTTCACAAATTATGATAAAAACAAACGCAATGTCTAATAGAAAAAGTTTTAAAATTTTGAAAATATGAATGTTCTATTTCTAAAAAATCTTCCGATCAATGCTAACAGTCAGATAAATGTCATTTACCATTTACAAACCCATTACTAATATTTATAACACATGGTTAACAAAATTATAGCTTATTTCTTTAACATATTAGTGGAATTTCACTATAAAGTGTGAGATTAAGAATATATATATATATATATATATATATATATATATATATATATATATATATGTATGTATGTATGTATATATATATATATATATATTATATATATATATATATATATATATATATATATATATATATGTGTGTATATATGTGTGTATATATATATATATATATATATATATATATATATATATATATATATATATATATATATATAAATATATATATATATATATATATAATATATATATATATATATATATATATATATATATGTATATATATACATATATATATGTATATATATGTATATATATATATATATGTATGAGTATATATATGTATACATAATATATATATATATATATAGGATGATGGTGTAAAATATGAATTTGTGTTGCGCTTATTTTATCATCCTATAAGCAGTGAAATTAAAATTTGATTTAATTATTTTTAGTACTCCCATTGTATAGAAAATTAGATGATGTATGTAGTATGTAATGTACTGCCCCATAATGAATGTTACCTCCTTTAGGCTATTTATTATACCTTTCGAAGGTAAGTGATCATCAAATAGATATATAGGTTTACCATCACCTCTAAATGATCCAATGGAGATCTGGTTAATCTTCTCTCTGCTGACCGATATGTAGTTAAGTTATATATTGAACTATACTCACTTATTATTTGAGCCCTATCCTGTCTTCTTGTAATACAATGTTTGTGATTTTGTTTGTTTATTTTTTAACACAATATGGCAATAAAACATTAGATATACGATATCAACTATAAATATTGAATTTTATAACTTCAAGATTGGTTTCATCTTTTATTAGTAAATATCAGGCACGACTATATAACTCTAGATATACGATATATTATATATATAATAATATATATAATATATATTAATCTAATAATATCTAATGATAAATTCTATCTAATAATATATATATATATATATCTAATAATATAAAACACTAGATATACGATATCAACTACAAATATTGAATTTTATACCTATACGATGGGTTTCATCTTTTATTAATAAATATCCGCAAGTCTATTTTATGGCCCATTTCTAAACGACCTAACACATTAAGTACATGTTAGGTGTGTACCAAAAATAAAATAAGCTGTATTACTTGTAAAAATGCAATAAAAGTCAGCTGTCTTATATATAGGACGACGGTAAAATATGAGTTTAATTTGCATTTAATTTATCATCCTATAAGGAGGGAAATTAAAATTTTGATTTTATTATTTTATTATTACCCCCACTGTAATAGATATTTAGATGGCTTATCTAGTGGCAGACTGCTCCACAATGAATGTTAACTCTTTTAGGCTAATTATTATACGTCTATAAGTTAAGTGATCATCAAATAATTATATAGGTTTACCATCACTTCTAAATGGTCCGCTGGAGATCTGGTAAATCTTCTATCAGACAAGTAGTTTAGTTATATATTAATCTATACTGATTTATTATTTGAACCCTATCCTGTTTTCTTGTATTACCTTGTTTGTGATTTGGTTTGTTTATTTCTTTAACACAATATGACAATATAGCATTAGATATACGATATGAACTATAAATATTGAATTTTATAACTATACGATGGGTTTCATCTTTTATTAGTAAATAACAGCATGTAAATATATTTTCCTCTCGCTAATACTTTGAAACATCTTTAACTATGTTTTGTAAGAAGTTTATGCCCCATTTCTAAAAGACCTAACACATTACGTGTATGGTAGGTGTGAACCAAAAATAAAATAAGGTGTTTTACTTGTAAAAATGCTATAAAAGTCAGATGTCCTATATATAGGACGATGGTAAAAAATGAATTTAAGTTGAATTTCTTTTATCATCCTATAAGAGGGAAATCAAAATTTTTATTTTATTCTTTTTAGTACCGCTATTGTATAGAAAATTAGATGACTTATCTAGTGGCAGACTGCGCCATATTGAATGGTACATCTTTTATATAGTTTAGCTTTAGTTTTCTTGTATTACCTTGTTTGTGATTTGGTTTGTTTATTTTTTAACACAACATGACAATAAAACACTAGATACACAATGTGAACTACAAATATCGGGTATTATAACTATAGGAAGCGTTTCATCTTTTAATAGAAAATATCCACATGTAGATATATTTTCCTCTTGCTAATACTATTTTACTTTCAAACATTCTATAACTGTTTTTTATAGGTAGTTTATAATCCATTTCTAAACGACCTAAAACACATTAAGTGCATGTTAGGCGTGTATCAAAGATAAAATAAGCTGTGTTACTTGCAAAATTGCAATAAAAGCCAGCTGTCCTATATGCAGGATGATGGTAAAATATGAGTTTAAGTTGCATTTATTTTAACATCCTACAGGAGTGAAATCAAAATTTTTATTTTATTCTTTTTAGTACCCTTATTGTATAGAAAATTAGATGACTTATCTAGTGGCAGACTGCCCCATAATGAATGTTACCTCCTTTAGGCTAATTATTATACGTCTATGGGCTAAGTGATCACCAAATAATTATGTAGGTTAACCATCACTTCTAAATGGTTGCATGGAGATCTGGTTGGTTTTCTATCATATATTATCTAATCTTCTATTATCTTATATATCTTAATCTTCTATTATCTAATAAGTAATTTTTTATATATTAATCTATATCGATTTATTATTTGAAACCTATCCTATCTTCTTATACGTGGGTTGAACTTTAGTAGTAGCAACAGTGCTGTAAAAAAAACTAAGCAACAAAACCAAAAATTATCGCGGATACCACACGTGACCTGCATATCTACCTTACCTCTCAGCTGAAAGACTCGTCCTTTCTACTTCATACGAATACGGTTTGACAAGGGGAACTAATTCTTTTATTAGCTTCCGGTCTAAAGTAAGTGTTGTCAGGAGTTTTCAAAACCAAGAACAACGAAAATGGATAAAACTTTATTGTTTCAGAGGTCAAGCAGTACGACAATGTCTTCTAGAGCTTCAAGAGGCTTGCGGGAAATCTACATTGCATTACAGAACTGTAGCAAGATGGGTAAAAGCCTTTAAAGAAGTACTCCCAAATATGGCAGACATGAATAGTCCAGGTCGTCCTAGTGTCAGCGATGCGGAAGTGCCTACTGTTTCTGCACTAATGGGCAGTGGTCGATGACAAACGATTTGTGAGCTGACCCGACAGACAGGATTTGCGCATATGATTGTGTTGCACATTCTGAAGGAATGCCTGAGCATGAGAAAAATTCTGCACTTTCTGAAGAACTCGCCTCTTATATTGCATGACTCTGCTCGGCCACAGACAAAGCAAGCTGGGATTAATTTGTTTGATTCATGGGGCTGAGAAGTGCTTTACCATCCACCATACTCACCAGATCTAGACCCTTGTGACTTTGTCTTAATTCCTATGATGAAGAAACTACTTTGTGGTATTCACTTCAGTTCAGTTTGAGAGATTCTTGCGGCAATAGACCGATCCATTGGTTGTAAAGCACGACAATGTCATCTAGAGCTTCAAGAGACCTGTGGGGAATATACCTTAAGGAACTGTAGAAGATGAGCAAAAGCTTTCAATGAAGAACGCCAAAATGGGGCAGACATGCATCGGTCAAGTCAGCCTAGTGTCACCAAAAGTTTAAGCTGTTGCCGCACTAATGGGCAGTGATCGACGACAAACGATTCGTAAGCTGGCCTGACAGACAGGATTTGCGCATTGCTGCACATTCTAAGCCCTTACTTAATTCCTGAGATGAAGGAACCACTTTGTGGAATTCGGTTCAGAACACTTCCAGAGATTCTTGTGGGAATAGACCGATCCATTCGAATTATCAACAAAACAACTGCTGCTACAGGTGTTCTGCGACTTCCACATCATTGGAAACAGGTTATACACAATACTGGCGACTATATTGAAGGACTGTAAAACATAGTGACATGAATCACTTTTACATTCCATGTAAATAAATAGTTTCCTCTATAACAGTTCCAACCCTCGTATTACAGTGTTTTTGATTTGATATGTTTATTTTGTAACACAATATGGCAATAAAACACTAGATATACGATATCAACTATAAATATTGAATTTTATAACTATACGATGGGTTTCATTTTTTATTAGTAAATATCAGCTTGTAAATATATTTTCTTCTTGCTAATATTTTCAAACATTTTATGACTCTGTTTTGTAGGGGAAAGTTTATGATCCATTTCTAAACAAATATCTTATGTCTTTTATTTTTACGAGTCTCAATATATTTTAAAATTATGTCTTTCTTTTAATAAAGAGTTTGAAATAAAATTTTAAGATTTACTTTTATATCATATAAAGCTATGATAGCAAAGTAGCTAATCCTTCAGGATATTTAATTGAAATGTGTTGGAGTTTTTGCTTGCAATCTTCTTATTACACTACAAATGCAGTGTATTTTAATTACATTTTTTTTGTTTTCATTTAAAGATTGAAATTTACTGTTTTACACACGAAAGACATTTTCTTATCAATGTCTCGCAAACACGTATTGAATAAGAATTTGATTTTAATCATGAATTTATTATTAATCCCGTATGCAAAATAATCACGATAACAAAATAAGCTTTATGGCAATTATTTCCAGCTTGAAGACGAATGGTGGCAACCCAAAATCACTGCCTTGGGGGTTACTCATTGGAATTAAAGCAGATCTTAACATCTTATGCAAAGTTCCGAGCGAAGCACAAAACTAAAATGTGGCATAATGTAGTATCCACTATCTTCTTAATTAAGGTTAGTTATTATAGCGTGAAATATTAAGAACCAGGGTGTTCGGGAATAAATGAACTGAAGAGTTTTGCAGTATAATATGGTTAACCTCAAATAATACATATATTCGTGTCACATTATTTAAAAAACAAAAGTAATGTCCTCATATATGTAATAGTCCTTATAATGTTATACAAATAAATGAAGTTTATTAAAATAAGTCTCTTATGTGGCTATAAATGTCATTTTTTTAGAAAATAGAAAAATCAGAGAGATTGTTATAACTTTAACCAAGCATAAATCCTCTAATTCAAAATGAACCGTTTAAACTCCGAATTAATAAAGCATAGTCCCTATGAATGGAAATTCGGTTATTATATTAATTAAGAGTATATAAATACAATATAGTTTTTTAAAATTAAGTGAAAAAATTATTGAGTATGTTTTTAGCCATATTCCATTATTGGAACATTGTCGTGTTACATTATTATTTTTTGCATATTCTTAAAAGATCATGAAAATAGTTAATTTAAAGTCTAATAATTATAATACCTTCTTAATATTACCTGTTTTGTTTATTTATCTTTATATAATGTACAATTGATAAATATTATGACATTACAAAATTTATGCAATATTGGTACCGGTTTTTCCAATTCTGTTGGATTATCAAATTTTACTTTTTTTTTCCTCTTTTTACTTCGAGGTTTACAGTTTTTCGTTTCTTCTTCACGATTAGACCCGGTATCTGAAATTTGCCTTCATATTACATCTTATTTTAAATGACTTCGACCATTCCACACACATGGAATGGCTTAACAGCATCTAAACTATTTTCATCAATATCTTCTTCCTCGGTTATATCATCAGGTTCATCGGGATCTAACTGGCAAATATCTACATCTTCCAAATTAGAAACCGAAAGAGTTTCTAGAAAGGCCAGAGCATCTTGTATTGTAAGGAATCTTTTGGACATGGGGTTAAATTTATGAAAACTTAAAAAATAAGTAAAAATAAATAAAACTAAATAAATGGCACTTGATAAATGAAACACAAAGCCCACATGCACTCTTTTCACAGTCGTCCAACAAAATTAATAAGAAAAACTATATCAATGAAAAGTGATAACTATTTCAGAAAACATATGCAATAAGTAACATTTTATGTGAAATTGCACTCGTCTCCAAAGGAATAGGTGAAACCCACCACCACACACATGTTCTGCCACCTTATCAAAAAAAAAAAGTCTTTCTATTGTTATGACTAAATAAAGTGAACATCAATGTCAAGTGCCAATATCATAATCCTTTCGAAGTAGTGTAGCTGCCATTTGGAACTTTATATATTTATTTTCTTTATAAAAGTAGCTATTCTTATCAGATTGCAAAAGAAAATATTGTTTGCAATATCATAGGATTCTTTGCACATATAAAAACTTAAATTTTTCCTTTAACATTTAAAAATAAAATTTTACTTATGTTGTTTTCCCGTAGGATATTTTAGAGCATTGCGTTTTTTCCTTTTAAACTGGAATTTTGGTAACTTTAATTATAATGGAGAGTAAAATTGACAAAATATAGTAATTTTTAAATTTTAAAAAAATAATAATTATCTAAACAAAATAAAACTTATTGTAAAAACACTTTATAATGGCATGTTCAAT
>CM063506.1:80366385-80388885 GCA_032207245.1 Pardosa pseudoannulata | reverse complement strand
GACTCTTGAGTGTTTATGTATATATATATATATATATATATATATATATATATATATATATATATATATATATATATATATATATATATATATATATATATATATATATACATATATATATATGTATCTATATCTATATATATATATATATATATATATATATATATACATGCACACACACACAAAGGTGGGCCAACTCGTTATTGACAGGTGGTCATAAAGTTTTGGCTATTGAGTGCATGTCCCTCAAAGAGGACGAACACGATAAACGGTGGTATATGAGCAAATTGATTAAATATTCCATATCAAATATGGGATAGTAAAGAGGCATAGATTATACCAACTATGGGAATGTCCTCTACAGCAGTGCCCTTAATTTTTAAGCATTGAAAAAAATTTGAAAATTTACAGGATTTTCATATTTTGTTAACCCTTTCCCTGTTTTGCCTGGTACGGGCACAGTATTCGGTCCTTTACTGATTTGCCCGTACGGCGTACGGGCAATCTTATTGCTATTTCTCTTGCACTGTTTTGGCCGTATTTTTTCCAGTTTTAGTAACAAATTATTCGGATAGTAATTTATTCGCCCAGTAAATGACAGTTTGCAGTTTACTGTATTTTCTACTCTGGTTCAAAAGAGCGGGTTTTTTCGCATGTTTTGTATAAGAAGACGAATTGTTATCTGTCAGTGTATAGCTTTCTAATTATATTTTACTAACCGCCTGATAATTGTATTGATGTAAGAGTTGAATAATATATTTTTACTTTTAAATAATGGATAATTCAGAGCGTATGGAGCTTATTTCTTGTGATTCGAACTGAGACTCAGAATCGGAATTTTAATTATCTGTAAATGATAGTAGCGAAAGTTTTCTAGATGACCTGGATAGTAGTGACTCTGCTAGTAGTACATATAGAATCACTCAAGCAAGACAATTTTTTAAAATTAATTGTGATAATCCTTCGGATCCCTCTCCTGGAATTGCTGTCACTGGAATTCCAAAAATTAACTTCGATATCGATGAGACTAAAGGTAAACTTCAGTTCTATGATGCTTTCATAGAAAGAAAAAAAGTTGTAATAAATGCTTAAAAATATTAGAAATGTTAATTTTAATCATATATCTTTACATAAAAATGTAAAATGAACAAAATAATGCAATAAAAAAATTTGACATTTTTTGAGCAACTTCTGGAAAAATATGAAACTGTCAAAGGGTTAATAGACTCTTACATGTTGAATTATCAAATGGGGAGTTTTACTAATAATCATAGATAAACTCTTTCATACAATTAATTCATTAAATTACTCATGTTTGAACCAACCATTATTTTATTTAAAGCAGGAATGAAATTTCAAATTTATGACCGAATGTATTCACTAAACATAGATAGCCACCGGAGAAGAGTTTTAAGTCACCCAAAACAACCGATATAGAATAAATATGATTTGACCTTTCATCAGTTTAGAAAGTAAATTCATATTTAAAATAATCGAAAGAGACGTTTTAAAAATTAAATCCCGATGTGATTGAAAATAAAAATACTTTATTAAATCCAGGTAAAAATGCTATGCTGCCATTTTTAAATTCCAAAATTTTAACGAAGAATTTTCCACTTTATTAAAGCTTGCACATTCTGCTTTTAGTTCATTTTGCTAATTTTTAAAAACATAGAGGAAATTATATTAGATAAAATAAACTTTCTAAAAGTTGCAGTTAAAGTTATTTTGATTTTATTCGAAGATCTGTATAATCCTTTATTCTTAGCTCGATTTAAATACACCTTCCAATAGAAAGAAATCAAAAGGATTTATCTTTCCATTCCATGCTTTCATAATTTCGATTTATAATTTTTAGAGACTTTATGCAAACAGAGACTGCTCTTGGGAGATATAAGTTTCCATCATCATAATAGTAAGATAAGAAAGTTTGTTGCAAATTCATAACTGAATGAATGAAAGTGGAAATATATATATTTTTACGTTTACGTATTCTCGAAATGGATTTATAAATAATTAGTACTTTTACGGAATATCTATTTTTATTTTAGAATATATATAGCATATATATATAAATGTGAAATTGATTATTGCAAAACTCTTAATATTTACATATCGAATTTTTACAAATCAAAAATATTTTATCCGATCAGCCTATTCCCGATTCATCATTAAAAGATTTCTACCTGTATGTTGAATTTATAAATGCTAAATAATAATTTGTTTCTTCAATCTTGAACTGACAAAAGTTTCAAATCCTCCATTTTGGTTCTTAACTGACTACGGCTTGGTAGCCATTATGAGTCGCTGTTCTGGTGACTGGTCCTTAAAGGTTGCTGCCGTATGGCCTTCGAGGCTGGGTGTGCGTAAAAACACACAACTTCCTTTACAATGCTGAACTTGTTATTTGAATAATTATCAAGGAATACCATATATTCATATTGATTATTCGTGGAAGAATACGATTTAGTGCTTTGAACAACATATCCCCCTCTGAATTAACAAGGTAGAGGCAATAAAAGGAAACAAATATGACTTAAAGTTGTAAGGGGCAAAACAAGAGAGTACAAAGGATGCTATAGACCTATTTGTGATCATTTTCACATTTTCTACCATTTTCAAGCGATCATATTGTTTTAACTGAGCTAATATTCGGCTAACTTTGTTTGTCTTTGTTTGATCATATTATTTGTCCATAAAACTAATATTTTTCCATTTAAACTAATATTTTTTCTCACCTTGCAACATATTCTAATATAAATTATTTACACGGATATGTTTTGCTTGTTTCTTTATTACTTGTACTCCATCGGACGTATGAAACAATAAATTATATTACACTATATGTACTAATTAAAAAGTATTATATATAAGAACGAGAAAATAAATTAAAATAAAAATCATATAAATTCAATGAAAATTGTTACATAATGTTATTTCATTACCTTTATCTATAAAAAAATAATGATTTTTTGGGGTACGGTTTACATTTTTAGTGATCTCCGTGGTGTTTTAACATTACCGAAATATGGTTATTCTAGTTTTACACATTTAGGGTATAAAATAAATTTTATAATTTCAGGAAAATTACATAAGTTTGAAGATTTCTTGTATCTTTTTAATCTATTGCTTCCCTATGGCATACAGTTCTGAATAATGCCTTAGAGATGATATTTGGATGCAGCATATTTTGTTTACCGAAGTCATTTGGACAAAGATGAAAATGACCAACTCTTTTAATATAAATTTGGACAATTAATTTTAATATAAATTTGGACAAAGATGAAAATGACCAACTCCCAGTTAGGGTAATTAGGGATTTTCAAACTGTTGCTCCAAACTCTGCACTGAAACTTAAATAAAAAATCTAATTGCAAATAGAGAAAATAATCTAGTGCTTTAGTACTATGCACATGAGTGTCCTTGCAGATTACAGTATGCCATATTTAGTAGATTACTATTAAAACTTACATAGACATAACATACCACTATAAAATTTTGGTTGTCTGTTCATATTTTCTACTTCCATTACACCCCAGGGGTACACCTCGTTTATGTTTGAACTGGCTTCACTAACCCGGTGTACCACCCGAGTGATATTTTCTTAGAGTTCTTCCTGGTAGTCTAGAGATTACCTCTGTAGAGTTTGTTCCTTACCGGGTTGGACCACATTAAAATCAGATCATGACCATATTAAACTCGTACGTGAGCAACTGCTTGATAGCCATTATGCGTCGCTGTTCTTGTGACTGGTCCTCAAAAGTTTGCTGCCGTTTGGCCTTCGAGGCTGGGTGTGCTTAAAAACACATATCTTCCTTTACAATGCTAAAATTGTTATTTGAACAATTATCAAGGAATACCGCATATTCATATCGATTCTTCGTTGAAGAATATGAATTGGTGATTTAAAAACATATCCCACTCTGAATTGACGAGGTTGAAGCAATAAAACGGAACAAATATGTTTTTTAAAGTTGTATGGAGCAAAACAAGATAGAATAAAAAGGATGCTATAGACCCACTTGTGATCATTTTCACATTTTAAACCATTGTCAAGCCATCAAATTGTTTTAACTGCGCTAATATCCAGCTAACTTTGGTATATATTGTTTATCTATAATTTAATTTAATATTTTTCTCACTTTTCGACATATTCTAACATAAATCATTTACATGGATATATATTGTTTGCTTCTTTATTTTTTGTACTCCATCGGATGTATGATACAATAAATTATATTACATTGTATGTACTAATTAAAAAGTAATATCTATAAGAACGAGAAAATAAATTAAAATAAAAATCATATAAATTCTCTAAAAACTCTTACATATTGTGATTTCATTATCTTTTTCGATTAAAAAGAATCATTTCATTTTCTTACGGATTACATTTTTTAGTGATCCCCACTGGTGTTATAATATTTGACCGAAATATGGCTTTTCTAGTTTTACACATTTATGGTATAAAATTAATTTAATTTTTTAAGGAAAATTACTTAATTTTGAAGATTTTTTTTATTTTTTAACCTATTGCTTTCCTATGGCTTACAGATTTTGATAATGCCTTAGAGCTGATATTTGGACGCAGTAGATTTTGTTTACTGAAGTCAGTAATTCATCTACATTTATAATTTGAACAAAGATGAAAACTACTCTTTAACAATTAGGGTAATTTGTGATTCTCTAAGGGTTGCAATTACATGTAATCTCCAAACTCTGTACTGAAACTTAAATCAAACTCTATATAGATGCAAATAGAGAAAGTAATCTTGTGTTTTAGTACTTTCACGTGAATAGTACTAAAGCACCTTGCAGATGCAATGTCCTTGCAGATTACAGTATGCCATATTTAGTAGATTACTATTAAAACTTACATAGACATAACATACCACTATAAAATTTTGGTTGTCTGTTCATATTTCTACTTCCATTACACCCCAGGGGTACACCTCGTTTATGTTTGAACGGGTTCACGAACCCGGTGTACCACCTGAGTGATATTTTCTTAGGTTGGTTGGTGTTTATTGGCACAAAATCCAAGTGAGGACAAGCTGCGTCAAACAAATTATCACATAATAGTACAAAGTAATACAATTTAAAAGTAACAGAAATTAGTATTCAAAATTTAAGAAAAAATACAAGCGAAACCGATGTAGGCAAAGGTTCACATTAAAACATTTAAAAAACATTGAATGAGGTTTAAATTATATTAATGGAGTGATATTTTCTTAGAGTTCTTCCTGGTAGTCTAGAGATTACCTCTGTAGAGTTTGTTCCTTACCGGGTTGGACCACATTAAAATCAGATCATTACGGGCCTCTCGTATGTCTGTAACGACTTAGTAGCCATTATGCGTCGCTGTTCTTGTGACTGGTCCTTAAAAGTTTGCTGCCGTTTGGCCTTCGAGGCTGGGTGTGCTTAAAAACACATATCTTCCTTTACAATGCTAAAATTGTTATTTGAACAATTATCAGGGAATACTACATATTCATATTGACTCTTCGTGGAAGAATACGATTTAGTGCTTTGAACAACATATCCCCCTCTGAATTGACGAAGTAGAGGCAATAAAAGGAAACAAATATGACTTAAAGTTGTAAGGGGCAAAACAAGACAGAGTACAAAGGATGCTATAGACCCATTTGCGATTATTTTCACATTTTTCTAACATTGTCAAACGAGCATATTGTTTTAACTGCGCTAATATCCAGCTAACTTTGGTATATATTGTTTATCTATAATTTGAAGTAATATTTTCTCACCTTGCAACATATTCTAACATAAATTATTTACATGGATACGTATTGCTTGTATCTTTATTACTTGTACTCCATCCGAAGTACGATATAATAAATTTTATTACATTGTATCTAATAATTAAAAAGTAATCTCCATGACAACAAGAAAATAATGTAAAATAAAAATCATATAAATTCTCTGAAAACTCTTACATGATGTTATTTCATTATCGATTAATTGAATATGATGAATTATCGATCGGTTATCGATTAAAAAAATCCTTTAATTTTCTTGCGGATTACATTTTTTAGTGTATCTCAGTGGTGTTCTAATATTAGACCGAAATATGGCTTTTCTAGTTTTACACATTTATGGTATAAAATAATTTTCATATTTTCAGGAAAATTACGTAATTTTGAAGATTTTTTTTTTATTTTTTAACCTATAACTTCCCTATGGCTTTCAGTTCTTAATAATGCCTTAGAGCTGATATTTGGATGCGGCACATTTTGGCAACCGAAGTCAGTAATTCATCTACATTTATAATCATGCATTTGGACAAAGATGTAAAAGACTCTTTTACAATTAGGGTAATTTGTGATTCTCAAACTGTTGCAATTACATGCAATCTCCAAACTCTGCACTGAAACTTAAATAAAAAATCTAATTGCAAATAGAGAAAATAATCTAGTGCTTTAGTACTATGCACATGAATGTCTTTGCAGATTACTGTATGCTAGATTTAGTAGATTACTATTAAAACTTACATAGACATAACATACCACTACATATTTTGGTTGTCTGTTCATATTTTCTACTTCCATACACCACAGGAGCATACCTCGTTTATGTTTGATGAACGGGCTTCACGAACCCGGTGTACCACTTGAGTGATATTTTCTTAGGTTGGTTGGTTGGTTAGTTGGTGTTTATTGGCGCAAAATCCAAGTGAACACATGCTGCGTCAAACAAATTAGCACATAATAGTACAAAGTAATACAATTTAAAAGTAACAGAAATTACTAGTCAAAATTTAAGAAAAGGTACAAGCGAAATCGATGTAGACAAAGCTTCACATTAAAACATTTAAAAAACATTAAATGAAGTTTAAATTATATTAATGGGGTTATATTTTCTTAGAATTCTTCCAGGTAGTCTCGAGTTTACCTCTCTAGTATTTGTTCCTTACCGGGTTAGACCATATTAAAATCGGATTATGACGAGCCTCAAGTAGGTGAGCAACTGCTTGATAGCAGTTATGACTCGCTGTTCTATTGACTGGTTCTCAAAAGGTTACCGTATGGCCTTCGAGGCTGGGTTTGCTTAAAAACACATATCTCCCTTTACAATCCTGAACTTCTTATTTGAACAATTATCAAGGAATACCACATATTCCTATCGGTTCTTCGTGGAAGAAGTACGAAATGATGCTTTGAACAACATATCACGCTTTGAATTAACGAATTAGAGGCAATAAAACGAAACAAATATGTCTTTTAAAGTTGTAAGGTTCAAAACAGACAGAATAAAAATGACGCTATAGACCCATTTGTGATCATTTTGGCATTTTTCTACCATTGAAAAGCTGGGATATTGCGTTAATATCCAGACATATTATTTATCCATAATTTACTTTGTAACATATTCTAATAGAAATTGTTTAAATGAATATGTTTTACTTGTTTCTTTATTACTTGTACTCCATTAGAAGTATGATACAATAAATTATATTACATTGTATGTAGTAATTAAAAAGTAATACCTATAAGAACGAGAAAATAAATTAAAATAAAAATCATATAAATTGGCTAACAGCTTTTACATATTGTCATTTCATTATCTTTATCTAAAAAAGGATTTGTTTGGTACGGATTGCAATTTTTAGTGATCCCCAGTGGTGTTTTAACATTAAACCAAAACATGGCTGTTTTAGTTTTACACATTTATGGTATAAAATAAATTTCATATTTTCAGGAAAACTACGTAATTTTGAAGATTTCTTTTACTTTTTAACATATAACTTCCCACTGGCTTACACCTCTTAATAATACATTAGAGCAGATATTTCGATGCAGCACATTTTGTTTTCCAAAGTCAGTAACACACCTGTATTTATAATCATGCATAAACTTTAATTTTCTACGTACACAACCATGACGGTAAAGCACACGAATAACTCCCGAAATGTTTGTTTCCTATGAATGTTATTTTTCCTGGTATGCATTGTCTTCTTTAAAAAAAAATAATTTGTAGAGTTCCTTCACCAAAGTGTAATTTTGGAATCCGATCGATAGTTTAGGAATATTGGTGTCTATTGTGAAACAATTTCTCAGGGGAATAAAATAAAGAATATTTCTCGACAAACAAACAAATCGGATACCTATAGTCATAGCAAAAGTTTCATACATAATGGAAATATATTCTGCTAGCGAAATCGTTATTTCTAGTGAGAAGTTTTATAGGATTGCTGGATATAATATTTTTGAGTGCATATCGCTTTTTTAAAGCATAAGGGCACAAGGTATAAATTATATTTATAAGTTTTATTATATATAGTTTATATGAATACTCCATTGTTTGTATGAATGTAACAATAAGTTACATTCAGTTGAAGTCCCCGTGTGTCTTCGAAGGTGACATGCCGGGGCAGGACCGGTTTGAATGCAGAGAGACTTCGGACTTCTCCCAGCCAATAGAAGTGTCCGTTCGTTTGGGGAATTTTGACCCTCTCCCCCCGCCGTTCTGGAGTGGACTCTTTTTTTTTTGTCTCCGCGGTGAGTCGAAAATTTTTTGAGGGACAGGGTTGTTACCAGAAGAGAAAAAAGTGGAGGACTGGCATCCGTGGCTTGTGGATGACCCCCTTTGAATAAAAACAGTCATTTTATTTTTCTTAGGGTAGACGCCGACTCGAGAGCAGTCTTCGATCTACAAATGTTAAGTTGTTTCAACTAGTTGTATTCCTTAGGCATTAATCTAACTATAAATGATTTAATGAAGACTTATTTTTCATGTGTTTCTTAATGAGTTTTAATTTCTTTCTCAAACACTAGGCCAACGTAACATTATTCTTTACAATGAAGAAACTAGTTTGAGTTATTCATTAACATTATTCTAAATTTTCATGAGTTTCAATATCTATTATGACTTTAATGCTTTAAAAGTAGAGTTCGAAAACCAAGTAAATCATTTAATATTGAGACTAAATGTTTTGAGTCTTTTATTGAATAATACCATAAGATATTTAAACCACCTTCATAAAATTAAGTGAAATTACAAATATTACAATTGTTGACATCATCGTTCACCATATAAAGGTAGTTTTTGGAGCACTTGGCCCAGTTTAGTTATGAACAGTAAGTAAGATAAATAGTGAGACAGTGCGGTTCCTTATGAGAATACGAGTATTACAGATACAAGTTGCATAAGGTAATTATAAATACTAATAAAAACTATATAAATTTAAATTAAAATTAACTATATAACATTTAAAATATAAGTTGAATATGAAGTAAAAATGAGAATAAGATGCATTTAAATTAGGTTAAATACTATTAAATATGAGTAAATGTGAGTAAATATTTCTTTAATGCGAGTAAAACATAGAAATACCACTTCAGATTTATTAATCGGATCCTGACAACTACCAATAAAATTTCATAGAAATAAGTGGGAGGAGCCTATGTTTCCTCATTAGTAAGACAAAAATTAATCAACTTTATAAGTTCCACTATTTGGAATTAAAAATTTTTAATAAATAACATGTAAAATAATAAAATTCAGGGGAGGGGCTTAGTATCCAAAAATACATAAGTTTAGAGGGCTAAACCCCCAAAAAACTGAATCCTTCTAGAAGTTCAATATGATAGTGTAACCGGATTATGTCCCTCTAATCCAGATTCTATCGGTTGATCCCTCTAATCCCGAGATTCCTAACAATAAGCATAAAATGACAACGATCAGAAATATAAAACAACTAAAGAGAGGAAAGAAATAGATAGAAGAGGGAAAATGTGAGTACATGAGACATTTAGGGGAGGGGCTTAGTATCCACAAAATACCTAAGTTTAGGGGGGCTAAAACCCCAAAAAACTGAATCCTTCTAGACCTTCAAGATGATAGTGCAACCGAATTCTATCCTCTAATCAAGATTCTATCGGTCGATCCCTCTAATCCAGAGATTCCTAACAGTAAGCATAAAATGACAGCGATCAGAAATATAAAACAACTAAAGAGAGGAAAGAAATAGATAGTAGAAGGAAAATTGAGTACATAACACAAAAATCTAGAGAGTAGAAAGTTTAGCTATAGAAAGCACAAAGAATTTTTGTGACCAGAGATATCGGTTCTCTGTAGCGACAAGAGTTATAATAGTACTTTTGTGAATTTGAGAGATTCACCCAAATCAGAATTCACAGATTCGACCAATAGAATCCAATGAAATACAAGGCAAAAGAGATGGAAAAAATACGAAAGAATAATAATTGTCCGGAATTTTAAAAATTTAAAAGATTTTCTTACATTTTAAAAAAAATATTTTATTCTTTTTTTTTGGTTGAGTTTATGATTTTTATGAAGAGTAAAGACAAAAAACAAAAAGAAAGGATTCAATGACAACAAGCGTTGTTGCCATTGAAATTACCTGCAAGGGCTGTTAGAAACCTAGCAAAAGTTTATTAGGAGGGGTTTGGTCAAAACCCGAGAAGAACGCTAACATGTATTGTTCAGAGGTCTTAGCCCTGACTATGTTAGATTTAATTTTATTAAGTTGAGTGAGGATTTCGTGGAAATCCTTGATTCCCAAAAGGTTTTTGATTCATTAAGTACACTATGAATGTCGCCTAATTTAAGTGGAATACATGAACAAATTATTTTCAGAATGTGTAGGGGCCTGAAGGTTTGCTATAGGGATGGCCTGAGAGGGATTTGTAACTTATGCTGAGGTCACGTCAATAACTCCTGATCAAATGATTTCGAAATAGGCTTAGGAACGGCAGCAACAATTGCCGGAGAGGCGGATTTTGTGTCAGGGAGCCTAGGACATCCTTGGTAGCTGGAGGGGTGCAAGCCACCGCAATTGCATCAAGCGGGTCATTAAATTTCCCCGTTTCCTTAGAGCAATTTTTAGTGTTGTGAAAATTTGCGCACTTGGTGGAACGGGGCCTCATATGACAGTTACCCGAATGGTGATAAAATTCTTAGTAGTTATAACGCTGCTGAGATTTAATGGGTGTTCTACAGCGTTCTATAGAAATCTTGATGTGAAATAGAGAATCAAATTAAAATATTTATGTGGCTAAGTCATTAGGGAAGAGTTGGACTTTTAAAAGTGGCATAGGGAGCTGAGTTTTTCTGTTAATAAGTTGAGAAATTTTAATTACGAGGAAGTTTAGATTGAAGAGTTCACTTTAATTTACTCCACCGGTATATCGCTGGGGAGACCAAGGATCCCGATTTTAGGGATATGAAACCCTAATAGAAAGGATGTAACCTTTGATATTATTCTGAATAATAAATTGAGAGATGGCCCTGGGATCATCTTCAGATTTGGGCAGCAGGCGAATATTTCACCTTCAATCCTAGCATAGAATTTCCGTTCGTTATTTTTTACAGCAATTTTGTTGAACAATTGGAGGTAGTTTTGATTATCGTTAATTTTTCCTAATTTTGGACTTGACATTAATGGCATGATTAAGGGTAGAAGTTTGAACAGGGGTTTGTAAAAATGTTTTCACTTTAAGGGAAGATCATTTATTGTGGGAGACGATGTTCTCCGTTTCAATAGATGGAGTAGAGTGTTTAGGCGTACGGCGCGAAGCCGGTTTTTTAAAATCGATTTTCACCAGTATCCATTCCCGGGTTCGAGTTAGGACAGAAACTAAAGAAGATGCGGGGAATGAGAAGTTCGTCGACAATGTACGGATACATGTCAGAGGTGAGCAGAGTCCGTTAAGTCTGATCTGGAGGGAAATCCCTCAGCTATCATCGTAAGTCAAGAGAATATTAATGAACTAGAACACCTTTCTTGAGTGCCGGAAATAGAAAAAAAAATTTCATTTATACTACTATATAACGAGCAATGATGTTTATTTTTTTTTGGGAGGGGGGCTAACTGAAAATATTACTAATCGAAGCAAAGTTTTATAGAGTTTTGTGTATATATCACAGAGTGCTAAAAATTGTAAAACATATTAAAAAATAAAATTTTTATTAAAAAATGAAAAACATGATTACTTTGAGCCCCTAGTTTAGCAGTTGTTTACGTAATGAGAGTTATTAACAATTTGGTATCGAGAATATAGAAAATCACGTAATGCATTATTTTACATATTTGTTTATACCATCACTTACTATTGATCATATATATATATATATATACGCCCCCAATTTTATTTTATCATTTCCAAATATTTCTCCCTCTTGTGCAGCTTTTAGATGTCCTACAGTATAAAAGAGATATGAAAGAAAAAAAAAAAAAAAAAAAAAAGATTACTTTCATCGTTTTCTTTTAAAAAGAACCTGAATGTAAACAATGGCTTACCAAGTTGAAAAAGAAAGATTTCGTTCCTACTGGATATAATCACCTTTGACGAACTTTATATTTTCGAAAGAAAAATCATAAATTGGTAAATATTGATCAAAAATCGAAGAATCCATTTCAATTTATGTGAAATGTAAAATATTAAGGTAAGAAATTGAAAGAAAAAATCAGACCAAGCGTTTACCATTCCCAATTTTCTATGGGAAAGCGAGCAGGTGGAAAAATCAAAACTCAAGCATCAGGTGGTTGTGGCGTGTTTGTGCATGACCCTCATTCGTCTATCATTTTCGTGTATGTTGTGATTTAGTGATAAATTACACACTTTCCAGCATCGCGAGATAAATTTAACTTTAAGTTAAATCATTTAGTTTTTAGTGCATTTGCATTTTATGACTGTTATAAGAGTTATTCAAATTTCTGCTATAATGATTGCGTAAGTTTTATTAGAAAAACTTTATTTTATATTTATGGAGAAATAATATTTCCACTTTTGTTCCGATAAACCAAAATAAAAAAAAAAAAAAAACTGGAGGAGCCTGAATTGCACATCCTTCTTTTATTATAGATGACAGATATATATAATTTCCAAACATATATTTATTATCACGCATACGTATACACAGTACACTTACAATGCATATTGCACATAAATTATAAAGAATAATGTAAGGATCATTAAAAAGTTCAGTTTAAACTGTGCCTGATAGTTTGGGTTCTGGTTGTATCATATAAACTATTTTCTTTTATTGAACCTCACTGGCACAACATTGGTGCGGTCATTAATTCATTGCCTGAACGCTGGCCGAATGGTTAAGGCACTGATCTTCAGAACCAGAGTTCGTGGGTTCGAGTCCCACTGTGGCATGGATGTTCGTAGCCGTTCAGAACCCACTTTAAGCAGTAGGTTCCTATCTCATTACCGCTCGTGTTGCAAAAAAGAAGACCGTAGTGCTATCAACCAATCAACCAACCATTTAGTCATTGACAGAGGAGTCCGAATCCGTCTCAAACCTATTAAACAGTGAATGAGAGGAACGCACCCTTTTATATTATGAAAATATTTTCACAGTTACTTTTAACTCTAATTTTAGGTCTCACCAAAGTCGTTTAACGGAGAACCGCGATTGATCTCTGTTTAAAAGGAGAATAGCGTCCCATCATTGGTTTGCGCAATGGGTTATATTGGTGTCTCTTAATCGACTTTTGTTAGACTGGCCCTCAGTAAGTTAACACATTGTGTGCGGGACACGTACTAGTACGTTTTCTGACAATTGATACTTGAGCGCGTGGTTTGTCTGTGGGTACATAAATAACGGTATATACAGGAAAGCGAAGCACAATATTCTTGTCTACTACATAGATTCTGGAAAAATTTAGACTAATAAAAACTAGTTTTTACATCAGTCGATGAGGAACCACAGAACTAATTGAATATTTACATCTCCAGTAATTTCTCTGTAGGTATGATGTTGAATGTGAAAATAATTTAATTCTATACTTCCGTTTAGAGTATATGAATTTTTTTGATTTTAATTAAAATTTGGAAAGCATTCAACTATCATCATAATAAAATAATAAATAAAAAACAAGTAAGATACTTTAACACATTGTATGCGGGACAGGCTCTAGTACGCTTTCTGACAATTTATGCTTGAGCACTGGCCGCGTACCAGTACGGATTAGTGTAACAACTTGGTTTGTTTGTGGGTACAAAAATAATGGTATATACAGGAAAAAGAAGCCGAATGTTCTTGTCTACTAAATAGGTTTTGGAAAAATTTAGACAAATAAAAACTTGTTTTACATTATTAGTTTTATGACTGTTCTTTTCATTTTTTACAATGTAAAAATGTTTATATATAACATAATTCGAAAAAATGAAAACTATATACTACTATTTCTATTTGATTTTTGATATTTACGATACTATTATAAATTTATCCACTAAAAAATATATTTTTTGTTTACAAAAATCTTATGGTTGTTATTTATATATTTCTATTTATATATATATATATATGTTTATATATTTCAATATAAAATACGAAAAGTGGGTGAAAAAATTAAATAATTTTCGATCTATTGAGATTTAACTGATTAACTAAATTTAAGATCGAAATCCTCGTTTTTGGTACAATTCCT
The DNA here is from genome assembly GCA_032207245.1 of Pardosa pseudoannulata. Taxonomy (NCBI): domain Eukaryota; kingdom Metazoa; phylum Arthropoda; class Arachnida; order Araneae; family Lycosidae; genus Pardosa; species Pardosa pseudoannulata. The sequence continues at coordinate 80,374,463 of CM063506.1, read as the reverse complement.
CTGCGAAATGTACCCGCACACAATATGCTAATTTAGAGCACTATACGGTGTATTTTATAAATCATTCTCTAGGACAAACTAAGTGGCAAAGAGAATGCATTTATTTACTGATTTTAGAAAAGCAATAATAAAACCAATAAATTGGCGCATTTCAAATCTATTCCCTTCACTTACAATAGCATAGGTAACTAATACAGTAACATAGGCAACTAATATTGCTAGTATGCAGATCTTTCAAGAGTTTCACAACATTTATAAATTCCGCATGCAAGTTTCAGAACACAATATTATCAACTATATGTGAGAGTGCAGCTATGTTTAGGTTTGCGAAACTGATTTGCTCGCCGCACTCACACGTTGTGGGTTCAATGCCGAAGTTTTTTTCGCAACTCCAAGAAATGTGTGGTGGGGCCAGAGAAAATAAGTGCACTTAAACTTCACCAAGTTTTGGAGAATTGTGATTGGTCTCCAGGAGGTGATTCAGGACCATCCTTGGAGTCTCGGTCCTTTTGGGCAGAGCCGGAAAAGGACGCATTGTAAAAAGGACAATGGAACAACGAATGGGATAATGGAAAAAGTGTAGGGTTGCCTGAGTCGAAAGAAGAAAGGAAAAGAATGCAGCGTTCTCTTGGACATTGGCAATTTTTTTTTGAGGCGTAGCACGTGGAGTGCTCCTTTTACTTTTTAATTTATATATATATATATATATATATATATATATATATATATATATATATATATATATATATATATATATTTGCATATTTTCTTGTCGTTTCTTCTAATTTTGAACATTGTAATATAGAACAGTAATACTATACTATAATTAAAAGCAATGTAAAGCAACTTGGGGTTATGAATGTCTACGAAATGACAATGCAATGTACTACACCACAACACTATATATGATAAATTTTGGAAGTGTATATGGTACAACCTCAGTTAAAAAAGAATAAGATCATAAAATATTTGATGACATTTATTTTCCAATCTCTCGTAACCCTATTCTAATATGTTTTCTTTTTTCAAAATCTAAGAATAATGATAAGTGTTGCCAAAAACAAAAAGTAAAGTTTTACAAGAATTTACAAAATAGCATTTAAAATTATTGCAAATTTAAAAATTAATTATAAACATTTAAATTAGATATGTTTAAAATATGATTTAAATTAATTACTTTTAAATTAAATATACTGTTACTATATAAAACAAGATTTTTAAAATACTAACTAGGACAACTCTAGACACTGTGCAACATTTGGAAGAATGGAAATTGTGAAATTCTATGGAGACTTTGAAGTTATCGACATAATGCTGGATTTATCATCAGTATAGAAAGATTAATGTTGTTTTCTAAGGATAATAATGTTCCTAAAAGTTATTTAAGGAATTTTCTTAGGGAATATTTTGAAGCAATGCATGCCAGAACATGTTACATTCTTTTAGGTAAGTACAACGTTAAGTAATTTCCTCAGTGAAAATATTATTAATTTAAAATATTAACTAAAATATAATGGAAATCTTTTATCATTCAGATTAAGTGTGTAAATAATATAAAGATTAGCAAAAGAATTTTCTTAGGGAATTAACTACAACAAGTCTAGACATTGTGCACCATTTGGAAGAATGGAAATAGTGAAACTCTATGGAGACTTTGAAGTTATCGAAATGATGCTGGATTTATTATCAGCATAGAAAGATTAATGGTGTTTTTTAGGGATATTAATGTACATAAAAGTTATTTAAGGAATTTTCTTAGGGGATATTTTGAAGCAATGCATGCCAGAATATGACGCATTCTTTTAGGTACATATAACGTTAAGTAATTTCCACATTGAAAATATTATTAATTTAATAATTTTATTTTTTCTTATAAAATACATTTTAGAATAAAATATTGATCTTGTTATAAATGTGGACGAGAAATAAAAAGTTACAATGAATTGAGAGGAATTTAGAGGATTTAATTTCATCAGTGAAAATATTATTGATTTAAAATATTAACTTAAATATAATGGAAATCTTTTATCATTGACATTAGGAGTGTAAATAATATAAAGATTAGCAAGAAAAAAAGAGAAGAGGGTAAAATATTCTTATTCGTATACCAATTGCTTTTAGATAATTAAAATATTGCTGAAGGATATTGTAAAAATTGCATATGTAATTATTTAATAAGTTAATTTTTTCTTATAAAACACATTTTAGAATAAAATATTGATCTTGTTAAGAATATTGACTGGAAATGAAAAGTTGCAATGAATTGAGAAGAAAATATTTTTTCCAGTGTAAATCTCTAAGACTTCTTTTATTTAAGGAAGAACAATTAATTCTTTTCAAATCAAATTAATTGTAGTTAATTCTTCTTTTATATTTTATACAATAAATATTTGATAAAAATTAAAGAAATATGACAATTAGAAATGCGAGAAGAGAGTTTTATTTAGTTAAAAAATTAGAATTTTAGATTTAAAAAAAAACTTTGAAATGTTAGTAATAAATACTTACATCCTGCTGTAAAATTTATATTTAGTATAAAATGAATAATGTTCATAATATACTTTATTTTTAAGTCTTACTTCTATTTTGTTATTCAATGCGATAAAAATATCAATTTTTCAGTTATTTTTTCTGTAACCAGAAACTCACTCTCGTTTAACCCGAAGAATGGCCGATTGGTTAGGATGTTGATATTCGGTACGGTGATTCGTGGGTTCGAATCCCACAGCGGCATGTATGTTCGTAGCCATTTGAAATCAGCTTTAAACAGTAGGTCCCGATCTCATAAGTTCTCGTGGTACAAAAAAGTAAACCGTAGGGCTCGAAACCAAACTAAATCAAGCTATTTTCGTTTAAAATGGAGAAAAACACGAAAAATGTTCAATAGTTTATACTCTTAGATGCCTTTGAGTTACGCTTCTATACATTCACATCTGGTAATTTTCTTATATCTGTTGTTTACGATCGTACTTCAAATGTTCATGTATTTTATATTCAATTACAAATCCATCATCAAATCAAAACATCAAAAAATGTCTTTTTACTTAAATTTCATTAAATTGTGCTTATACTTGCATATATTACTTCACTCACACCTGTACTTTAGAAAGTTAATGGATATTTCCAGATCATATTCTATTTATTCCTCAATTAGCATTTTAGGCTAGAATAGCTCACAGTAATCAATATCAGTCTTGCGTATTGTCTGTGAAAATTTGTTCCTATAGATTACAGCTGACATTAACCATCAGATTAGTATAACGACTCACAGTAAAGTGATACACTTAAACGACCTAACGGATATTGTTCCGTATAATGAAAATGATCAGCTGTTAATGGAATAACAAGTGCTTTACGAACTCCTTTGTGGAGTTACTAATCCGAATTTGATGTATGGAACATGCAACATCTGTATTATTTCAAAATTGCTTTAAATACTTGCAAAAAATAATTTTTTAAACTAATCTTACTTAACAAAGAAATAAATTACGAAGTACAGTTAGAAAGACGCATGAAGGGCTTTTAATTTTAAAAATTTATAAAAATAATGTCTAAAAGATTTAAATTATAAGTAGTATATAATTATATTATATATTGTGTAAAATTTATATTCATTAGTAGTATATAATTGTATTATATAGTCTGTAAAATGTATATTCATGATATCATGATATATTGAAAACGTCTATTTTTTTTCTCAGTTCTATTTCGTAAAAAATGAAATTCAAATGCTTTTTAGCATAATTTATTTTTAACTGTAAATTTTCCATCGATTTAAAAAGTAAAAAAAGTATTACTTAAGTATACGTCAGTACGTAAGTACTTAAGTAAGCATTTAGTATATTAAGTTAAGTACTACACATAAGTTTAGTACTTAATAGCTATTAATCTTAGTTTCTATTTATCTCTACGTTTATAGATTCCCATATGATATTTCACTTATCTGCAGTCAGGACCGTAGCCAGAAATTATTTTCGGAGGGGGAAAAGGGAGAAAGACATCTTTATTTTGAATGATACTTCAACTGATGAAAGAGAAAGCACTGTATTTCCAGAATACAGTGACGGAAATACAGTGCTGTATTTCCGGCCACCGGCCTTAGGAAGACTTTTATGGTCTGAACGGGTTTTTTTTTTAAAGAAAATGACTGTTTATATTCATGAACAGCTAGGCAGATAGCACACACACACACACAAACGTGGGGCATTGCCTATCTACAAAATGGTCTTTCAAAATTTCGGGGGGGGGGGATCAGTTCCCCAAATCCCTCCCCCTGCCTACGGCCTTGTCTGCAGTTTATGAAAGTTACTGAAAATGTCCAGTCAGATTGATTTCTAATAATTACTCAGTTAGCATTTTGGTCCAGCAATGTGCGCAGTAATCAATATCAGTCGTGCTTATTGTCTATGATAATTCGTCCCTATACTTTACAACTGACATTAGCTATAGGACAGAGTAGTATAACTTAAAGTGATACACTTAAACGACTTAACAGATATTGTTCCCTATAATGTGAATTATCCACTGTTAATGGAAGAATAATTGCTTTACGAAATCCCTTGCAGAGATATTTATCTGAGTATTGATGTATGAAACAGTCACCAACTAAATTATTTCGAAACTGCTTTAAACACATTTTAAAGGCAATGTTTTTAAAACCAACCCGTATTTTTACTATAAATCTACCCTTGCTTCATAATATATATAAAACATTTTGCTTGATATCTATCAGTCTTAGTTTCTATTCACCTCAACTTCTTTGAATTCATATCTCATATTTCACTCACATCAGCAATGTATGAAACTTACTGAAAATTTCCTGTCAAACTGCTTTCTAATAATTTCTCAGTTAGCATTTTGGGCTAGAAATCCACACAGTAATCAATATCAGTCGTGCGTATTATCTATGGGAATTTGTCCCTATAGATTAAGCCTGACATTCACTGTAGGATAGATAAGTATAACGACTTACCGTAAAGTGATACACTTAAACGCTTTAACGGAAATTGCTCCGTATAATGGGCGATCCACTGTTAATGGAATAACAAGTGGTTTACGAGCTTCGTCACGGAGATACTCATCAGTATCTAAATCTGAAATTCGGAAAAGACACCATCTGAGTTATTTAAAAATGTGTTATAAACAAATACATATTGTAATAATTTAAAACTTAAATGGCATACCAAACAACGAAGTACTTTTAAGAGATCAAGATAATTTATGCTCAGTGTTAAGTCATGTTGACTTCATTTTGTATTTTTAAAAGATTATAAATTTTTTAATTAAATCTGATAATAAGTTTGTTAAAATGACAATAATCGCTCTTTTTTATATCGCTAGATCTTAAGTATTGGTTAATATGCCACTTTTAATAATTAATCGAAAATAAGTAGAAATAATCACTTACATTTAGTTTTATAAACTTCTTTTGCTATGAAGTTAATACAGTGAAGTTTTAAACACACACGCGCGCACACGCACACACACACATATATATTTCATAATTAAATGTTAAAATTAAAGGTGTAATTTATTAAATTAGAGCTGACTCTTTCCTAACGCTCAAGGATCTTGAGGTGAGCTAGCTTATTTAAGCGGATAGTGCACAAGAGTTAGATGCATTATATTATGAATTCACGAATCCATCTCCCTATTGTGATGAGGCGATTTAGATCAGTAATATAATTCATTAATTAATACGAGAAGTAAAATGCTGGGGATATAAATCTGACCTCATCACATCTTTTACAGAGGACAGAGGACCATAAATTATATTTTCATCGTATTTTTCAACTCCTCTTCTTAGCCCACTCTCCTGTTTCTAATCATGGATCTTGTTGGTGCTTCAACCACATTTGGCGAAATTGGCGTGCTTGCAGCTTGCGTGCGTGGCGTGCTTGCAGCTTGCGTGCGTGGCGTGCTTGCAGCGTGGCGTTTGAAATCTGGCGAGGGGATCGTAACTCAACAAATTGATACATAAACAAAAACAACATTTTGAGGAAAAATTTTACAAAAATTGAATATTTAAAATCTAATTGAATTAACAAAGAAAACACAAAGGAAACACATAACATTCATACTAAATAGACTGAAACATTCACTTAATCACAAATTAAATAAACTGAGTGTGATTTTCATCACAAATTTGTGATTTAGTGTAAATTGTAAAATTAATTTAAAATAAGAGATTTGAAAATTTTTTTTCAATTTTTGTCCTTTTTTGCTTGTCTAGTCTTTGCAAGCCTTTTTTCTCGCTCTTCAGAAGTTTCTTTTTCTCGTTTAGCTCTATACTGTTCACGACGTTTTTGAAGTCGAGCAGCCTTTTGAGTTTCTGTTTTCTGTTTAACCATTTTAAATTTGAATGGTATATTTTTATATAAATTTTTCTTTATTTTCTAAGTAAATAGAGCGATCTTAATAGAACTCGTTAGATACTTGGTAAATTCTTTTTCCAATTTTTAAGTAAATCGACCGATCTTTGCAGAACACGTATTTTGAGTGGAGGTTGAAAAGGAGTTGTAAAATTGAAAATTTTTTTTCAAATCTCTTATTTCGTATTGTGTGGCTCGGGCGGAGTTCTGATCCCAGTCCTAGATTAGAATCCCGTCTCCGTACATGACACTAAATAAGAATGTACTTTTGTGGAGTTATTTATGAGTCCCTGAGGGACAGTGCCCAATTTGAAGGGATTAGGTGTTTCCACTTGGGCGTTTTCAAGGCGGAGTTAAGATGACCAATCAAGTTTTTACAACTATCCCGATTGGATGAACAGAAGGACGACAAAGATGAAATTGATATAAAATAGGATAAGTCTAAGTGTTGAAGGAGCGTTTTAGAGTCGAGTCAAGCCGAAGGGAGCAGAGCAGTCGAGTCGAGAAGACAAGTTCGACTGTCAGAGTTCGAAGGTCGAGAGTTCGACAGAAAGTGTTCAGAACTCAAGAACAGAGTACGGGGATCAAAGGACTGGAGCCCAAAGAAAGATCTCGACATCTCGCAACGACCAGAGGTTTCCAGCTCATTCGCTTTTCAGTATCACCCCGAGATATATTGGAAGGACCCTTACCAGCGGTGAGACCGGAGTCCGCATTATCATCGCATCAATCGAAAGGTATCTACGAGAGCTCATAAGAGTACAGCATTGGCACATCCGAAAAGTTCCACAAAGGTACCTATTTATATGTTTTTGAATCTGAGATTAGGTCCTCTTTCCTATATACATAAAGTTATCTAAGTGATAGGAAGTTATTATTGTCATATATTAATTAATGTGGCACCTATTTTGATTATATTAAAATTTAAATCGTAAGAAACTTAATCTAAATCTTGTATATAAATAATGTATATATAATTGTAATAAATTGACTTATTTTTTTACTTTTAAAGCTGTGTTCAGTCGTTCTTAATTTAGCGTATTAGTTTATGTTTATTTAATGCCTGTAGTCTCTCAGAGCCTGTGATTCGATTTAAACTTAAAATATCTACACAACGCAACCCAAATAATATTTAGTCTTTCGGACTAAAATAAATAAACAACCACTATACATTTGATCACAGGTTAATACATAAATATAAACGAGAGCTACCAGGCACCTATCCTATACATATTTACCAAGAAAAAATTCATTCCTAAACAGTAAAACAAAAAAAGAGAGAGATAAAGAAAATAATCATAAGTCATTCTTTAAAAATGGCCAATGTTTAAAATAAATTAAAAAGATTCCTGGAAGAAACTAGTATTATACTAGCCGTTAATACTGTTAACCCTTTAGCGGACAGTGGTTTTGTAGCAAAACCACCTATTAAAAATCTTTATTTTTAAACTTTACTTTTTGGACTACTTTACTTTATCTTTTTATAATTATTTACGGCTCCAATCTCATACATCTGTGATGTATGGAAGCCAATGATGTGGAATCAAGAGCTTCTGCAATTAAAAAAATCTTGGAGACATGGATGATTTTTCTGTTATATATATATATATATATATATATATGTATATATATATATATATATATGTATATATATATGTATATATATATATATGTATATATACATATATATTTACATATATAAATATA
>CM063506.1:80333885-80356385 GCA_032207245.1 Pardosa pseudoannulata | reverse complement strand
TGACTTTGTTTTAATCCCTATGATGAAAAAGAAACTTTTTGGCATTCGCTTCAAAACTGTTCCAGAGATTCTTTCGGAAATAGATCGGACCATTCGAACTATCAACGACACAGGCGCTGCCACAGGTGTTCTGAGACGTCCACATTGTTGGAAAGTGGTTATACACAATGCTAGCGACTATATTGAAGGACTCTAACACATAGTGACATGAATCACTTTTATATTCCGTGTAGATAAATAGTTACCACTATTAAAATTCCAACCATCTTATATCATTAAAACATCTTGTAAAACTTTAAATTCAGTGTAACCATGCATACATAAACGGAAAAAGAGTAAATAGCAAAAATAATTCCCTGCATAAAATATTTTTTTCTATGTAACTTATTTAAAAAAAACTAAATAAAACGTATTTCACTGCTTTACCTTTCTCCAAAATCTGTACTGTGAAATGTAAAACAGCTCTGGTTACTGAAAAGCTTATACGTTTATCAGTTACGTACTTCTTTGTGTTATCCCACATCCATTCCTAAATGATGGATAGTGAGAAACAAAAGCACAAAATCGACAAAAACGGAATGATAAAAGCTATAAAAGTTGTATAAAGAGTGGAACAGAATTCTTAGAAGCCTATTTCTAAAGCTTTAAAAATGTTCTTTATCGTCAAGAATCGCTATAACACAGAATCAAAGCACCGGGGTATGCGAAGAGACAAAGCGTTGTTACTTCACTAAAAAGGAAAACATTAACGAAGACTGCGAAGCTGAATAACAGTAAAATGGAAACAAAATCTGCACAAAAAAACCGCAACATGTCTCTGAAAAAGATATAAAGAATTCTAATAACATAAAAGAAGTGAAAAAAATAAAGAACTATTACATAAATAGCTCTGGATGGGTCAAAGCTAAAACCATAATTACGTATTAATAATGGAGTAATAAAAGTATAATATTTTTGTCGTGCTAAAACATCATTCCATACAAGGCTTCCACATATCAAATATTTTAATTTTAATTTAAAAAATTGCAAGACATTTGTTTTTTCCTGATAAAATTCCATTAAATCTTTGTAACCATTGAATTACTTTTATTGCTACTAATTAAGAGCAATTAAAAATATATACTTTCAACAGAAAGGAGAAATATTCTGTTTAAATCTTCTGAGGTCTTTATTATTTAAAGTATATTTATCGGATATTAATGTAAATGGTACAATAAAGTTGATTAAGTTGTAACGGTCGTTACTCTTCTGCCTTTTACAGATTAAAGGATCTATGAACTTTCGGACGAGTGAAGTAGAAATTAAAAAATTAATGTATTTTAATGAACTGGAAATTGTTACTAAGGCAGAAAGAAGATAGCTATTATATGTTGTATAATGTAATGGATAGAGAAACTACCAAAAAAAATAATAATAATTAATAGTTTAATAGTAGTAATTGTTTATTAATAATTTATAATACTAATAATTTAATTATCATTCAGTCAAAAAATCATTCCATATATTGCATCCACATATCAATTATTTTAATTTTAGTTTTAATAAATGCAAGATGTGGGTTTTTTTCCTAATAAAGACTTTATTAATACTTTGTAGCCATTAAATTACTTTTATTACAACTAATTAAGAGTAAATAAAATTATATACTCTCAACAGAAAAAAGAAATATGTTTAAAACTTCTGAAGAATTTTTGAAAGCATCTGTATCGGATATTAATATAAATGGCACAATAAAGTTTATTAAGTTGTAATGATCGTTAATCTGCTGCCTTTTACAGAGTAAGGGATTTATGAACTATTGGACGAGTGAATTTGAAACTGAAAATTTAATATATTTTAATGAACCGGGAATTGTTACTAAGGCAGAGGGAAAATAGCAATTATATCTTGTATAATGTAATAAATAGAGTAATAAAAAATAAAAAAATAATAATAATGAATAATTTACAACTAATAATTGTTTATTAATAATTTATAATACTAATAATTTAAAAATCAATCAGTCATAAAATCATTCCATATATTGCATCTATATAGCAATTATTTTAGTTTTTTTTTAAAAAATGGCAATAAATGGGTTTTTTCCTGATAAAAGCTTTATTAAATCTTTGTAACCATTGAATTACGGAAATTGCAAAAAGTTAAGTGGAAATAAAAATATATACTCTCAATAGAAAGGAGAAATATTCTGCTTACAATTTCTGAAAAATTTTTCTTTATTTAAATTATCGGTATCGGATATTAATATAAATGGCACAATAAAGTTGATTAAGTTTTAATGATCGTTATTCTGCTGCTTTTTACAGATTAAGGGATTTATGAACTTTTGGACGGGTGAAGCTGGAACTGAAAATTTAATATATTTTAATGAACTGGGAATTGTTACTAAGGCAGAGAGAAGATAGCTATTATATCTCTATAATGTAATGGATAGAGTAATCTCCAAAAAATAAAAATAATAATAATTACTAATTTACTACTAATAATTGTTTATTAATAATTTATAATACTAATAACTTAATTATCATTCAGTCATAAAATCGTTCCATATATTGCATCCACATAGCAATTATTTCAGTTCTTGTTTAAAAAATGCAAGAAATGGGTTTTTTTTTGTAATAAAAACTTTATTAATTCTTTGTAGCCATTGAATTACTATAATTGCAACTAATTAAGAGCAAATAAAAATATATACTTTCAACAGAAAGGAGAAATATTCTGTTTAAAATTTCTGAGGATTTTTTTTATTGAAGGCATATTTATCGGATATTAACCCATCCACCGGCCACCCTCCCCACCTTTTTCCCTTTCAAAACAGTCACCCTTTTCGTAAATTTCAGATGGAACTTAACGTACCATACTAGAGTTGCTGGTTTAAAAGTTGTCAGGCTACTTTTAAATTATTTTCCCTGCAAGGTAAAGGAGTTCCGTTACTCAAAATTAGTTTCTTTCATTTATTATCGCTTTGCAATATTTTTTTTCCTCAAAAGTGTGCGATACGAGTTATACGAGCACGAACGAGAAGGGGTCGACAGGTCCGTTTTCGAACAGGAATTCGCTGCCGAACCCCCGTCGACGCATCCGTTCAGTGGGTTAATATAAATAGCACAATAAAGTTGATTAATTTGTAACGGACGGAACTCTGATGCCTTTTACAGATAAAGGGATCTATGAACTTTTGGACGAGTGAAGTTGGAATTAAAAATTTAATATATTTTAATGAACTGGGAATTGTTACTAAGGCAGAGGAAAAATAGCTATTATATCTAGTATAATGTAATGGATAGAGTAATTACTAAAAAATAAAAATAAAACAATTAATAATTTATTACTAATAATTTCTTATTAATAATTTATTACTAATAATTGTTTATTAATAATTTATAATACTAATAATTTAATAATTATTCAGTCATAAAATCCTTCCATATATTGTATCCATATATCAGTTAATTTAATTTTATTCTAAAAAATGCAAGAAATGAGTTTTTTCCCTAATAAAAACTTCATTAATTGTTTGTAGCCATTGAATTACTGTTATTGCAGCAAATTAAGAGCAAATAAAAATATTTACTCTCAACAGAAAAAAGAAATATTCTGTTTAAAACTTCTGAGGAATTTTTTTATTGAAGGCATATTTATCGAATATTAATATAAATGACACAATAAAGTTGATTAAGTTGTAATGGTCTTTAGCCTGCTGCCTTTTACAGATTAAGGGATCTATGGACTTTTGGACGAGTGAAGTTGAAACCAAAAATTTAATATATTTCATTAAATTGGGAATTGTTACAAAGACAGAGAGAAAATAGCTATTATATCTTGTATATTGTATTAGATATAGTAATTACCAGAAAATAAAAAAAAATTAATAATTTACCACTAATAATTGTTTATTAATAATTTATAATACTAATAATTTAATTATCATTCAGTCATAAAATCATTCCATATATTGCATCCACATATAATTTATTTTAATTTTAGTTTAAAAAATGCAAGAAATGGGCTTTTTCCTAATAAAAACTTTATCAATTCTTTGTAGCCATTGAATTACTGTTATTAAAACTAATTAAGAGCAAATAAAAATATAAACTTTCAACAGAAAGGAGGAATATTCTGTTTAAATCTTCTGAGGTTTTTTTTATTTAAAGCATACTTATTGGATATTAATATAAATGGCACAATAAAGTTGATTATGTTGTAACGGTCGTTAGTCTGCTACCTTTTACAGATTAAGGGATCTATGAACTTTTGGACGAGTGAAGTTGAAACTAAAAATATAGTATATTTTAATGAATTGGGATTTGTTATTAAGATAGAGAGAAAAATAGCTATTAGGTTTTGTATAATGTAATATATAGAGTAATTACAAAAAAATAAAAATAATAGTAATTAATAATTTACTACTAATAATTGTTTAATTATAATTTATAACACTAAAAATTTAATAATCATTCAGTCATAAAATCATTCCATATATTGTGCATCCACATATCAATTATTTTAATTTTAGTTTAAAAAATGCAAGAAATGTGTTTTTTTTCCAATTAAAACGTCATTAATTCTTTGTAACCATTGAATTACTGTCATTGCAACTAATTAAGAGCAAATAAAATTATATACTTTCAACAGAAAGAAGAAATATTCTGTTTAAAAGTCTGAGGAATTTTTTTATTGAAGGCATATTTATAAGATATTAGTATAAATGGTACAATAAAGTTGATTAAGTTGTAACGGTCATTAGTTTTCTGCCTTTTACAGATTAAGGGATCTATGAACTTTTGGACGAGTGAAGTTGGAATTAAAAATTTAATATATTTTAATGAACTGGGAATTGTTACTAAGGCAGAGGAAAAATAGCTATTATATCTTGTATAATGTAATCGATAGAGTAATTTAAAAAAATAATAATTAATAATTTACTAATAATAATTGTTTATAAATAATTTATAATACTAATAATTTAATAATCAATCAGTCATAAACTCATTCCATATATTGCATCCACATATAATTTATTTTAATTTTAGTTTTAAAAAATGCAACAAATGGTTTTTTCCTAATACAAAGTTCATTAATTATTTGTAGCCATTGAATTACTGTTATTAAAACTAATTAAGAGCAAATAAAAATATATACTCTCAACAGAAAAAAGAAATATTCTGTTTAAAACTACTGAGGAATTTTTTTATTGAAGGCATATTTATCGGATATTAATATAAATGACACAATAAAGTTGATTAAGTTGTAATGGTCTTTAGCCTGCTGCCTTTTACAGATTAAGGGATCTATGGACTTTTGGACGAGTGAAGTTGAAACCAAAAATTTAATATATTTCATTAAATTGGGAATTGTTACAAAGACAGAGAGAAAATAGCTATTATATCTTGTATATTGTATTAGATATAGTAATTACCAGAAAATAAAAAAAAATTAATAATTTACTACTAATAATTGTTTATTAATAATTCATAATACTAATAATTTAATTATCATTCAGTCATAAAATCATTCCATATATTGCATCCACGTAGCAATTATTTAATTTTTAGTTTAAAAAATGCAAGAAATGGGCTTTTTCCTAATAAAAACTTTATCAATTCTTTGAAGCCATTGAATTATTGTTATTGCTAGTAATTAAGAGCAAATAAAAATATATACTTTCAACAGAAAGGAGAAATATTCTGTTAAAAACTTCTGAGGATTTTTTTTATTTAAAGCATATTTATCGGATATTAATATAAATGGCACAATAAAGTTGATAAGTAGTAACGGTTGTTACTCTGTTGCATTTTACAGATTAAATGATCTATGAACTTTTGGACGAGTGAAGTTGGAATAGAAAATTTAAAATATTTTAATGAATTGCGATTTGTTATTAAGATAGAGAGAAAAATAGCTATTAGGTTTTGTATAATGTAATATATAGAGTAATTACAAAAAAATAAAAATAATAGTAATTAATAATTTACTACTAATAATTGTTTAATTATAATTTATAACACTAAAAATTTAATAATCATTCAGTCATAAAATCATTCCATATATTGTGCATTAACATATCAATTACTTTAATTTTAGTTTAAAAAATGCAAGAAATGTGTTTTTCCTAATAAAATCTTTATTAATTCTTTGTAGTCATTGAATTACTATAATTGCAACTAATTAAGAGCAAATAAAAAATATATACTTTCAACAGAAAGAAGAAATATTCTGTTTAAAAGTCTGAGGAATTTTTTTATTGAAGGCATATTTATAAGATATTAATATAAATAGCACAATAAAGTTGATTAAGTTGTAGCGGTCGGTACTCTGCTGCCTTTTACAGATTACGGGATCTATGAACTTTTGGACGAGTGAAGTTGGAATTAAAAATTTAATATATTTTAATGAACTGGGAATTGTTACTAAGGCAGAGGAAAAATAGCTGTTATATCTTGTATAATGTAATGGATAGAGTAATTACTAAAAAATAACAATAAAACAATTACTAATTTATTACTAATAATTGTTTATTAATAATTTATAATACTAATAATTTAATAATTATTCAGTCATAAAATCCTTCCATATATTGTATCCATATATCAGTTATTTTAATATTATTCTAAAAAATGCAAGAAATGAGTTTTTCCCCTAATAAAAACTTCATTAATTGTTTGTAGCCATTGAATTACTGTTATTGCAGCTAATTAAGAGCAAATAAAAATATATACTCTCAACAGAAAAAAGAAATATTCTGTTTAAAACTACTGAGGAATTTTTTTATTGAAGGCATATTTATCGGATATTAATATAAACTTCAATAATTGTTAAGTTGTAGCCATTGACTACTGCCTTTTACTGGGATTATTTTTGGACGAGCTAATTAAGAGCATCCCGAGCCTCTGAATCGCAAAATATATACTCTCAACAGAAAAAAGAAATATTCTGTTTAAAACTACTGAGGAATTTTTTTATTGAAGGCATATTTATCGGATATTAATATAAATGACACAATAAAGTTGATTAAGTTGTAATGGTCTTTAGACTACTGCCTTTTACAGATTAAGGGATCTATGGACTTTTGGATGAGTGAAGAAATGCGAACCACGCCAGTACATCCCGAGCCTCTGAATCGCAAAACCAGCGAGAGCAACGCCTCGAAGAAATGCGAACCCACGCCAGTACATCCCGAGCCTCTGAATCGCAAAACCAGCGAGAGCAACGCCTCGAAGAAATGCGAACCCACGCCAGTACATCCCGAACCTCTGAATCGCAAAACCAGCGAGAGCAACGCCTCGAAGAAATGCGAACCCACGCCAGTACATCCCGAACCTCTGAATCGCAAAACCAGCGAGAGCAACGCCTCGAAGAAATGCGAACCCACGCCAGTACATCCCGAACCTCTGAATCGCAAAACCAGCGAGAGCAACGCCTCGAAGAAATGCGAACCCACGCCAGTACATCCCGAACCTCTGAATCGCAAAACCAGCGAGAGCAACGCCTCGAAGAAATGCGAACCCACGCCAGTACATCCCGAACCTCTGAATCGCAAAACCAGCGAGAGCAACGCCTCGAAGAAATGCGAACCCACGCCAGTACATCTCGGGCCTCTGAATCGCAAAACCAGCGCAAAGACCGTCTTAAAAAAATGCGAATTCGTGCCAGTAAATCTCGATCCACTGAATATCAGCTGAATTTATCCCTTGAGGGTTTTCATTACAATCCTTGCAAAGATTACAGCAAGCATAAAAATGTAATGATCGGTGGAATGAACAAAGTATGTAAGTATTGTTTTGCAAAAAAATATGAAAACGAACCTCCAGGCATGTGCTGCTGTAACGGTAAAATTAAACTACCATTACTTGAAATTCCCCCAGAGCCTTTATTCTCTTACATGTCCGGTGCAACATCCAGACATTTTCTGAAGAATATTAGGCGATATAATTCATGTTTTCAGATGACTTCGTTTGGAGCCACGTCAGTTGTTCGACAACGTGGCTTTGAAAGCACATTTAAAGTGCAAGGTCAAGTATACCACAAAGCTGGTTCCCTCCTTCCTCTTCCGGATGAAGATTCTAAATTTTTACAAATTTATTTCACCGGAGACGAAGAAATGGAGGTGAATCAAAGATGTGACTACATAACCGGAGTGAGACGTGATATTGTGCTAGACCTTCAAAGGATGTTTCACGAGCATAATATTCTTATAAAAACCTTTAAGACCGCTTTAGAGAGTATGCCTTCGGATGAATATAAATTAGTTATCTCCGCAGATAAAAGACCTACTGGAGAACATAAGCGACGCTTCAACAGTCCCCAAACAAATGAAGTGGCAATCATAGTAGAAGACGGTGAACACAACAGTAGGGACATTGTACTCCAAAAACGAGGTGGCTCTCTACAGCGAATTGCAGAAACTCACAGATTGTATGATTCCTTGCAGTATCCAATCATATTTTGGCAAGGCGAGGATGGATACCATTTCAACATTAGGCAGTATAATTCAAGTGCAGAAACGAATATTCAAAAAAGAGTTTCAATGATGAACTTTTATGCGTACAAAATTATGATTCGGCAGAATACGCCTAATCATATTTTAAACGCTAGAAATTTATTTCACCAATTTGTTGTGGATATGTATGCCAAAATTGAAGCAGAGCGTCTGCTTTATATAAGGTTGAATCAAAAGAAACTTTGAAGCGAGGAATATATCCATTTAAAAGACGCTATTGCAACTGAAAAAAATATCACCGACAATGGAAAAATGGTGATTTTACCAGCCACTTTTACTGGTAGTCCCAGACAAATGCACGAATATGCTCAGCATGCAATGACTTATGTAAGGTTATATGGGCGACCTGACCTCTTCATTACATTTACGTGTAATCCATCTTGGTCAGAAATAAAAGAACTGATTCACGGGAAAAACCCCAATGATAGGCACGATTTGCTAGCCAGAGTGTTTCGGCAGAAACAGCAGAAATTAATCAATGTATTAACTAAAAGCCAGATATTTGGCGAAACGCGATGCTGGATGTATTCTGTTGAATGGCAGAAAAGGGGACTTCCGCATTCTCACAACTTAATTTGGCTCAAGACTAAAATTCACCCCAACCAAATAGATGACGTAATTTCAGCAGAAATTCCAGATCCAGAATTAGATCCTGTTCTCTCAGAAATAATAAAAAAACACATGATACATGGCCCATGTGGTTACGTAAACCCGAACTCTCCTTGCATGGAAAATGGGCGATGTACCAAAAACTATCCAAAGCAGTTGATAAAAGATACGCAAAGTGGGAATGATGGTTATCCCAAGTATAGAAGAAGAAGTCCAGAAGATGGTGGACACTGTTTAAAATTAAAAATTCGAGGCGAAAATGTTGAAATAGACAATAAGTGGGTTGTTCCATACTCTCCAACACTATCCAAAATGTTTCAAGCCCATTTAAATGTCGAATATTGCAGCTCAATTAAGTCAATTAAGTACATTTGTAAATATATTAATAAAGGAAGTGATATGGCTGTCTTTGGCTTAACGAAGACCAACGAAGTTGACGAAATAACAAATTATCAAATGGGACGATATATTAGCAGCAATGAGGCAATTTGGAGAATTCTCAGCTTCCCAATCCACGAAAGGCACCCCGCAGTCATTCATCTTAGTGTTCACTTAGAGAACGGCCAAAGGGTGTACTTCACAAGAGAAAACGCTGAAGCTATGGCTGCTAAACCTCCCAGTACAACCTTGACAGCTTTCTTCGAATTATGCCAACACGACGCATTTGCGAGGACATTGCTCTATCCGGAAGTTCCCCGCTACTATACTTGGGATAGTAAAAGAAGAGTGTTTTCTAAACGAAAAAAAGGAGCAGTTTTGATGGGCAATGACGTTATCTTAGCGAAGCTTTAGGGCGTGTTTACACCATTCATCCAAATAACGCTGAATGTTTTTTCCTAAGAATGTTGCTTCATTCAGTCCGAGGACCAACTTCTTGGGAAAATCTTAAAACTGTTGATGGTGTTGTTTGCAACACTTTCAGAGAAGCTTGCCAAAAACTTGGTTTGCTGGAAGAGGATGAACACTGGGTAAAAGCAATGGCTGAAACAGCCCTAACATCCCTTCCAAATCAAATCCGAAATTTGTTTGCAATCATACTGACAACGTGCAACTCTTCCAATCCCAGAACGTTGTGGGACAAATATAGAGAAAGTATGGGAGAGGATATTCTCTCTAAGTATCGCCGACATCATGCGAATAAGGACGTTCAGTTTTCTCCAGAAATTTCTAACCGAGTTCTTATCCTGCTGGAAGAGAAATGCTTATTAATGTGTGGTAAAACTTTATCACAACTGTGACTACCAGCTCCAATAAGAAATGAGAATGTCATGGACGTCGAATTTCTCCGCGAGAAAAATTACAACGTCGATGAATTGAAAAAATTTGTCGAATGCAATAAACCGATGTTGATGGGGGATCAGCGAAAAGCCTATGAGGTCATTGTCAAATGTGTGGAGCGAGAAGAAGGGGGTATTATTTTTCTAGATGCTCCAGGAGGAACTGGAAAAACATTCTTAATTAATTTGATACTTGCAGAAATTCGTTCAAAATCTAATGTAGCACTCGCTATGGCATCCTCTGGTATAGCGGCTACTCTCCTAGATGGCGGTCGGACGTTACACTCGGCGCTCAAGTTGCCATTAAACATCCACAGTGAAGATTCTCTGGTATGTCACATTAGCAAAACAAGTGGACAGGCAAAGGTGCTTCAGCAATGCAAAATTATAGTTTGGGATGAGTGCTCAATGGCCCATAAGAAAGCACTAGAAGCATTAGACAGAACAATGCGGGACCTGAGAAAGAATGATGAATTGATGGGAGGTTCTCTGCTGCTACTTGCTGGCGATTTCGCCAAACTCTACCGGTCGTAGTAAATTCGACTCCTGCTGATTAACTTAATGCTTGCCTCAAAGCGTCATCTCTGTGGAAACATGTTAAAAGATACACGTTAAGGTGCAATATGAGAGTTCAGCTCTTTGGAGATAAGTCTGCGGAGCAATTTGCAAATACAATTTTAGAAATTGGAGAAGGCATACTGCCAACTGATTTAAACGGCGAAATTGCTATTCCAAAACACTTTTGCACTCAGGTTAGTACAATTAAAGAGCTTATCCAAAGCATTTATCCAGATATTTCTCATAACTATAAAAATCATAAATGGTTATGCGAAAGAGCCATCCTTGCTGCCAAAAACGATGCTGTTCACGAATTGAACAAACAAATTCAAGATATGATACCAGGTACAGTCACTGAGTACAAATCAATAGATAGAGTTATAGAAGATGATGACGCGGTGAATTTTCCTGCAGAATTTTTAAACTCACTAGAGCCCAATGGAATTCCACCACATCGTCTCCTGCTTAAAATAGGATCGGTAATTACGCTGTTACGAAATCTGGATCCACCTAAACTTTGCAATGGTACCAGACTAAGTGTCAAAAGACTGTTAGCAAATGTGATAGAGGCAACGATAATAACAGGAAAATATAAAGGCCAGGATGTCTTTATTCCTCGAGTACCTTTAATTCCATCTGAGTTACCCTTCCAATTCAGACGGTTGCAATTTCCAGTGAGACTTGCTTTTGCCATAACTATCAACAAGTCTCAAGGACAAACAATAAATTGGTGTGGAGTTAATTTAGAACATCCGTGTTTTACTCATGGACAGCTTTATGTAGCATGTTCCAGGGTTGGATCTCCAAGACACCTTTTCTTGCGAGTTCCAAGAGGCAAGACCAAAAATGTTGTTTATAAAAAAGCACTGATGCCTTAGACCATCTAAAACTAATTATCTCTATATTTAAAAATTTCTTACATTTATATATGGCATAACTGTATTACTTAAATTCATATATTGTCAATAAGTGTTATATTTTCATTTTACAAGCAAATTTAATGGTTATCGCACATTTACACCTATTTTTTTACAGTATTAATTTCATATCATTTTAAGTGTATTTTGTATATATATATATCTGTGTGTGTATTACTCTTACACTGCGGCATTACATTCTAATACAGTTTGTAAATGGAAATAGACAATTTGTTATATTGTCATACTGTCACTTAATTTTTAATTACATGTGCATGTAACATACTAGCAAGCATTAGTGTTATCTCACCTTTAATTGTAATATTGTATTGCTTATTATTTCTTATGTTTTGATATGCGTCGTAAAATTAAGTGTTCGTTATATTCCTATACATTTGTGATTTTTAATTATATTTTGTTGAATTTATAAGTAAGCAGAACTGATATTGCTTCTTTGTTTTACTTTTTACTGTGTTATGAATATATTTTAAAGTATATAGTGTAGATGAGCAATTTGTTATATTGTCATGCTGTCACTTAATTTTTAATTACATGTGCATGAAACATTCTAGCAAGCATTAGATTCATCTCACCTTTAATTGTAATATCGTATTGCTTATTATTTGTTATGTTTTGATATGCGTCGTAAAATTAAGTGTTCGTTATATTCCTATACATTTGTAATTTTTTATTATATTTTGTTGCATTTATAAGTAAGCAGAACTGATATTGCTTCTTTGTTTTACTTTTTACTGTGTTATGATTGTATTTTCAAGTATATAGTGTAGATGAACAATTTTTTTTTATTGTCATGTAGTTACTTAATTTTTAATTACATGTGCATGGAACATTCTAGCAAGCATTAGTGTTATATCACCCTTAATTATAATTTTGTATTGTTTGTTATTTTTTGTTTTGAAATGCGTAGAAATATGTGGTATTTATATTCTTATAAATTAGTGATTTTCAAGTATATTTTGTTGCTTTTATAAATAAGCAGAAGTAACACCGCTTCTTTGTTTTATCTTTTACCATCTTAAATTGAATATATTTTTATGTATATAACGTAGATTGGCAATTTTGTATATTGTATTGCTGTGAAACTTTTTTAATTACAAGTGCTTGGTATTTTGGAGCACTCGTTAATGTCATTACACATTTATATTTTTTCTTATGTTTTCATTTTCATCGTAGAAATATGTGTTCATTATATTACTGTAAATTTTTGACTTTTATGTACATTTTGTTGCTTTTATGAGTAAGCAGAACTGAGATAGTTCCTTTGTTTTACGTATTAATATTTTAAATTGAATATATTTTCATGTATATAGTTTAGCTGGGTAATTTGTTATATTTTATTGCTGTGAATAAATTTTTAATTACATCTGTAAGTTATTTACCTGCAAAAATTCGTGTTATCGCACCTTTAATCATAATTTTATATTTTTTTTATTATTTCTTATGTTTTCATTTGCGTACTAGAAATATGTGTTCATTATACTACTATAAATTTTTGAATTTTAAGTACATTTTTTATATGCAAACGTATCTCTGATCACTTATTGTTTTAAATTTAACTGTGTTGAATTGAATATATTTTATAGCATATCATGTAGATTTGCAAGGTATTAATTTTTTTTCTATTAATAAATTTTTAATTATATGCGCTTGGCTTTTACATGGAAGGATTAGTTTTATTGCAAGTATTGACTTAATTGTTTATTGTTAATTATTTCCTTTGTTTTCAAATAAGTCGTAGAAGTATGTATTATTATATTTCTATATTTTTCGTAATTTTTAACTTTTTTTGTTGTGTCTTCAAGTTTCCATTTATGTTTTTGCTTATTTTTGGACTTTTTTTGCTGTCTAAAATTTATATACAAGTTTTTTTTATTTCCCATAGTATTAATAGTATTACATAATTTTAAGTAGATATGTTTCGGTTTACTTTTGAGCATTAATGCATAGTGTCAAAACTGTAGATTTTTATGCCTATAATTGCTTATATTTTGAAGTGTATTTTAGAGGAATGGATTCATTGAAAATTGGTATAATGTTATTAATATATAAGTACAATATGTTGCTTTCTACAACGTATCATTTTTGTCATCCCACCTTTTCACTTACTTTTCTTTCATCTAAAATGTAGTATAATTTCCATTATATTGTGTTGAATTACAATTTTTAGGAATTTACAAGTCCTTATTACGATATTTTAAGACAAAATATAACTGTTAGCGTAGAGTTACAGATCTATTCTCTTTGTAAAATTTAATTTTGTTTTTTGTATTATTGATGTGCTAAATCGCTTATTGTAGATTAAAATTTGTTCCAAGAATAGGATGTTTTCTTTTTCCACTGAAAGTAATGGGTGTTTTTAAAAAATATAAATATATCTCTTTAAAAAACATACACCCGAGCAACGCCGGGTAATTCAGCTAGTATTTTAATATATATCATATTTGTATTCAGTTCTCCTTGTGGAACCCATTTCTTATATATTAAATGAGCTTAATGCTTAAAAAATAGATATAATTAATCATTTATGGCAAACTATGGCTTATTTTTAATAATTTGGAGCTATTGTATTTGTAAACTGTTGAGGGATTAATAACCTATAAATATAAATGCCTTGTTTCTGAAACATTTTGGTTAATTGGGTAAAAATATATAATTCTGTTAGAATGTCTCAATCTGCATTTATTAAAATTACTCCAAAACCAAGGGATAAAATATTCGAATGGATGGATTACCAGTATTATCCTTATATCTATGTTTACAAATATCGTTACTTGTTCTTTTTAAAAATGTCCTATCCCTAACAAATTCCTTGCACACATAACTCAAAAATGAAAAATGATCTATTTATAATGAGAATAAAACATAATTAATGTAACATTTTAACCACAAAACATAATGCATAACATTTTTATAAACACATAATAAAGAAAAATAAATTTCTACACATGGGATACATGGGAAAGAAAACATTATAATTAAATGTTCTCAAATATGTTTGTCACAGAAGTACCCTCTTGTTTCCATTTGTTTATGTCTTTAAATGGAAACTAAGTATTCACGGCAAACAATCGCGAATATAAGAAAAATATATAAAAGAATAATGAAACGTTTTCCTCAAATGTTTACTCAAGAAAGATTTGTTCTCTTCATTCGATTTGTATTCATCAACTGCAGCCTTAAGGGACGAACAATTCTTTTGGGTTTGTTTGGAGAATGGCTGCTCTAGTAACAATTAAACGGCTATCCGGTTCAGATTTTCTGAAGTGAGTTTATAAAGAACTTTAAGACAGTAATCATGTCTATTGAAATGATAATTATGGCAAAGATTTCTAAAATGCTCTTTCTACAAAGATCGCATACAAGCATTATAAATCTCCATTATAAAATAATCTTCCTAAAATTTCATATTTAAATGAATTCTCTTCAATTATTCATTTTCTAATATTTTTTACTCAATTTTATGATGTTTTTAGTTTTTTTCCCCTGGAAATAAAAAAAATCGATTAAAGAGTGTAATTTAGAAAGAAGTCACTAATAACCTACTAAGTTCTGGATTTAAGCATATTTAATATTTTGTTGTACGTTTGAAGCAAAATATCATAAATATACTTCTTAAAATAACTTTTTTTTATTAAAATATTAAATGAATTTTAAAATATTTATTTTTTTTTCATATATTTAATTATAAGGTATATTTTTAAAGGAACAAATATTTATTTATTCCTTTATAAATATTTATTTATAATATATTGTCATATTTATTAAAGGAATTTAGAATTCGAATTTTTCAATATTTAAAGATAAACCACGTTATTACTAAACAAGGATAGCCTTCTGAAAGCATAAAAGCTGTTTAAAATTATAATTAAAACTTTAAGCATTGAGAAATCTGAACAACGTATTTTAATTTCAAATATATGTGGGATTCTAAAACCATACTGTACATGTTCTGTAAATAGTGTAGTTATACATAGAAATAGCTAATAATCTACTCAGTATTAGTTTTAAACATCTTTAATATTTTGTTGTAAGTTTGAAATATATCCTAAGTATACTCGCATAAAAGGACTGTTTTTAAGAAATTACTAAATGGATTTTAAAATATTTTTTATTTCAAAAGTTTTATAAAATGTAGATTTTTAAAAGGAAAGGTATTTACTTATTTCTGGTTAAATGTAAGGTATAATATTCTGTTATGTTTATGAATAGGATTGAAAATTGAAAATTTTCTATATTAAAATTTAAATCGCTATTTAATAAGACTATTAATATTTAATATTACTATTAAATTAGGATATCATTCTGATAGCATAAAAATAATTTTAAAAAATAATTTAAATATAATTTGACGTTTTAATAAAATATTAAATAGATTTTAAAATATTTTGTTTTTTCAATTAAGGTAGATTTTAAAAGAAAAAATACATATTTTTTTCTGGTTAAATCAAATGTATAATATATTGTTATGTTTATTAATAGAATTTAAAATTTGAAAATTGTCTATATTAAAAGGTAAATAATGTCATTATCAAACAAGGATAACATTCTGAAAGCATAAAAATTGTTTAAAAGGATAGTTTAAACTTTAAGCAATGAGAAATCGGAACAGGGTAACTTCAAATACATGTGGAATTCTATAACCATACTGTAAATGTTCTGTAAAAAGTATAGTTTTACAAAGAAATAGCTAGTAATCTACTCAGTTTTGGTTTTAAACATCTTTAATATTTTGTTGTTCGTTTGAAATATATTATAATTATACTAGCATAAAATGACTGTTATATTAATAAACTATTTAATGAATTTTAAAATAGTTTTGTTATTTCAAAAATTTTATATACTGTAGATTTTTAAAAAGAAAAATATTTTTTTTTCTGGTTAAATGTTAAGTATAATATTCTGGTGTGTTTATTAATAGAATTTAGAATTTAAAAATTTTCTATGTTATAATTTAAATCATGTTGCTATTAAATAAGGATATTATTCTGAAAGCATAAAAATATTTAAAAGAATAATTTAAACTTCAAACAATGAGAAATCTGAACAGAGTATTTTAATTTCAAATACACGGGAGATTCTATAACAATATTGTAAATTATCTGTAAAGTATGTAGTTTTACAGAGAAGTGGCTAGTAATATATTACGTTTTCGATTTAAATATTTGTAATATTTTATTCTACGATTAAAAAATAATATAAAATAAAAACTGGCATAAAATGACTCTTTTTAATAAAATATTGAAAGGATTTTAAAATAATTTTATTTCATACATTTTATTATAAGATAGATTTTAAAAAGCAAAAATGTTTATTTTTTTCTGGTTAAATCAAACGTATAATATATTGTCATGTTTATTAATAGAATTTAGAATTAAAAAAAATTCAATATTAAAAGGTAAACCTTGTTATTACTAATCACGTATAGCATTCTGAAAGCATAAAAATTGTTTAAAATGATAATTTAAACTTTAAGCAATGAGAAATCTGAACAACATATTTTAACTTCAAATACATATGGGATTCTGTAACCATACTGTAAATGTTCAGTTAAATTATATATTTTAACTTCAAATATATATTTTAACTTCAAATACATATGGGATTCTGTAACCATACTGTAAATGTTCAGTTAAAAGTATAGTTTTACAAAGAAATAGATAGTA
The DNA here is from genome assembly GCA_032207245.1 of Pardosa pseudoannulata. NCBI lineage: Eukaryota > Metazoa > Arthropoda > Arachnida > Araneae > Lycosidae > Pardosa > Pardosa pseudoannulata. Next base: position 80,338,840 of record CM063506.1, on the reverse strand, counting down.
ATCTATTAGCTAGTAATTTAAACATCTTTAATATTTTGGTGTACATTTGAAACATAACATCATGCGTATACTCGAGCAAAATGACTGTTTTTAATAAAATATTAAATGGATTTTAAAATATATTTTTTATTTCCTACATTTTATTACAAGGCAGATTGTTAAAAGAAAAAGTATTTATTTTTTTCTGGTTAAGTCTAATGTGTAATATATTGTCATATTTATTAATAAGATATAGAATTTGAAAAGTTTCTATAATAAAAGGTAAATAATGTCATTATCAAACAAGGATAATATTCTGAAAGCATAAAAATTGTTTAAAAGGATAATTTAAACTTTACACAATGCGAACTCTGAACTGAGTATTTTAACTTCAAATACAGGGGGGGGATCTAAAACCATATTGTAAATATTCTACAAAGAGTGTAATTTTACAAAGAAGTGGCTAGTAATATAATAAGTTTTGGATTTAACCATATTTAATATTTTGTTCTACGTTTGAAATATAATATCATATATATACTTCTTAAAATAACTATTTTTTAATAAAATATTAAATGAATTTTAAAATATTTATTTTTTACTTATATTTTATTATAAGGTATATTTTTAAAGGGATAAACATTTATTTATTTTTCTGGTTAAAGTATAATATATTGCCATATTTACTAAATGAATTTAGAATTTGAATTTTTCAATATTAAAAGGTAATCCATGTTATTACTAATCAAGTATAGCATTCTGAAACCATAAAAAATGCTTAAAATGATAATTTAAATTTTAAGCAATGAGAAATCTGAACAACGTATTTTAACTGAAAATACATGTGGGATTCTGTAACCATTTTGTAAAAGTTCAGTTAAAAGTGTAGTTTTACAAAGAAATAGCTAGTAAGCTACTCAGTTTTGGATTTAAACATCTTTAATATTTTAATGTACATTTGAAATATAACATCATAAATATACTAGCGTAAAATGACTGTTTTTAATAAAATAAATGGATTTTAAAATATATTTTTTATTTCCTACATTTTATTACAAGGCAAAAAGAAAAAGTATTTATTTTTTTCTGGTTAAGTCTAACGTGTAATATATTGTCATATTTATTAATAAAATATAGAATTTGAAAAGTTTCTATAATAAAAGGTAAATAATGTCATTATCAAACAAGGATAACATTCTGAAAGCATAAAATTTGTTTAAAAGGATAGTTTAAACTTTACACAATTAGAACTCTGAACTACATATTTTAACTTCAAATACAGGGGGGAATCTAAAACCATATTGTAAATATTCTACAATAAGTGTAATTTTACAAAGAAGTGGATAGTAATATACTAAGTTTTTGGATTTAAATAGCATTAATATTTTGTTGTACGATAACAACACAATATAAAATATAAACTGGCGTAAAATGACTGTTTTTAATAAAATATTAAGTGGATCTTAAAATATTATTTTTATTTCATACATTTTTTATAAGGTAGATTTTTAAAACTAAAAATATTTATTTTTCTGCTTAAATCAAACTTATAGTATATAATCACGTTTATTAATAATATTTAGAATTTGAAAGTTTTCTATATTAAAAAGTAAATTATGTTACTATTAAACAAGGATAGCATTCTGAAAGCATAAAAATTGTTTAAAATGATAATTAAATCTTTTGACAATTAGAAAAATGAACAGCGTATTATAAATTCAAATACATGGGGTATTCTATAACATACTGTATACGCTCTGTAAGCAGTGTAGATTTACAAAGAAGTGACTAGCAATATACTAAGTTTTGAATTTAAATATATTTAATATTTTGTTGTCCATTTGAAACCTAATATCATAAATATACTGGTATAAAATGACTGTTTTTTATTAAAATATAAAACGTATTTTAAAATCTTTTTTTATTTCTTAAATTTTATTATAAGGCAGATTTTTAAAAGGAAAAATACTTATTTATTTCTGGTTACATGTAACTTATAATACATTGCTATATTTATTAATATAATTAAGAATTTGAAAAATTTCAATATGAAAAAGTAAATTATGTTATTGCTAAACAATAATATTTTATTGTAAGTTTAAGATGTATCCTAAATATACTCTCGAAAAAGGACTGTTTTTTAATAAACTATTAAATGGATTTTAAAATATTTTTTATTGAAAAACTTTAATAAAATGTATATTTTTAAAAGGAAAAATATTTATTTTTTCTGCTTAAATCAAATGTATAATATATTGTCATGTTTATTAATAGAATTTAGAATTTGAAAATGTTCTATATTCAAAGGTAAATGATATCATTATCAAACAGAGATAGCATTCTGAAACTATACAAATTGTTCATAAGGATAATTTAAATTTTAAACAATGAGAAATCTGAACTGCGTATTTTAACTTCAAATATAGGGGGGATTCTATAACTATATTGTAGATGATTTTCAAACAGTGTAATTTTACAAATGAATAGTCATATACTAAGTTTTTGGATTTAAATTGCATTAATATTTTGTCGTACGATATAAACATAATATAAAATATAAATTGGGTTAAAGAACTGTTTTTAATAAAATATTAAGTGGATTTTAAAATATTACTTTTAATTTATATATTTTATTATAAGGTAGATTTTTAAAAGGAAAAAGTATTTATTTTTTCTAGTTAAATCAAACGTTTAATATATTGCCATGCATTTGAATAGAATTTAGAATTTCAAAAATTTTCTGTATTAAAAGGTAAATTATGTTACTATTACACGAGGACAGCATTCTGAAAGCGTAAACATTTGTTCATAAGGATAATTTAAACTTTAAACAATGAGAAATCTGAACAGTTTATTTTAACTTCAAATACAGGGGGGGAATCTAAAACCATATTATAAATACTCTACAAAGAGTGTAATTTTACAAAGAAGTGGATAGTAATATACTAAGTTTTTGGATTTAAATTGCATTAATATTTTGTCGTACGATATAAACATAATATAAATTATAAACTGGCGTAAAGAACTGTTTTTAATAAAATATTAAGTGGATTTTAAAATATTACTTTTAATTTATACATTTTATTATAAGGTAGATTTTTAAAAGGAAAAAATATTTTTTTCTAGTTAAACGTTTAATATATTGTCATGCATATGAATAGAATTTATAATTTCAAAATATTCTGTATTAAAAAGTAAATTATGTTACTATTACACGAGGACAGCATTCTGAGAGCATAAACATTTGTTCATATAGATAATTTAAACTTCAAACAATGAGAAATCTGAAGAGCGTATTTTAGCTTCAAATATATGGGGGATTCTATAATCATATTTAAATGTTCTGTAAAGAATGTAGTTTTACAAAGAAATAGCTAGTAATCTACTAAGTTTTGGATTTAGAAATCTTTAATATTTTGTTGTATACTTAAAATATAATATAAATTATAAACTGGAGTAAAAGTACTGTTTTTAATTAAATATTAAATGTATTTTAAGATATTTTTTTAATTGCTTAAATCTTATATATAAGTAGATTAATTTTTTTTCTGGCTAAATGTAACGTATAATATTCGGTCATGTTTTTTAATAGAATTCAGAATTTGAAAATTTTCTATATTAAAAGGTAAATCATTTTCTATTAAACAAGGATAGCATTCTGATATCATAAAAAATATTTAAAAGGATAATTTAAACTTCAAACAATGAGAAATCTGAACAGCGTATTTTAACTTCAAATATATGGGGAATTCTATAATCATATTTTAAATTTTCTGTAAAGAATGTAGTTTTACAAAGAAATAGCTAGTAATCTACTAAGTCTTGGATTTAGAAATCTTTAATATTTTGTTGTACGTTTAAAATGTAATATAAAATATAAACTGGAGTAAAAGTACTATTTTAATTAAATATTAAATGAATTTTAAAATATTTTTAATTGCTTAAATTTTATTTATAAAGTAGATTAAATTTTATTATTATTTTTTTCTGGCTAAATGTAACGTATAATATTCAGTCATGTTTCTTAATAGGATTCAGAATTTGAAATTTTTCTATATAAAAAGGTAAATCATTTTCTATTAAACAAGGATAGCATTCTGATATCATTAAAATTATATAAGACGATAATTTAAACTTAAAACAGTGAGAAATCTGAACAGCGTATTTTAACTTCAAATATATGGGGAATTCTATAATCATATTTTAAATGTTCTGTGAAGAATGTAGTTTTATAAAGAAATAGCTAGTAATCTAGTTTTGGATTTAGAAATCTTTAATATTTTGTTGTATGTTTAAAATGTAATATAAAATATAAACTAGAGTAAAAGTACTATTTTTAATTAAATATTAAATGAATTTTAAAATATTTTTAATTGCTTAAATTTTATTTATAAAGTAGATTAAATTTTTTTTTATCTTTTTCTGGCTAAATGTAACGTATAATATTCAGTCATGTTTATTAATAGGATTCAGAATTTTAAAATTTTCTATATTAAAACGTAAATCATTTTCTATTAAACAAGGATAGCATTCTGATATCATGGAAATTATTTAAAAGGATAATTTAAACTTAAAACAATGAGAAATCTGAACAGCGTATTTTAACTTCAAATACATTGGGGATTCTAGAACCGTATTGTAAATTTTACAGATATATTTTCTTCATTAGTTTGAAACTTTCAAAGTGCAGATTAAATAACGTGTTTATTTCTCATTCTAAGCTCCTATTTCTATTTAAATAGAGTCATGTAAATAAGAATACTTCAGTACGAGTAAGTATTAGAGATAACATTCTGTGTGGAATATTAAAAGCAATTATTACAGGAAAGTGTCAAACACTTAAAAGTTCAAGAGGTTTCATCTTAAAATAGCTGAACTAAATTTTTAATATTCCTCTTTCTACGACTCTCATTCTGTATTTAGACCATACTAAAATAACGAGATGCAGACATATACTTTTATGTGCATTACTGCCC
>CM063506.1:80326385-80328885 GCA_032207245.1 Pardosa pseudoannulata | reverse complement strand
ATATATATATATATATATATATATATATATATATATTATATATATATATATATATATATATATATATATATATATATATATATATATATATATATATATATATATATATATATATATATATATATATATATATATATATATATATATATATATATATATATATATATATATATATATATATATATATATATATATATATGTGTATATATATATATATATATATATATATATATATATATATATATATATATATATATATATATATATATATATATATATATATATATATATATATGTGTATATATATATATATATATATATATATATATATATATATATATTATATATATATATATATATATATATATATATATATATATATATATGTATGTATATATATATATATATATATATATATATATATATATATATATATATATACATATATTATATATATATATATATATATATATATATATATATATATATATATATATATATATATATATATATATATATATATATATATATATATATATATTTATATATATATATATATATATATATATATATATATATATATATATATATATATATATATATATATATATATACAAAAGTTTATATATATATATATATATATATATATATATATATATATATGTATATAGAAACACACACGCAATACAAGTATTGGCTACTAGAAGCCAAAACAGCACAAACAGGACGAGAGAAAAAGAGAAACATGGACAGAGGAAATATTTATGCTATTAACCTATTGCATCATGTCTTGAAAAATATCGTGGTATTTAGCATAAATCAACGGTCGTTTCCGAAACAAAAATTGTATATCTAAATATTTATTGCTGGAATTATCTGTTATTGTTCAGCTATCATAATATTCGACAATATTAAAATTTCAGGTTGATTTATACTTTTAATTTCTACGTTGATCTACTGCAGGAGTTACTAAACTTTATTTAGAAAGCTTAGTTGCTAGCACAAATGCATAGCGTGAAGCGGCTAGTCTGGTTTATACTATTGAAGGAATGATTAAATCACATGATAGATTTGGTTTGAACTGATAGCTATATATATATATATATATATATATATATATATATATATATATATATATATATATATATATATATATATATATATATATATATATATATATATATATATATATATATTATATATATATATATATATATATATATATATATATATATATATATATATATATGTAATATGTTCGAAACTCATTCAAAGGAACAACACATTTTATTTCTGGTGAGATACATGAAATCCATACAACAGGCAAATTCTTTTACAACTTCGTGCACCCAGACATTCTGATCCTTCACACATTTTCAAGTAGGGATTTCTCAGGTAAAAAGACTACAAATAATCCCTATGCACAATTGATCCCCAGGTAAAAAAAAATACCCATCTTTAAAGAGAACGCGCTAACTATTGGCTAAAGTAGTACAGACAGAGGCTGAATTAAGTCTATAGCGTGTCTGGAGGGAAAAATAAGAATTACCGCGCAAATTCCAACGTACTTATAATAATATATAAATAATTATATAAAATATTAAATTAATATTTAAGTATGTAAATAAGGTATTTTAATATTATATATATATATATATATATATATATATAGGATATTCTAATGAAAGAAGATTTTTGATTTGCTATTGTTACCGTAGCAAAAAGCAAAGATTGAAGGACAATTTATTCGTAACAAAAATGATAAACCTGTATGATAATGGTGAGGAAATTTGGTTCATTTTTTAAATATATATCTATTATTTTTTGACAATTTTAAGGTATGTCTGTTTGACTCTTAACAGCATTTTACATAAACTCTTTCTTGTATATGTTGCTCTCGTATCCGCTGTTTTAATTTAGCAGTTGAGTATTCTTTTTTCAATTTTTCTATGTGAAAACAGTCTTAACTCATAACACAATAATTCGGAGGTTGAGTGTTTAACCTGAAAACACCTTACACAAGCTTTCCTCTAAACAATTGACATAATGAGTGATTTGTAAAACACATTTGATGCATTTTTATAGATGTATGATAGACTGTAAGGAGAATCAAAATGGGATAGTTTTTTATAGGATAAACTTAGTTTTTTAAAATCAAATTTTCTTCTTTTTTAACCCTTTCGTGGTCCATTTATTTCTCACTCCACGTTTCCATACTTTCAAAACAAAGCTGCTAATTTTATCAATCGATCGAAAAATTGATGACAGTGCAAAACCGAAGTAGGAACCAGTCTTCCCCTCGTTTCAATAGCAAGGCCAATATATTATAATGGGTTTTGAGCTTCCCACAGGTGTATTTTGTAAGATCGTGTAGGTAGGAAATAATCTTCACGGCCCACGAAAGGGTTAATTTACACACTTGAACTAAGACAGTGATATTTACATTTGTTAAATTTATATTTCATGTAAAAGCAGTCTCTGGTAACATGTATTGTAGTTC
>CM063506.1:80313885-80323885 GCA_032207245.1 Pardosa pseudoannulata | reverse complement strand
CATAATACGATAATCAGCATACCATTTAGGCGGCTCAAATGGTGTTTCTAAATAATACAGTTTATTTATTTATTTAAATTTTTTTTAACTAAAAGATTTACTTGATTTATTTTTTATCAATATTTCTTTCAAGTATTTCTTCTATTTTTAGTTCAGTTGCTATATATTTATTTATCCAATATTTAGAAGCCAATTGTATTCCGATAATACTAAATTTCACTTTGGCGCATTGTTTTTTCAATTATTATACAATAAGGTAATGAAAAATTCCTAGAGTAATTTACTTTAACTGGTAGACATTAAAATATGTTTTGGTTAATTCCCAGTGAACGGTACGCTCCTTGTCCGCCATCTTGTTTTTGGCGACTATTGGCGAAACAAAAAACCAGAAATTAAAACTTAAAGCCAAATAGCAATTACAAAAATTTAAATACTATAAAATTAAAAACAAATGCTAATTAAGAAATTTAAATACTATAAAATTAGAACAAATAAAATTTTTGAAATAAATACGATTGAAGAGAATGCAGAACTTAACCACTCCACTGGTGAAAAACAGATTGAAATGTAGCAAGCTGCAAAACCGTTAAATTAACGGCAAAAAGTGTTGAAATTCAAACTTACCTCCCACAACTTTTAATATAATTGGATCAAACAAGAATTCGATCATCATGACATCACATCATTTATTGCGCAAGTTACTCCAAAGAGGATCCGGTAACGCACACAAACCAAAGGAGACAACGAAGTTACCATCTTTTAACTGGAGAGAAAGGGTGAAGTTGAGAAGGAGAAAATAAGTATCGCCCGAGAAATGGCGCCAAAAATACGCCAAAAAATCTCCAAAATAGTGTACCGTACACTGGGATACAGCCTAAATAAGGTAATGAAAAATTCCTATAGTAATTTACTTTAACTAGTAGACATTAAAATGTGTTTTAAGATAACTTCATTTTTTTGTTTATTACTATATTTACATATTATATTTTATCTATTTTAATTTCTAATATTTATTTCATTTTGAATGGAATACAGACATTTTTATGCATTTCTTTTATATTTACTCTAATCTAATTCCATTATTTCTATATTAAGCTTCCTAACCGTATTTTGGCGGCATTTTATATTCTTTCTCTTAAATTACATATTAAAATTATTAAATTATTTTAAGTAACTTCATTTATGAGGTAAAGATTGCTTTAAAATAATAAAAGTTTTAGGAGGTTTTGTTGTGATTTATATCATGAATGATTTAATCATAAATAATTCTATTTCTTTCTCTTCAATCTAATTTAGTCATTTTTGAAATTTTTTCTGTTGTTGGGGTAATCGAATAGACCATTTTTAAAAATTATTTTTATTTTTCACTTTTTCCCCTTAACACCAATCACACGAATATAGATTTAGGATAAATATATATAATTTACTTTAAAATTCAAGGAAATTTATGATTGTCTTTTGTGGGATCCAGGCTTTATATTTCTATTTGCATATTAATCTTGATTATGTTTAAATAATTGAGCAATAAATGTGATTAAATTTATTTCTTTAATCCCAGTGGAAAGTTAAATCAGCAAATATGGAACTAATGAAGTTATGGGGAAAATGTAAAAAAAAAATATGTTTTGTTCATTTTTAAAATTTCGTTACTAAATTTTTAAAATATTTTAAAGTTGCTGTGTAATATATTCTAAAATGGAATTTAATTTTTGAATTAAACATAACCTTTTATTGTAGATCCTTAAAAACTCAAATAGGTGTAAATCATCTATTACTTAATAAGACTGAATAAAATTTTGTGAGATATTCCAAATATCTGAGGAAAATTATGAGATTCAAAATTAAATGAAAATTATGAAATTGTACTCTATTGATCAGAATTATACGTATGAAAAAAATAATGAAAAATTAAGCGGATGTTACATTACTATGTTTAAGAATTAATAAATTCTACTTAACCCCTTGTCTGTGACGCCCGAACTCTGTTTGGGAATAGCAAACGCTCCAGTTTCGGAATGCCCGACCTGAGTTCGGGCAAGAGAAAAAAAACGTATTTCAATTCCGCGAAGTCCGAAATCGAGTACTCCAATACATGATATTTAATTTGCGTTTTACCCAATAAATAGAGATACTTTCCTGAGTAAATTTCGGATGTTTCGTGCTTTATTTCTCGGATACTGTAAAGGATTTGTGAAATTCAAAGGACTATGATGTTCATGGCAGTTGATACAGACAATAATATTGTTGTAATATTTTATTATATTTCTGCAGAAAATTATTTCATTTGATATCCAGGCTTTATATTTCTATTTGCATATTAATCTTGATTATGTTTAAATAATTGAGCAATAAATGTTATTAAATTTCTTTCTTTAATCCCAGTGGAAAGTTAAATCAGCAAATATGAAACTAAATGAAGTTATGGGGAAAATGTTAAAAAATGTGTTTAAATTTTAAAATTTCGTTACTAAATTTTTAAAATATTTTAAAATTGCTGTGTAATATATTCTAAAATTGAATTTGATTTTTAAATTAAACATAACCTTTTATTGTGGATTCTTAAAAACTAAAATAGATGTAAATCATCTATTACTTAATAAGGTGGAATAAAATTTTGTGAGATATTCAAAATGTCTGAGGAAAATTATGATATTCAAAATTAAATGAAAATTATGAAATTGTACTCTCTTTATGACAATTAAAAGTATAAAAAATAATGTAAAATTAAGTGTATGTTACATTACTATGTGCAAGAATTAATAAATTCTACTTAACCCTTTAGAGTACAGTGGTTGAACAGGGAAACCTCCTGTTAAACATTTTTTTCTCTAATTTTTTTTAGAAATATGAATGTGTTTTCGGTTTTTTATGGTTTTGACATTTAAAAATTACAATAAATGATAGTACTACACTTAATTTTTTTTCTCTTATAATATATGTATGCAAACTTAATGTACCTGGAAAGTTAGTAATTGGATTTTTTCGCTTATGACCCCCAGCAAAAATATCTATTCAAACAACACTTATAAATTGTTAAACTAATTATTATTTATACTGTTTAAGAACACTTATTTATTGTTCTTCCAATATAATAAAAATTTTATAAAGTATAATGTTAACGCTGTACAAGAGGGTGGGTTTGTCAGTTAATCCCCTCAACCTCTCTTACCGTATTCTCTAATGCAAACCTAAGGATTATAAAGAAAAATTGTAATACATTTTGCATTTATAAGGTTCATAGGTAATATTTATAAAATAATTTCATTAAATTCCAAAGATTTTATATATGTGACATTAAAAGGGTTAACTCCTTGCCTGTGAAGCCCGAACTCTGTTCGGGAATCGCAAACGCTCCAATTTCGGAATGCGAAAAAAACTGTATTTCAATTCCGTGAACACCGAAATCCATTAGTGCAATGCGTGATATTTAATTTGCCTTTTTCCCAATAGAGATAATTTCCTGTGAAATTTTCGAGAGATTTGTGCTTTATTTCTCGGATACTGTAAAAGATTCGAGAAATTCATAGGTATCTGAAGTTTATAGCCTTTGATTCAGATAATAATATTGTTGTAATATTTTTTTTATATTTGACCGCAAAATTATGTAATTTGAGGCTATGTAGACGATATGTTCTAACTAATGTAATCCATTAACCTTTCTCATACATAAATTGAATATATTGATAGAATATATATATATATATATATATATATATATATATATATATATATATATATATATATATATATATATATATATATATATATATATATATATATATATATATATATATATATATATATATATATATATATATATATAATATATATATATATATATATATATATATATAAATATGTATAAATATATATATATATATATATATATATATATATATATATATATATATATATATATATATATATATATATATATATATATATATATATATATATATATATATATATATATATATATATCACAGAGACGGGGAGATAGTGCATAAAGTTTATTTCGAATTCTTCTTTTGAGATTCGTTTGCCTAGAATCTTAAACCTACTTTTTAATTAATGTTTCATGTAGATAGAGACAGCATAAACTAAAATTTTATCGAATGTTGGAAGATGTCTTTAATTAATAACTTTATAAATGTACTTCTTTTGTATTAATTTTTAACCGTACCCCTTGTTTTAACCGCACCCCTTTGAACATTTGTTGTTTATAAAAATAAAACAATACCATCAAACGAAATCATCTCTTATATTAAACAAAATATTTTTTTATTAAAAAGTCAAACAAATCATTGAATACCAGATGAGTAAACAAAAGTGAATTTGTTTTTCAAACTCATTAAAATAATTGTTTCTTAAATATTCTACATATATTGTTTTGTCCTTAGGCCTAAAAAAGTGTAGCAAAGAAAATGGACACTAAATCAAAAAAGAAAATGAACAAAATTTTAATCTCCAACGAAAATAGATCTGGGTTCCTGAAAAGCATTTAAAAGGAACTGAAGGTTATATGTTATTATAGAAGTGAAAGTTATTCTTGTGTTAACAAATCATATGCGGGATTCTGACTGTTAATACTTCAGCGCGGATCACGTACTAGTACGTGTTAGTGTAACAACATGGTTTGTTTGTGGGTACAAAAATAACGGTATATTAAAAAAAAAACGAAGCCGAATGTTCTTGTCCACTCCATAGATTCTGGAAAAATTTAGACAAATAAAAATTAGTTTTTACATCAACCGATGCAAAACCACAGACCAGTAAGGTTGATTAAAAAATTAATTTATATTTAAAATTAACTTTTTATTTATCCTTGCGAAAATGATATTATATAATATGTATATTTATATATTATTTATATATAGTTGTTTATTTGTCTATTTATATATTTGTTTATATATTTCAATATAAAATACGATAAGTTGGTTAAAAAATTAAATAATTATCGATTTATTGAGATTTAACTGAATAACTAAATTTACTCACAAAACGCCCGCTCCCGGTACAATTCCGCTGCGAAATGTACCCGAACACAATGTGTTAAGATACATTTGAGTAATTAAAGTGTTTACTTCATCATTTAAGCAAAAATTATTAAATGACATTTCTATCAGATACAAGTAGTAAGTAAATCTAAGAAAATATGAGTTCCTGGAATGAAACACTTAATACAATTACTCAATACAAATTACTGAATTTCAATGTAACAAAGTAAAGGTAATAATTCAAATAAGAAAATATGTGGCATTTTATATGAACGAAGGACTCTTAAAACTTAAAAATATCGATTGTATGAAAAAGAAATTAGGAATAAATCAGATATGATTCTGTTACTTAAAATACATAGAAAATGTTAAATCATATACAAAAACATGATTTATTGTACTTTTTACGTGAAAAAAATCATATAAGTATCTGATTGTAACTTTATATATATGTAGGTGCGTCTATCTCCTCACATATGGCAAGACGCATAATATCTAAAAATTTAGTAAAGGACGAAAAATTAAACAGCCATTTCCACCATTCACGTTAAAAAGTTTCAATTAGTGTAAAATATATTAATTAAAATCCTAGAAAAAGCCATTAAATTGTGTGGCACAGCCATTTCTATTGTTTTGTTGGAGTCAAAAACGATTACCGTACTCTCGTTTTTGGCATCATTATCGCCAAATAGTAGGCAATACAGCAATTTCACGCGACGTCATAAATGGCTTTAGTGCCCTTCCATTTAATTTTATGATTACGATAGCCAATAAGTTTACCTTATGTTTGAATTTAAAGCTAGATTCATCATAAGTTGAGATGTGCACTGCTGGGTGAAATTGCTCTGTATGATTCATTATATTGAGATCAGCAATCACCAATAGAGCAATTCCGTACAACGTCAAGAATCATTATAATGTCCTTCTCATTCATTTTCATGTTTACAACAGCCAACAGGCAAACAATAAACTGGCCTTCCGTTTGAAACTAAATTCTGAATTGTCATAAGTTGAGATGTACCCTGCTGCATGAAATCGCCCTATATTACTAAACCATTGAGTGTAAGAAATTCATTTGCTTTCATATCTTATGAATTTGGATTTTTATTACCATTTCTTCTATTAATATGAAATATATTTCAAATTAAAGACACTTTAAATGAAGACTGTACCGGTTGTGTTACTAATTGTTTTTTTAACAAAAAGTAGTTTTGAGGTTATCTATTTTTTAACATTTAAAATTTGTACAGTGGAAAAAATATATATAATCTAAATATTTGGTATGCATAAACCATTTATTTCGAAAGCTACCAATTGAATATTAGGTTTTTTTACTCGTTCAGGAGAGAATGTTAGCGATGTCTTTTTGATCTATTGTATATGCCAGGATAAGGCGCATTATTCGAGAGAGTTCCACAAACGCTGGACTACGCAGATGCAATTATTCTTATAAATTTCCAAATTTTATTACTTCAAAAGATGTTTATGCATTTCTATTTTATACAAAAATTTATCATATTCTTTAATTACTTGGTTATCTTTTTTATCAGTTTTTAATATTTGTAAAACAGTTCTACCCTAACTTGAGGAAAAATTGCAACTTTCTAAATTTCAATTAAAAAATTAGGTGAGTAACCTATAAACTAAAACTCCATGGAAAAGAAATAAAATATTACTCTGCTAGCTGACAGTAACAATTTTCTACTTCGTGAGATAATTTACATTTTATTTCTTTTATAAAGTAACAGACTTGAAAGTTGAAGAAGGAGTTATTTTCATATTAGATTTAAAAAGTGTTTACAGCAAATAATTGTTAATTTGTGTATTCTACGTAGCATCTAAAGGATATAAAAAAATACGTGCACTCACTTTGTAAGTATATTAGATTTTTATTTATAATTAGAATAATGCTTTCCTATATCGTAGTGTTAGTAAATGAAGGTTAATTCCCAGTGAACGGTACGCTCCTTGTCCGCCATCTTGTTTTTGGCGACTATTGACGAAACACGACTCCGCGAAGCACACGCCAAGTACCTAAGCCTAACACGCAGAAGCCATTATACTTAAAATTTTAAAAACCAGAAATTAAAACTTAAAGCCAAATAGAAATTACAAAAATTTAAATACTATAAAATTAAAAACAAATACTAATTAAGAAATTTAAATACTATAAAATTAGAACAAATAAAATTTTTGAAATAAATACGATTGAAGAGAATGCAGAACTTAACCACTCCACTGGTGAAAAACAGATTGAAATGTAGCAAGCTGCAAAACCGTTAAATTAACGGCAAAAAGTGTTGAAATTCAAATTTACCTCCTACAACTTTTAATATAATTGGATCAAACAAGAATTAGATCATTAAAATATCCCATCATTTATTGCTCAAGTTACTCCAAAGAGGATCCGATAACGCACACAAAGGAGGTTACCCTCTTTTAACGGGAGAGAAAGGGTGAAGTTGACAAGGAGAAAATAAGTATCGCCCGAGAAATGACGCCAAAAATACGCCAAAAAAATCGCCAAAATAGCGTACCGTACACTGGGATACAGCCGTAAAGGAATATACATGCCTGACTTAAGAAAGGGGTATTCCCGCCAACTTGGCGATAAAGATCTGAGCATGGTAGGCTAACATTTTCTTCCAATCTCGCTGTGAAAGAACGATCTATCTATATTTTAATTTATATTTGTATCCATCTCTCCTTGTGAAACTCTTTTTTATGTATTACATGCACATAATTATTAAAAAAATACACATAGTAAACCATTATTGGTTCACTGTGACTCATTTTTAATAATTTGGAGATGTTCACTTTGTAAACTGTTGATGGATTCATTGTTCATAAATATAAATGCATAGTTTCTAAGCTGTTCGGTTAATAAAATAAAAGTATATAATTATATTACAATAACGCACTTTGCATGACCAAAAAAAGCAAGATATACAATGAATGGAATACGTTTGTATTTTTTAGTAAACATCGCCATTAATTTCACCAAATTTGCCCAGGGTTCTTGATTATTAAAACGAAGCCCGAATTGGAAACATCACTTACTGACAATCTGGCGATCACTTGTACAAAAATAGATCTAAAAACATGGCTGCCGGCCCCCGGAACTTGGATTCTAGTATTTGGCGACATCATCCACGCTTGGCTTGCCCACTGAAACTGGGGCCCCCTAAACTGGGATTCTACCTCTTTGCACAAAATATTTAGAAACTACTTCAATATCTTATAATTTCTAGAAACTGAAAGAAAACTATGAGCTAAAAACTTTTGAATAAATTTATATATATTTACTGGATATACATATTTCATGCTATTATTTAATTGTACTATTTTTTAATTTATATTTTTCGAAATAAATTTCCTGTGCTTTGCACTCAACATTAACGGTGTTCGGCGAGATGACGCCTAGTGAAGCTGTTCCAAGCTCGCATATAAATAAGAAGAATTTGAATAACTGGTATTATATTACCATTAACTATATTATTTGAATGGAATTTAACAAAAAATTTAAATACATTTAATTATATTCGTTGTATTAGATTGAAAGTTTCAGTCATTATATAATGAAATTAATGAATCCAAGAGAATTAAGTAAATCTTGGCTTCCCTTGCTAAGTTTTATTTTCATTTTTTGGAAACAGTAAACCCATTTAGAGAAATTTTTATAAACCTGGGGACTTTTTCATGTATTCTAAGCTGGTTTGGATTGATAATATAACTTCATAAACCAGAATTTTTGTTCTAGCTATGTTTTAGTTAAAATATCATTTGAATGCAGCTAATTTTCATATAATCTTAATAACATCATTTTCAAATAGTAAAAAAAAAATTTGCATTCTTTTGAAAATAGTTTGGAAATGTCACCAACTTACCTAATTTGGGATGCTTACAGCTATAGTGATAAAAATATCAATAGCGGTAAAGGGGAAATCAAAGTCAATTTAAAAATGCACTGTAAATATTTTGCTTTAAACACCAAATTTAATTTTCTTAACACGGCTTCCTAGAAGTCATACGGACATACTGTGAATAATGCAGTTTAAATAAGTAATATCAAGTCTGGTTTACAAAATTTATTTTGCAGGGATGATAAAAGTAAAAGCTACTAATAATAACTGATGTGGTATTTAAAAGTGACTACAATCCCTTTTATTTACAGTTTTTTTCTTGTCAATCAGTAAATTATATATTTTTAAATTTTTGAGCGACTGATATCAATAGTCAAAATTTACCCCTAAAATGGAATCCGACAAAAAAAATGAATATCTGTCAAGAAACATTGTGATAGAATAATATCACAAAACTGATGACAAAGCATGTCCCAGACTCTGCGTTTCTCCAAAATTTAGCGTAACCAGACGAGTATTTGAAATATACTTATAATTTCGTTAAAAACCACTCTCATTAAATACCACATTAATACTGGAGAGCGATGATAAAAGAAATTTAGTAATTTAGATTTTATTGTAATGGTATAGTAATTTAAATTTTATTGTAATGGTATAGTAATTTAAATTTTATTGTAATGGTATAGTAATTTAAATTTTATTGTAATGGTATAGTAATTTAAATTTTATTGTAATGGTATAGTAATTTAAATTTTATTGTAATGGTATAGTAATTTAAATTTTATTGTAATGGTATAGTAATTTAAATTTTATTGTAATGGTATAGTAATTTAAATTTTATTGTAACGGTATAATAATTTAAATTTTATTGTAATGGTAACAATTACAATTTTATTGTAATGGTAGTAAGGTTGACTAACTCCCTAAAATTTTATTGTAATGGTATAGTAAAAAATTTATGTAATGGTATAGTAATTTAAAATTTTTATTGTAATTATATAATTTAAATTATTGTAATGGACATAGTAATTTAAATTTGTCTGGTATAGTAATAAATATTGTATATAGTAATTTAAATTTTATTGTAATGGTATGAAATAAATTTTATGTAATGTAACAATAAATAAATTATAAATGTAG
>CM063506.1:80288885-80308885 GCA_032207245.1 Pardosa pseudoannulata | reverse complement strand
AATTAATTATCGTAATATATATCGCTCCCATTAGTCCCCAGTGCTGTAAAAAATGACCGTAACGTTTTAAATGATGCCTTTTAAAAGATTAATCCAAAAAATAACTGAGTACAAAATAAAAATTGCTTTTTTTCCCCATATAAATTAACTACATAATCCTTTCTTCCAAGGTTTAAAGCTATAAGTCAATAATCCTGAAAATACATTATCACAAAAAAATCTTGTAATGTGAAGTTTTGAAATAACAATAATAGATATTCTTCTCTCGGATATAAAAATTAATGATACTTTTACAACCAGTTAGATTTGTGAGTTATCCTGTAAATAAATCCCATTTTAATGGGGATTTATTAAAACAATGGGAGAGATTGTTTCCGAAATTAAAAAATATCTCTATTTCCTTCTTATAGGTAAATAGAGTGGAAACGAGAAACGTATTTTTTATGATTTTATATAGGATACTTATTTATAGCATTAAAAATTCGATTATTAGGAAGTGATTGTGATCAGTCGATCTAGATCACTAATATAATGGATTAATTAATACAGAAGTAAAATGCTGGGGATCTAAATCTGACTTCATCACATCTTTTCTAAAGGGGAGAGAAAAATAAATGTTATTTCAACAGTTTTTCGTCTTGTGCGGGAGTCTCGGGCGGGGTTCTGACCCCAGTCCCGGATTAGAATCGGGTCTCCGTACATCACACTAAATAAGAATGTACCTTTGTGGAGTTATTTATGAGTCCCTAAGGGGTAGTGCCCAATTTGAAGGAATAAGATTTTTCCACATTGGCGGTTTCAAGGCGGGGTTAAGGAGACCGATAAGATTTTAACAAGTATCCCGATTGGACGAAAATAAGGAAGAGGGGACAATGATGAAATTAATATAAAATAATAAAAGTCTAGAAATGAAAGAGGGGTGTTCGAGAGTGGAGTAGAATCAAGGAGAGCAGAGAGGTCAGAAGTCGAAGGAGACGATTGTGACAGTGAGACTTCGGGATTCCAAGGAGAATAGCCTTGAATTCGACAGAGACTCTGGCGATATCTAGCGACTACCAGCAGTGTTCCTGTATCAAATATTACGGCCGCACCTCAAATACTCAGAAGGAGGCCCCTGAGCAGACTGATTGAAGATAGGAATTTGCTACCACACATACCCAATCCTGATTAGCTCTCAACCAGCAGTGTTCCTGGCACACCATATTAACCCACAAAGGTACCCCTTTTTACATATATTTGAAATTGAGATTAGGTCCTCTCTCTTATATATATATATATATATATATATATATATATATATATATATATATTATATATATATATATATATATATATATATATATATATATATATATATATATATATATATATATATACCTAATTGATGGAAAATTATTGTCAGACCTAAATTAGTGTGGCACCTAATTTGAAAGTGTTGATAAAGTAAATTTTATGAAGATAGAATCAGATTGTGTGTATATAGATGTATATATATCATTATAATAAATTTACTTTTTTTTATTTTAAGCTATTTAGCTTTTTAGTTTATTTTCTTATTTTTAAGTCTGTAGCCTCTCAGAACCTGTGGTCGAATTTAGTACTTAAATATTTTACACAACGCAACCAAAATAATACTTAGTCTTTGTGACTAACCAAAATAAATACCACTATACATTTGATCATAGGTTAATACCTAAATATAAACGAGAGCTACACGACAGTGATTTCAAGCTTTGAAGGATTTCACGGCAGATATGAATCCAGATATTTATAACAGTAGGTATAAAAATGATAACGAGTGGAAAAAAAGAGCTAAAAAAGGAAAGATTAGATAGAAGGGTGAATTCGTGTGTTCGTAACACACACAAAAAAAAAAACTAGGGAGTAGAAAGTTTAGGGATAGGAAAGATAATTTTTGTGGCCAGGAACATCCGTATTCTGAGACGAGAAAAGGTCAATGTCAAGGTAATTGGGTTTAACGGAGTACGTAGCGAAGTGGAAAGGCAACGAGAAAAGGTAGAGTGAGTAGTTTTTTACGTCCGGGCGATTAACTTGGCCTTGGGAGAACCAATGAAATTTCAAAGATTGAACCAATAGAATTTTACCGATTTTCAAATACTCAACCAGTAGAAATTCAATGGATTGCGATGGAGAAAATAACTACAAAAACTTGATGTACGACAGGTTATAATTACTTTTAAGATTTTTTTCTTATATTTTATAAACATTTTATATATTTCTGGTAACTTGTTTCATTTTTTGAAAAGACAAAACACAAAAATTAAGGATCTTTGGCGAGAATGGCAATTTTTCTATTAATGGCGTCTGGGAGATCGTAATTGCTTATAAGCAATACTTACTTATAATCAAAAAATATTCTTGGATATGTCCGAAAACTGTGATAATTATAAGTGAAAATTTGGTCTTATTATCTCTTGTGTAGCAAAAGTAGCACATCCAAAGTAAAAACAACACCGGTCAACCTATAATCCGACTATGATTTTAATGTTTTTAATATTCACTCAAATTTATAGGATACATTTATATACACGTTTATAAAAATATACTTTGAGGATAGGTGATTCCTGTAAAACAATATTAGTTTATTCGTGAAGCCTATTATAAAAAAATAAACAAAGAAATTGCTTAAAATGAATAATTTTTAAGTTATAAAAAGGACGTTTACGTTTTCAATTTATGATTTTCAAAAATGAAAATAATCTCATTTCATAGAAACGCTATGAAATAGATGTTAGGTATGTAGCACTCCTTTAAAACAAGTAAAATTTTTCTCAACTGGAAAACTTAAAACTGAAGTCTTTTAGTAAAGCGTTTTGTTTTATTACCTTGCAAAACGGATTAATATATTCATATAATACGTGTCTCGTTTGAAAGCTCCAAATTGATTTTACTTACTCGTTGATTTTCCACTTTCACAAAGTTTCACAATGCCGAAACCGCATGGTGTTGTAGAATGAAATTTGTTAAGATTATGTAACCAATCTCGTATTAAAACTTGTATAAACTCTCGTATTAAACTTAAGTCATAAACTTGAAGAAGCATGTTGCATAAGCAATTAGGAAGTGTTGACAATTTATCTTTGATAAAATACTATAGTTTGAAACACCTGATACGTTTCAAATTTTAAAAGCATGTGAAGGTCTTAACTTAATTGGAATAATATTCTGATTTAAGATCTTTTAGTTATCTTCAGTTAGTATACTTTCTAATATATATTCATAAGAATATTCCTTGAAGATGTTTAAGGATAAAATTCAAAGTTTATTTTGAATATGTCTTAAACTAAATTATTCAACAATATATATTACATAGGTAAAAACCCTAAGGAAAGAAATGAAATAAAAGTTGTATAAAGTCATCCCTTTGACTTACATGTTTCATTATTTTCGTGAATGAACTCATGACTCTAAATTATACTATATGTGCTAAATTCTAAATTATTTGCTGCTCAGCTATTTTCTGTATTTTTAACTACCCAGAAAAGTAAAAATCAAGAGTATTAGGCGAAACTTCTTTAAAGCAAATGCGGAAACACTTCTCGTGCTAAAATACTGAGTAGACAAACTCCACTGCTTGCTCTTAGATTAAAAAAAATAATAATCAACGATTTCTAAGGACAACACCTACTTATCGAATCAAGTCCAAATCGCATTTCAAAGCACTATTTCTTCTCAAAGGATTAACCCACTAGAAACGATGGTATAAGGAAAAAAGTTAACATGTAAAATGGCAAATTTTAAATAGAAAATTTAACACTAATGATACAATATCAAGTGGCTTTCTTTTTTTACAAAAACACCTTAAACGTATGAATATCTAATATATTCCACATTGAGATCACAATAGCAAGTAGACCACTGTGTGGGTGAAATGCTATCATTATTCATGAAGCATCTTCAAAGAGCACACGATGATAAGGACAGTAACTATCCTGGAATGTAAATTAAGAACCCACAATACTTTATATTAGCGATGCTTAAACTATTTATAAAATAAAAATGCATTTCAATATCATTTCACTCTTACTACATATATAGGTCCCATTATTTTGCATCTGAAATAAGTTCAGATTCAGTTTTATATTCGTACCCAGTAGAAAAAAAGATAAAAAATATTTTTCTATAATTTCTTTTCAAATTTTGTTAAGGAATTACTTAAGCCAAATTAATGTTATAAAAATCGTTCTTTTTGGTACGTTTTCCTCGTAGATCATCGTAGCAGCTGTTGCACCCGTACAGCAACGTGTGGAGGGGCTCCATCTTGCATGAAAATGATTTCCCTCAAGCATTGTCTTTGCTGAAGTGCCGGAATGACAAAGCTGTTCAACATGTGGCGATATTTCTCTCCGGTAACAGAACAGGTTTCCGGTCCTGTCGGGGTAATGTTCTCATAGAAGAATGGACCTACGATAAATTCTGCTGTGAACCCACACCAAACAGTTACCTTTGGTGAATGTAAGGGAATTGCTGTGACTGCATGTGGTGATTTGTCATCTCAAATGCGGCAGTTCTGGGTATTCACAGTTCCATTCAGGTAAAAGTGGGCCTCGTCTCCCCATAAGATGTTCCACGTCCAAGCATCATCCACCTAGATTCTGGCAAGAAAGGTGAGAGCAAAATTCAGTTGTTTATCATGGTCGGGGTACAGTAACTCTTGTACACGGCTGACCTTGTACGGATAGATATTGATAATCTTTCGTAAGATTTTTCATACCGTACTGTAAGGCATATCCATATTCCGAGCTACTCCATGAGCGCTAGAGATGCAGCAATATTGTCTGGTCCTCTGTCGACAATCGCCGTGGAAACTGCTTCGATTGTATCCTGTGGTACAGGTTTTCGTCCTCTGCCTGACTGAACCTTCAGAGAACCTGTTTTCTCAAACGTTGCAACCATTGCTTTTAGCCCATTAAATGACACAGGACCCTTATGCATTTTTTGTGCGTTCTAAAAGCACGAAGAGCGGCTGACGCGTTGCACTGGTTGAGGTAAAATAATTTGACCAGTAACACACGCTCGACTAAAGAAGACATTGCACATAAACTTTCAATCCGATTGATTCGAAACGTAACACATTGCCTTTTAAAACCCAAGCAGCTGGCAATGTGGCAATGGATGTAACGTGAAATTTAAATAAAGAACTTCTTCTGCTCAGTGTACGTAATATTGGAGATCACGAGACTTAATCGGTGTTTATGTAGATTTTACGCTTTTTTTAAAGTGTTCCCAGATTGCACTTGAACTAAATCAGAAAATGTGCATAATAAAAGTAATTTTATTCCGTATTAATTTGCATTTGTTAACACTCTATTTTCTATAACACAGCACCAAATATTCCCCTAGCGGTGACTTTTGGAACTAATTTGTTTTTTCGCGGAATCCTTCGTCCCCCGTCTTGTTTAATCTTCCTACAAAATGTGGCGTCATTCTCGCAAATAGATAGCGCTACAGAACTCTGTGAGCACTTTCAGTTTAATTATGGCCACCCGGTATATTATATATATACATATTATATATATATATATATATATATATGTATATATATTTATTTATTTATTTATTTATTTATTTATTTATTTATTTATTTATTTATTTATTTATTTATATATCTGTGTGTGTATAATATACTCATATAACAGATGTATAATGAAACATGCATTATCTAGGGATTTCATTTTAATCTAAAGTATTTCAAACTAAATATTTGTGATTTTATTTATATAATTTAAATCATGAAAAGCAACGTTATCATTTACATAAGCAGAAAATATCAATAATTTTAATGAAATATAGTTCACATTATAATACCCAATGTAATAACTCTTATTTTCAATATAATACAAAGAATATGTTGATCCATTATGTTTCAGCTCATTTGAAAATGCTTACTCTTAAATTTACAAAAGTTTTATCTATACATTCTGTTTTATTTAAATTGAGTTTTGATACACATACTTCTCTAGTCGTTTTAAATAAATTGCAGTGCCTTATTGATATACCTCTTTTAAATTTACTATTAATATTCCTAAAAATGAAATCTATTTTCTGTAATACCAGCTTTCAAGTGAAACAAAAACTGCACATTCTCTATTAATTAGCATTTATATTTCCCTGTCGTATAGATCATCTTTATTTACATAATCAAATTTCTAATAACTAAACATTTTCTATGAACATATGTTTGATCATAACTTTTAAATTATGTATAGATAACTTTAATTACCAAACTCATAAAGCGTATTGTTTCTTTAAAGTCTCTTTTAATAAGAAAAAAATCCTCAATTCTCTACGATATTGTATAGTAATTGGTAATATATAATAAAGTCGAGATAAGATTATTAAAGGGGATATATTTTCTTTAAAGTTGATAAATTATCATTACAAAAGCCTTTTTATGAGTCAAGTTCTCGTTTCTTAAGACATCTTTATTTAAACTTTATAAAGTTATTTAGTTTTGTCACTTAAAGTACAATATTTTTAACAACATATTAACATATTCAAATTCTTTTGAAAGATTTTTTCCTATTTATTCCTAATTTTATACCAAGTACTTGGATATCTGCTTAACTAGATTTAACATTTCGTGTGCGGGCAACGTATTTTTACGTTTTTTACAGTCTGTCACTGGAGAGCGGGTCCCGTAAAAATACGTATTTAGTAGATTTGTGGTGGATACCCGCTAACCACCACAAATCTACTAAACGCGTGTAATTATTTGTATGTGTGACATTATATACCTGTTGTTTGCGTTGCTATGCAACGCTTTGCATTTTTTCTTTCCACAAGTTATGATTGTCGAGTTACTCGGTCTTTTGATGCGTTATTTCGTCTTCAATCAAATTCCTAGCTCCAGAAAGTACAAGTCAATTTTGTCAATTTGAAGCTTGGTTTTTTAAAGCTTTTGGTTTATTTGAAGCTTGGTTTGATAAAATGAGCCGTTGTGTGACAAAGAGAACGATGAAGAAATATGCGCTGACAGATTATTGGACTTTTTTAAAAATCGTTTATTTTAAAAATCGTTTATTTTTGCGATTTCGTAAAAATATTGGGTTTTTTTGTTAAATAATCATACAACAGTATATTAAAGTGTAAAATACAAAGAGTTTCGTTCATAAAAACAAAGTAGTTTTCGATTTACTGCAATTTTTCTGAACAACTAAAGTCTCGCGCTGTTCACGAAAAAACGCTCGGTGCAGTTGGCTGTGAAGTATACCCGCATGCCAAGTGATAATATGGTAGTAATTAGTTCAGGTATTTCTTGTTAAACTGTGTTGCATTTGCAATGCATGACAAATTTACGAGAAAGAGAATCATGGTATATTTATAAGTCTACGTACGGAAATTTTAAAATATATTTTATGTTTCATGATATTCTTACACGGTTTATTTTTTATTAACTTCAGATTGGAATAGAACTCTTTCTCACTGAAAGGTAATTATTTATTGTGGCTATTTATGTGTGCCGTATCTAGAACCCGAATAGATTTGAATTATTTATGCATACACAATTTTTAAAAAAATAAAATTTTAAGCCTGTAGGGATGAAAAATATTAAATCGTTTGTGCTCTGTCTGAGAAAATTTGTTTATTTTCTGTCATAATTTCAATTAAATAAAGCAATTTAAATATTTTCCTTTGTCTTTAAAGAATTTTCCTTTGTGGTATATTACTTCCAATAAGACTTCTGTAATATTTGTCTTATATAATGTTTTTTTTATGCATGTAGCTTTACTACATATTTCTTGTTGTGAGAGCTATTATAAAAGCTAATACCGCATGAAACAATCTAAAAGTATCTTAAATAATACTACCTTTTACACTATATCTCAAAATCATGATGAATGATTCACTTCATGTTCCAGACGTCTCAAACCTTCAACACTTTAAGGTTTCTTTTATTAAAAATTTGCTTAAAGACTCTGACACATAATGACATATATATATATATATATATATATATATATATATATATATATATATATATATATATATATATATATATATATATATATATATATATATATATATATATATATATATATATATATATATATATATATATATATATATATATATATATATATATATATATATATATATATATATATATATATATATATTTATATATATATGTATATATGGATATATGTATATATATATATATATATATATATATATATATATATATATATACATACATATATATATGCATATATATATATATATATATACATATATATATATATATATATATATATATATATATATATAAATATATATACATATATATATATATATATATATATATATATATATATATATATATATATATATATATATATATATATATATATATATATATACATACATATATACATACATATATATACATATACATATACATATATATATATATACATATATATATACATATATACATATATATACATATATATACATATATATATATACACACACACATATATATATATATATATATATATATATACATATATATTTATACACATATGTATATATATATATATATATATATAAATAAATAAATATATGTAATATATATATATATATATGTATATAAATTATATAAATGTATATATATATATATATGTGTGTGTGTGTGTATATGTGTGTGTGTATGTGTCTGTGTTTATGTATATATTTATTTCTGTATGGTAGGAAAAAAGACTTATAGAATTTTCTTTATACTCATGTTTAAAGTACTGTTTTGTGTCGTATAAACATACTTTTGAAACTCAATTAATCATTTGACCTCATAGATAAAAATCTAAATGTTTATTTTAGTGAATTTTATAATAATATAAAGTTTATTGTGTGCATTAATTAATTTCACGGCAAGGATATAAATGTTATATAAAAGCGAATATAAAACATCGGGTCTCAAAAGTGTAAGTAAAATGTAAGTTAATTAACTTGTTTCATGGGGTATTAAAATTATATAAATATGCAAATGATTGTTCTTTAAATTTTCTTGAGAAATTAATTTAACATTTTAGATAATTCTTGAAGATAAAATAAGTAGTTTTAAATCTATGTCATTTTAGAATTGTTTTTTGATAGTGTTGTCTAAATGTGTGTTCCTTTAGCGTAAATTTAAAACATTTTAAAATTAATCCGTTATCTAGTACCATTATGTTTCAGTGAAAAAATATTCGAAAAGAATCGATTAATCTAATAAATTGCTGTTTTTTGAGTTAAGTTTATACTGCTTAAATCAATTAAATTTAAGCTTTATAAATCAAGAGGTGTGTGATTTAATATCCTAATGTATTTCTCCGTTTTTTGTTTTAATTCTGGAAGCTGCACCTATTCTCTAAAAATACCCAACTAAAACGCAACCAGAGGATCTATTTCCTTTCATGCTTATAGATCCTGACTCTAAATTAAATTTTCAAGAGATTTCTCTGTAAAAAGATAATTAGATTTTGTGGTAAAGGCTTAGAACCATTACGTTTATTTTCACCAAAGAATGAAGTTACGATCTATTGAGTAAAATAGTTTTTATTTTGATAATAAGATTTCCTACAGATGACACAACTTAATGGATGAAATTTATGTTACTTAGTCCTACTTTAATCTCGACTATTTTATGCTAAGCTAGGCATTAATAATAGGTTTCACTGACACGGAAATATTTTAAGGTAATAAGCATTTTTTTACATAATTTATTTCTAATTTATTATTTTTTTACTTGTTGAATTTGTACTATCCCTTTTATAATACTAGCCTAACTTATCTGTTCCACTGTCTTTGAATTTATGATGTTGTTTTGCCTGGGATGGATAGAGGCATCCATATTGAATTCTTGATGAGTTAGGGTTAGAAAATTCAAAGGGAGTGAAACATTCGAAATCCAATCCTTCCCCAATTTTCGAGTGTTTAATGCCATTATATCGTCTTATTTTCCCCGGTTAAGAGCAGGTGATTAGACTTATTACATAATAAACAGGTAAAAATAACATTTTTTCTAGCATTATGAAGCCGATACTTTAGCTATCTCACTCAATCATTTCTTATTTTAAATTATTTAAATATAGTCTGCATTATTTTCATACGTTATATCACTGAACTTATATATTACGTAAATGATTTTCTTTTACATTTGACTTTAATATATTAGGTACATATGTGATAGTTTTAAATTTAATCATCGATTATTTTTGTTGCAATGAAAATTTTATCACAGGTATTAACAACACAAAGTCTATGAGTTTATTTTACTTAAATATATAGCGTTTAAGTTATATATATTTGAAAATTAAGAAGTTTGTTCGTTTTTTCGTTAGTTTTTTATACATAACTACACGGTTTAACTAAATAAATTTTAACTGATTCCAAACTGCATTCACAGTATCGGGAGACTTTAGACGAGTATGAATATAAAGAAATTATTGAGCGTATATCAAATAATTCTCAGATAAAAAACAAACCATTTTTTATCTGCCTCATAGGGTACTTTACAATTCTGGAAAAGTAAAAATATTATTGATCCCTTCATTTGATGGGCTATATGCTAGTATATTATAATTAGTATACTATTTCTTTCAAATATTTTTTTTGATGAAATTCAAAGCAAATGTATTGTTACTGTAGTGTCTGGACAATCAATACATTAGAAGTCTGTCCATTATCCATTGGTGTCAATTTACATAGTTTACTGAGAAAAGAGAAGTATTTTATCAACATGAATTATAAAAAACTTTTGATACATTAGATATTGAAATCAATGTAAAAATTATTCGTTTCATTTTTTCCCATGTGATCTAATAGGTTGTTAAATTTTTCCTCACTATTTTATAAAAGTGTTATAAACGGGTGTTAATGGAAATGTTTTTTTTTATAAATGCAGCTGAAAGGTCTTACAGATTTTGTAAGACATATGATGTTAGTAATTTTACTTATAGAAATCGTCTATTTATTTTGAATTACCCCGTTTATTTTTGTATTTTATCGTTTTATTTACTCCAGCTACGGATTTCCGTACCAATCATAGACGTGGAAATTCGTAGGTCACCTATACGCCAATGACCTACAAGTCAATGTTAATGAACTACGATGTTCCAATGGGTTTGGTTTTGGAACGCCAAGGTCTAATACGAGTGATAATGTGCTACTGCCTAAAGCCAATTCTGAATGTCTATTAATATCTATACCACAGTGTGATTCGAACACTTGGATTCTGGTATTGAAAATTAGTACCCTAACCATTTGCCATCGTTCAGCCAATGATTTGATGATTTTCTAACATAGCACCTCTTTTTTTATAAAGAACGTTATAAAGAATTTTATAAAGTAAATTAATCTTTTTTATTTCTAAACTCGTATATACACTTTTAGACTCTCATCTAAAAGGAAAAGTATAAATAAACAGGGCTTTAATCAATAAATGAGTGTTTCAGTAAACGTGATCTACAAGTTTTATAACATACACTCAAGAGGCAAAACATTATGACCACAACTACATTTTGCAATGAACTCGCCTGGATGACGTGAAAGGCACGTGATCAGGTGGAAGAGGTATTTAACTGCTGTGGAGAGTCTAAAGAATCGTTCTTTCACTTACTTCTGTGTGGATGTGAAAGGCTGCAGATCTAAGCGATTAGGATAGAGGGCAAATTGTAAAGGCTCGAAGGCTCGGACCAAGTATTTCCGAAACTGCACCGCTAGTGGGTTGATTTCGATCTACAGTTGTTAGTACTTATGCAAAGTGGATGAATGACGGTGAAACCAGCAGTAGACGACATGGTGTTGGACGTCCACACGCTATCAAAGAAAAAGGTCGTCGGAAATGCTGTAGATCTGAGCGATTTTGATAGAGGGCAGATTGTAATGTCTCGAAGTCTCGGAACAAGTATTTCCGAAACTGCACTACTCGTGGGCTGTTCGCGATCTACAGTTGTTAGTACTTATGCAAAGTGGATGAATGGCGGTGAAACTAGCAGTAGACAACATGGTGTTGGACGTCCACACGCTATCAAAGAAAAAGGTCGTCGGAGACTGTCTCGCATGGTAACGCAAAACCGAACTGTTCCTAACTGAAATACCTTGATGTTCATTATGATAAAAATATATAAGTATCTTATTTTGCCTATTTGGTCACAAGAAAAATAATAGATTTGAAGAGGCCTTGGAATCATTGTTTGCACACTGTAACAAATGGGATTTATTTAAAATAATGGATGAGTAAATTCTGAAAAACTTTAGATGCTAATATTATGTGCAGGTTGATTTGTAAACGTTTTTTTTAAAGCTACAACTAAATGTTATAAAATAAATACTTAGACTGAACCATTATTCTTATCTTTGACTGTTTTCAGATTCCACGTTTAAAACATTGCACTTTTTTTTTTTATCGAAAGTTTATTTTTCAAATAAACTTTTATCCCAATAAATTCTCCCTTTTATGTAATAGTTACCCAATAGTTCTAGCTTTTTTTTACTCTTTATTCGTGGTTTACGAAACTTTCCGTAAATGTAATTTAAGCACATAGTGAAAGATTTTTTCGATGAAGTCAGTAGAACATAACTGTTGAATTTCGGAAGTGAAGAATATATCTATAATAAAGTATTATGAAAATAGGTCAAAAGATCTTTTTTTTAATAAAAATAAAATTACTTCAGATATTTCGTATAGTTCCTAAACTTTTCTTTCATGTGTGCATTATTTTTTTTAATTAAAAAGGCAGTTTTTTTTCTGTTTAAAAACTTTTAATTCCTTTCACAAAACATAAGGATAAAATATAAAGTAATTAAAATAACCCGAGTTCAAGATTTTAGTTGTTTTGTATACTCACTTTATACATTTAAAATTGTTATTACTTTTTATAAGTTATTCAAGATAAAATGCTAAACTTATAATTTATAATGTGCAGTAAAGTGTTTTAGGAAGTACATAATTATTAATTAGGCAGCATAAATTTGTTTAAATAATATTTAAGTTGTTATTTTCATTTTCTAAATTGTTCTGTTAGTTATTTACAACTAATCCGGCTAGAAGAATATGCGGCTTTATTTAATGCATTATTATTGTAAAAACGTAAAAAAAAATCGTGGTTTTCCAAAGAAGGCTTCACAGAGATTGTCTACAAACTTCGTGTGATATTAGGGCTAAAATACTGAAAGAAAAGCTTCGAGGTTTGTACAAAAATTGAAATTCAAAAATTCTAGATGAGTTACAACCAGAAAATCTCTAGGTTGAAACTATAATCTTCGAAATAAAAACGTAAAAATTATCACTATAGTTCAAAACATTGACCGCCGAGAAAGAAAAGACGTGTAGTAAAATTTGCAAAAAAATCCACTCTTATTTTTTTTTCTTGTATTATTTTAAGTTTATTTATCACTAATATATTTCTTAAAAGCACTAACAAAAAGAGGTGTATGTTATAAATTTTCGAACTAATATTTAAAAATTTTATATTTTTCTGCATGTTTTTCAAAAAGTGAAAGTTTACTTAGTAACAGATCTTAAGCTAAATTAATAAAAGAGAAATATATGGAATCGTAAATGTTCTGGAATACTCTGCGTATTCGAGACAACTGTTCCGGATTATCAAAGCGGTAGATCATAGTGTCAGAGTCCTGTACCTGCACTAATTTGCGAACTGTTTCCTGTATCCGAGAATTATCAGCTTCACAGTACCCACGTGTTTTATTTTTTAATAATTATCTCAGCACGAGATTTTATAATTCATTAAGTTTAATTAATCCTGTATATAGATGTACATAAATTATTCTCATGAATAAATCGTTTAACCAAGATTATATAGATGATTAGCCAATATCCTTTACGACCTCGCCGACCGTTACTCCAGTAAGTCACAGACTAGATAAGTATAAACGTATTACATTCTATATTGGACAAGAGTATACCTGCTGGACAGAAAGCTGTTTTCTATGTCACTAGTATTGTTATGTTATAGGTTCTAGGAAAGATTTTTAACTAGATCAAACTATAGCGCACATTAACTTATCGGTATACATAATTTACCGGTAATCTACTTGGATGGTGTATTATAATTTTAGATTTTAATTTTATAACGTGTAAAGAGAATAAGTATGGAGAAATAAAAATATATGCCTAGGGAGTGAATTATCAATGAGAGTAGACCTCTCGGAATATCAGAGGTGTTATAAAATGCCTTCATAATCCCCGGTTAAATAAAATATATATGGTTTTTATATTTCTCCAGATTTATTGGAAAAAATGAGGAAGCGAGAGTTCCGAATAACTGAAAGAAAACAAAAAATAGATTATAGATTGAGAGATCTTTTAGTAAAAGTAAATAATTTTTCCTCACTTCCTTTTTATTTAAGCCAAATATAATGGAAAATTATTTACGTAATATCTAAGTTCATTCATAAAAAAGTATAAAAATAATTTAAACGACATTTAAATAATTTAAAATAAGAAATGATTAAATGAGATGGTAAAAGAAATGACATCATAATGCTAGAAAAAATATTATTTTTACCTATTTATTGTGTGACAAATTCATAAATTTAATCACTCGCTCTTAACCGGGGAAAATAGGGCTGGAAATAATTAAGAACTAGAAAAGGGGAATTAGAAAAGGGGAATATTAAGAACTAGAAAAGGGGGGAAGGGATGGATTTCGAACGTTGCTAAACCTAACTTATCAAGAATCCTATATGGATTCTCCTGTCCTTTTCAGGTCCAACTTCATAAATTCGTGTACAAACGGACAGATGACTTAGGCTATTATATATAGGGAATATATATACATAAATATATATATATATAGATAAATAAATAAATAAATATATATATATATATATATATATATAGATAGATAGATAGATAGATATTAATATATATATATATATATATATATAAATATATATATATACATATACATATATATATATATATATGTATGTATTATGTATAAATATATAAATATATACATATATACATATATACATATATACATATATACATATATATATATATATATATATATATATATATATATATATATATATATATATATATATATATATATATATATATATATATATATATAGATAGATAGATAGATAGATAGATAGATATTTATATATATATATGTATATATATATATATATGTATATATACATATATATATATATATATATATATATATATATTTATATATAAATATATACATATATACATATATATATATATATATATATATATATATATATATATATATATATATATATATATATATATATATATATATATATATATATATTACAAAAAATATTCTACTTTTGAGTGTTTGTAATATTGCTTATGGAAACATGCTAAAATTTCTATACAGTTACAGTTAAGGTAAATTTCAACTGTTGGGTTATAGAGAGACGTATTATAAGTCAAAAATAAATGTAATCTAGACTTTTTATGTGGTTGATGCTGTAGTTTAGTGCATTGCTGTTGTTATTTCAAAGTCAGTAATAACCCAAGTTTGCTTTATATCGTCTTTAATTAAAGTAAAACACCACTGATCTATATTACAATGTTCAAATATAGAACAAAAGACAAGGAAATATGCTAAAAAATATTTTAAAAAATTAAAAAGTAAAAGAAGCATTTCACGTGCTACGCCTGAAAAAAATTGCCAATATTGAAGAGAACGCTGCATTCTATTTTTTCCTTCTTTCTACTCAGGCAACCCTATACATTTTCTATTATCATGTGCTGATGCGTTCGTTGTTCCATTGTCCTTTTTACAATGCGTCCTCTCCCGGCTCTGCCCAGAAGGACCGGGACTCCAAGGATGGTCCTGAATCGTTTCCTGGAGACCAATCACAATTCTCCAAAACTTGGTGAAGTTTAAGTGCAATCCTTTTCACTGGTCACACCACACGCTTCCTGAAGTCACGAAAAAAACTTGGGCATTCAACCCACAACATGTGAGTGCGGCGAGCAAATCAGTTTCGCACACCTTATGTCAAACATAGCTGCACTCTCACAGTTGATAAATATTAAATCCAATTATATTTTGAATAAACTTAAAGAAAAATGTCATATTTTCATTAAAAATTAGGTATTTTATTATACCTCTCTAAAAACTTTGAAAACCCTCTGGTATTATGAGAAAAAACCTTTATCCGGTCTGTTATCTCGTTACGAACTAAATCCTTTTCCGTAAATAATATTTGTTTGGTTGTTTAAACGTAACATTCCATAGGAATGGCGTGCTAAGTTATTTCCGATTTAATAGAGTCTCATTAATTCTTTGATACATTCTTCCTTTAGAAATAATCGACTCCGAACTCAATGGCAAAATGCTTCTTTCTTTGGTCTTTCACCTCGTTATCAAAGTCTTTCAATTCAGAAATCTTTTCTGATGCATGTATAATACAAACTTCGGAATTGTTTGGTGATTGCAAGCATGAAGCTACTTTTGATAAATAACAAATGGAAATGTGTTACAATAACAATTTTACAATCCTCGTTTTAGGTTTGGATTTGATTCCAGCCCAAAGATCTTACAAAATTTGTTTAAAATAAAAGGGAAAATTGGACCCTAGTCGTTTTGGGGAAATGTAATGGGGAAATTGTTAAGGAATCTCAGATTCATTAGAATAGAAAATTTTCGTATTTTTATAGACGAACATATGAACAATTCAGTGCATATAATTGTTTAAAAAGATTTCCAGTAGACCCCGAACAGTTGTAAAATTAGTAACAGCTATTTTAGTAATTGAAATTACGAGTGTTGGGGACTTAAAATACTTTACGCAGTTGAGAAAAATTTAGTGTTGAGAGGATTTGTTCTGAGCAATACTGTTAAATGATCTAAATAATATAACAATCAAAGTCTTCAAATTTAGGCCACTTTTGTGAATTGGTATTTGCTGAGGGATTCAAACTCAAGCACTACGTAGACGTAAAGGGTACTTCAATTGACCTTTATAATGGAACAATCAAAGTCTTCAAATTTAGGACACTTTTGTGAATTGGTATTTCCTGAGGGTTTCGGATTCAAGCTCTCCGTAAATGTAAAGGATATTTCAATTGACCTTTATAATGAAACAATCAAAGTCTTCAAATTTAGGTCATTTTTGTGAACTGGTATTTGCTGAGGGATTCGATCTCAAGCACTCCGTAGACGTAAGAGATATTTCAATTATATTTCATTATTTCAACCATTAAGAACAGTTCTCAGTCTAGAAATTATGAAAGTTTGAAAGCATTTAATGTATAAAGGGCTATAAGCTATATTATCATATAAACTAGCATATAGCCCGTTATAAGACGGGATCAGTAAATTTTTTAATTTTGTAAAGTACTCTTTGAGGTAGGTAAAAAATGGCTTGTTTTTTAAAAAACAAACACACAAATGATTAAATTTCTTAATTTTCAAAGATATATAACTTAAACGCTAGATATTTATTAGTCCTTGAAATAGACACCTAGACTTTTTATGAAAAAAAGTTCTTTCTAATACCGGTGATAAAACTTACATAGCAACAAAAATAATCGATGAATAAATTTAAAATTATCACATGTATACCTAATCTATTATTTATGTCTGTATCATTAATATCTATTATCAGTTTCTCATAATGTAGTTCTTTAAAATTGTTTGGTAACATTGTATGAAAACAGATTTAATCTTTAAAAATTTTCAAAGCAGTTAGATTTACATTTTTTCATATGTACTTGGTACGAGATCAAAATTAATTTGATGTATATATCATTCTTTGTTTTGTAAAGAAAAACAGAAATATGTAAATAATATAAAGAGTTTATTTAGAGTAATATATATATTTATATATTTACAATAATGAAATATATTACACTAACAATTTTAAGATTGAGTGCAATGAGATATTATTAGTCTAAATACTCAGAATTTACTTTTTATAATATTCTTTATTTATAGTAATCCTCAAATAAACATATATTTGTGAGGAAAGTTTCGTTACAAAGTGATGAAAATTTAATAATATCTTGCGTCCCGGAACCACAAAAATCTATGCAATGTATTATAACGTTTGTTTACGTCTACATCCTTAGTATATATTATCAGTTTCTTATAGTTTAGTCCTTAAAAATTTTTTGTTACCTTAGTATGAAAACAGATTTAATCTTTAAATATTTTCAAACCAGTTAGATTTATATTTTTTATATACTTGGTACGTGATCAAAATTCATTTGATGTACATTCCATTCTTTGTTTTGTAAAGAAAACCAGAGATAAGTAAATAATATAAAGAGTTTATTTTAGTAATATATATATATATATATATATATATATATATATATATTTATATATTTACAATAATGAAATATATTACACTAACAATTTTAAGATTGAATGCAATGAGATATTATTAGTCTAAATACTCAGAATTCACTTTTTATAATATTCTTTATCTATGGTAATTCTCAAATATACATATATTTGTGGGGTAGTTCTCATTACAAAGTGACGAAAATTTAATAATTCCTGGAACCACTAAAATGTATGTAATGTATTATGATAACGTTTGTTTACGTCTATATCCTTAATATATATTATCAGTTTCTTATAGTTTAGTCCTTTAAAATTGTTTGTAACATTGTATAAAAAAAGATTTAATCTTTAAACATTTCAAAGCAGTTAGAATTATATTCTTTCATATGTACTTGGTATGTTATCAAAATTCATTTGACGTACATACCATTCTTTGTTTCGTAAAGAAAACCAGAGATAAGTAAATAATATAAAGAGTTTATTTAGAGTAATATATATATTTATATATTTACAATAATAAAATGTATTACACTAACAATTTTAGGATTCAGTGCAATGAGACATTATTAGTTTAAATACTCAGTATTCACTTTTTATAATATTCTTTATGTATAGTAATCTTAAAATAAACATATATTTGTGGTCCAATTTTCGTTACAAAGTGATGAAAGTTTATTAATATCTTGCGTCCCGGAACCACAAAAATGTATGTAATGTATTATAACGTTTGTTTACGTCTATATCCTTAATATATATTATCAGTTTCTTATAGTTTAGTCCTTTAAAATTGTTTAGTAACATTGTATGAAAACAGATTTAATCTTTAAATATTTTCAAAGCAGTTAGAATTCTGTTTTTATATGTACTTGGTACGTGATCAAAATTCATTTGATGTATATACCATTCTTTATTTTGTAAAGACAACCTGAGATAAGTAAATAATATAAAGAGTTTATTTAGAGTAATATATATATATATATATATATATATATATATATATATATATATATATATATATATATATATATATATATATTTATATATTTACAATAATGAAATATATTACACTAACAATTTTAAGATTGAGTGCAATGAGATATTATTAGTCTAAATACTCAGAATTTACTTTTTATAATATTCTTTATTTATAGTAATCCTCAAATATACATATATTTGTGGGGTAGTTCTCATTACAAAGTGACGAAAATTTAATAATTCCTGGAACCACTAAAATGTATGTAATGTATTATGATAACGTTTGTTTACGTCTATATCCTTAATATATATTATCAGTTTCTTATAGTTTAGTCCTTTAAAATTGTTTGTAACATTGTATAAAAAAAGATTTAATCTTTAAACATTTCAAAGCAGTTAGAATTATATTCTTTCATATGTACTTGGTATGTTATCAAAATTCATTTGACGTACATACCATTCTTTGTTTCGTAAAGAAAACCAGAAATATGTAAATAATATAAAGAGTTTATTTAGAGTAATATATATATTTATATATTTACAATAATGAAATATATTACACTAACAATTTTAAGATTGAGTGCAATGAGATATTATTAGTCTAAATACTCAGAATTTACTTTTTATAATATTCTTTATTTATAGTAATCCTCAAATAAACATATATTTGTGGGGAAATTTTCGTTACAAAGTGATGAAAATTTAATAATA
>CM063506.1:80276385-80283885 GCA_032207245.1 Pardosa pseudoannulata | reverse complement strand
GGGGCTGACAAGGGAAAAATAAGTTCAAAAATTTCAAAACTTATTATTTTTCTGCAGACAGGTAACTGAGAACGAATAAAAAAATTTTGTAATATCTTGTAAATTTTTATCTGTTTAGGATAAATATCAAATCAACATTTGAAAAGGGGCTGACAAGAAAAAAATAAGCTAAATTATTATACATTAATTTTAGCCTAATTTGAAGTGTTATCTTCTCTTAAATTGAAGTATAAATGTGTAGACTATTTCTACTATTAATGTTTGAATAGTTGGTCAACAAATACTATATAAAATCCATTCTGCTTTAATTGCATCTTATATATATATATAGTGCAATCACTTTTAATTTTCTATGTTTATAAAACATGATTTTGGCATTTCTGTAAAGATTGAATTCAAAACAAGCATATGGATCGAATAGATAGATACATACTACCTTTCTTTTACTCAAGAAAAAAAGTGGGATTCATTTTCTTTTATTCCATCCAATCTTTATGTGTGCCAGATTATTTCATGCATAGCAAGTACTATTTCTCGATCTTTTTTATATCTATGCATATTAAAATATGCCAAAAATGCATTCTTCCTGCATTCTAGGATCTATTTTTGTAAGGTTTTTCTTAAAGTATTGTGTTTCTGTTTAGGTTTTAGGAGAAAGGTCAGACTTGTAAGTAAAAATGTTATTTTATTTAGATTTTAATTGAAATTTAACATAAAACTCATTACTTGTAATACATTTGGCTGTATATTTTGATCGAATTTAATAAAAAAAAGTTTTAAAACATAGTGCATGTTTTCAGAAAAAATATAGTAGAAATTTTGTTAAGTGGTTATAAAGGATTGAGAACGTTATTTTTAAATTTAAAGTAACAGTGGAGAACATTTTTGCTATCAATGTCTCTAATTTCGATAAATAAATTATTACCAAATGCATGTGTTACATTTATATGTATGTAAAACATTATTTTATTTAGATTTTAATTAACATTTAGCATAAAAACTCATTACTTGTAACACTTATGGCTGCATATTGAAATGTAATTTGATCGAATTTAATAAAAAAAAAGTTTTAAAGCATAGTGCATGTTTTTAGAAAAAAAAATTAGTAGAAATATTTGATAAGTGGTTAAAAAGGATTGAGAAAGTTATTTTTAAATTTAAATTACACAGTTGAGAATATTTTTGCTATCAATGTCTTTAATTTCGGTAAATAAAATATTGCCATATGTATGTGTTACATTTATTTGTATGTATATGAATGCATATGTAGTACATTAATTCATAAGTAAGTATGTGTATTTCATATGAATATTTTGCACTCATGTATCAACGTATAGCATGAAAGAAGTCATCAGATGAGGTATATGATCATATCCCTTACATAAATTCAAATTCAGTGAACTACTCTTCAATGTTTTTTGTAGTTCTCCTTGATAAATGAAAATATAAAAATTTTTTTTCCTGTTTATTATTCTTATTTCTTTTTAAATTTTTTAATACTTTCCCTAAGAAAAATCGAAGTTTAGAATATTTCACTTTATCGTGGCTGGCTTTAGAAATTCAACTGTTTGTAATGTTTTCAATTTTATGACTGATACCCGACTGATGAGTTTTAAATGTTTATATGTTAAAATTATTATACGAATTGGTCAAATTTTTCATACCACAAATAATGCCTGTTGGTTTTAAAAATTATTTACACTCTTATCTTAAAATATTCTTAGACTAAGCCAATACAAATATTTAAATTAATAATGAAGCGTATTCGAATTTGCTTAAAATTTAAAACGTGATTTATCTATAGAAACATCTATATAATATTTTTTTCTGATCTAGAATAATTTTAAAACATTTTTTAGAATATAGTAGCCATGTTATTACTAACTAAATTTAAAATGTCTATGATAGAATTTACCTTATAAAACAATGACATATCATGTACAGTAATATCAGTATTCCACTTTCGCAGAAAAACGTTAAATCTTAAGCAGTTATAGCAATAATAATGTGACACGTTATTTTAAATGGATGTTTGGTTTAAAAACATTATTAACAAATTATTAATACTTTATTTAACATTTACGTGTTGCTACTACAGTTGTCAATATGACTTTAAAAAATCATATAGAGGAATTTTCTCTAAAGTACCTCTCAAAATAAACCTTTTGCTGTGCATTCCTATTAAATTTTGTTCAAATTAAAATGTTTGTACAGTTACCTAAAATTAATAATAAAACTATAAATAAATGAAAAACACTTTTATATAATAAAAAATAAATAATTTTTCAGCTTTTTTTAATTAAATTTTCATTAACTTTGGCTGACTTTATAAATAAGCCGACTCTAACAAAATTATCATTAAATTTTAAATTTCTTAAGTATATTTACATGAAATTTATATTCACTTTTAAAATACGACAAAAATTAAGGTGATAGTGCACTTTAAGAATAATTAATAGTGCAAGGATCTGCCAGACACACACGTGCCAATAAGTTCGTTTTTTCACCTGGGAAATGACGTCCTAGGATCTTCAGCGTATCAATACCTGGTTATCATGTCACCTGTTCATCTTTAATGCCGTAACTAGCATTTGAGAATATTTTCTGTGTTTTAGTTTATTTAAATTTTGTATTTCTAAGAATGAAACACAAGACAGCGTTCTTAGTTTGCAGTTTTAAGGTAGCATTAAAATGTCCTACTTGTTTTCGATTTATTCTTTTATTATAATGATAGTTAAATGCTTTCCAGATATTAATTCTAGACGGAAATGTAGTTATTTATTAACGGAGATGTAGAATTAAAGTATTTTCAAATTCAACATCATACCTACAGCACAATTACTGAAGATGAAAATATGCATTTATTTCTAATACCTCAATTAAACGCAAAAGCTAAGGTACATTCCAAACAATTATAAATGCAGTTTGATACAACATCCTTACTTAAAATGCAATGACTATATTTGTTAGTTACAAGCAGTTATAATGGGTGATAAATGTACTACTGAAAACTGAAATTAAATTTCGAATCCAATTGATTTACTTCTTTATTTCAATGTTTAACTTTTATGTTATACTGCTTTCTAAAAACAATTGTGCTTTTTATGTTTTTGACCGTAATAATTCCCTAATTATATGTTTTATAAAACAAAATTTATATCGTATGTTGCAGCGTTTGAAAATAATAAATAGAAGAAAAGAAACAATTGAAAAGAATGAAAGAAAATTTACGTGTGTATCTACCTAGACCTAAAAAGAACAAAACTAGAACTTTTGAAGTGATACAAATTAATAAAAAACATAAAAAAGAACTATAATATGGGCGATACGTATTCCCGATGCCTTACGTTTCAATATCCATGCAAGGTTAATTAATAAAGTATTATTTTCTTTCCAAGAAAAGGACTCTCATATCAGTTCCTAAATTTCTGTTTTACATTTTTAATCTTTAATTTTTAATCAATATTTTTTTTGTCTTTCTAAATTTTCTACCAATTTATTTGTTATTTAAATGTTTTTTTTCTATTAGTTTTAGGCATCTTTCTTTTTTAATTTAACATCAAAATTGGTTTTTTGAAATCGTTCTTTCAATATTGTGTTGTTTTATTGGGTTTTTTCGCTTTGTGTGGCGCAATTTGTCCCAAGAGTATTAGCACAACTAAATTTCAACCAACCAACCCTTATAACATCTGCTCACTTCTGGAAAAGGTCGATCAATTGAGAAAATATTAAACTTATTGTTTCAGCATATTGAATTTGTTTTTATAGTATCCAGGGTTGTAATACTTTGGAAGATATTTTGCTAAAGAAAACATTAAATTGTTTTCGGTATTTCTTTTCTCTGTGTATCTATTTCAAAAGTGCCTAAAAAGGAAGAAAGCGAAAAACATGCAAATAAAATCGCTTCCGAGATAGCAGTTGAGAAGCTTAAATGCTTTTCTGTTTCAGAATATCTGAGTCCATACAGAAGTCATGGGGTGTCTTTGGCACAGTGCCAGCCGGTCTACTAGCTTCTGTGGTCTAACAAAACAATTATATCAATTTGTTTAATTTCTACAATTGTTCAATATCTAAAGAATTAATCAAGAGACCTTAATTATTGATTGCTCCATCAAAATAATCTTATTTCAAAATTTTTTAGACTGATTCAGTTAAAATGTAATAGAACCATTTTTATATACGGTATATAGCAGAGGTGGCCAACTTGCAGTTAGCGAGCCACATGCGGGTCTTTGAAGGATTATTTGTGGCTTTCGATAAATGTATTTAAGTCCCTTTTTTCATTTTTTGTGCTATTATATTTTAAGACGACAGTGGACCTTTAGAGTAAACTTTTTTTTCTTTTAAATGAATTTCCTGGAAGATTAAATATGTTATGAGTACTATTAATATATAAATATTTTAAAAAATTTGAAGGCAAAATATTAATTAGTTTTCGAGTTATTAATTATTAATTGTTTCATAATTGAAAATTCTCCAGGTGCATCAATTTTGCATAAAATATTATAAAATAATTTTTAAGTATACCTTATAGATTTTACAAAAAATGTAGTTGTTTCCATAATATATAAAGAGAAAAAAAATAATTATGATGATACCCATATTTTGCAGAATAAACAGCTATAGCGGTTAATTAAAATGCATAACTAACAATAGTATATGCTTCAAAACATACCCCTTTCAACGAGACTTTATTTTATAAACTCTAACGTAAATAATACTGGAATTTCAGAGACAATGATCTATATTTAATGCACCTGGATTACTTTAAACATTTGTAATACATGAAAATTTTACTTCTGAGCAAACAGCATTTGAAGTTATTATTGCTATACTCATAAGTAATGATAAGCTTATTATACCCATAAGTAATGATAAAATGACGGGAATGAACACGAACCGATTCACTGCAAAATTCACCGAGAACATCTCGTTACAAAACATTTAAAATATCCTGATATTATGAAAACAGTGTAACACATTGTAAATTACATTGCAAAAAATCATTGACAGTTCAAAAATTTCCTTGAAAAATTAAAGGACGAAGAAATTCCAAATGAAATTCAATAAATATAATTTCTGTAAAATAAATTTTAATGCCTTTTTTGCATACATTTTAAATACGTATTTAATTGCTGCTCGCGAAAAATTTCAAATTTTGAAAAATGGCTGGGACTATCAAGCAGCTTCGCCACCCCTGGTATACGGTATTAATGGTATATTTTATATATTTCAAATATCTTCGAATTAAACGTTTCAATATGACGTTTCAATAGTAAGTATTCACTTAAAATCTTAAAATAAATCAAGTAAAAATTTATTTTTGTATAAATGTTTCTATACTACTTCTTAAATGAACAGAATGTACCTATTTTGCTTAAATAAATTAATTTTTGCTAGAATATATTATGTTTGTCAAAATTATCAGATAGTTTTCAAAAAGATTTTATCTTTATAAATGCACTATAGATTTTTCAATGTTCATGAGATAATAAAAAATTATATTATAAAAATGCCTGAAGCTATTAGTAGTATGCAAATTAATATATTATCTTAAAATTTTAATTTCTTTTAAAAATTGACTACAATTGATATTAGTTCTCGTATATAAATAATAAAAAGGTATGTTTTAATTAAAACAATTCAAAATTGTATACTAATATAAATTTCAGATAGTTATCAATTAATAGTTGATAAAATTATTTAAATATTAAATAATAAATGATAAAAATTCATAGAATTTATAAAGATAAAAATCTTTATAAATTGTATGAAAATTAAGTCATGCTTTTCAAGGACAAATTATTTCATTTTATTTTAGAGTTTTACCACTAAAAAGTAAAAATATAAAGGATATTTCGTATAAAATTTACTCAATTTTGTACTTGCATAGAGAAAAAATAGGATTAATCGATAACATGACGATTATACAAATATTTAAGCATGTTATATTTTAATAAATACATGTGTATTGCATATTATAGTAATAATTATACTTTTTCAGAATTATTAATAATAAAACACTTTTTACTTCTAATTATAGTTGTTTCAAACTTCAGTAAAACATTTATCTCCAATTTTAAACAAGATATTTTTCCAGCTGAGAGTCAAAATTCCACTATCACCTTAAAGTAGGTTAGGTTTAGCTAAACAGGTGTTTTCTACATTGAAACAGTACAAGACGTTTAACATGGAGTTGATAGATAAGACTACTTTTCTATATTGTAGAAAACACACGTCTATAATTAAAAAAAGATCATATTACACATGGTTTATCTTACGTCAAGTTATCCGACTACGTTTGGTACTCATGTACGCAACATAATTTAACAATTTTTGAGTGTTGATGTACAGAAAAGCATTTTCCGTTGATAAAAAATATATTTTTTACAATCCTTCTCTTTTTTTTGCGATTAAAATCACAATATAGTTGATATTTGTCATTCTTACTCTCATTGAAGATTATTAAAG
This sequence comes from Pardosa pseudoannulata, assembly GCA_032207245.1. NCBI lineage: Eukaryota > Metazoa > Arthropoda > Arachnida > Araneae > Lycosidae > Pardosa > Pardosa pseudoannulata. Next base: position 80,277,414 of record CM063506.1, on the reverse strand, counting down.
AAAATTATTTGTTAAACACTGTTTTCACATTATAATATAAATGTTTTAGACTACTGACTATGTTATAAAACAAAATAGTAAAAAATACTTTTAATAATAATGAGAAGGACATGCCAACATTCACGCACTTGTGTCAGGAGCAACAGCGTGGCTTAATCCACCAAGTGGAACACATCAAGGAAAAAAAAAGTTTCCAAAGATTAAATCTAAAGATCAAAGACCAATCTAAAGATTTTCCATGTCAGTGGCCAAAGCGTTCTATGATTTTTTCCTTCACCCTTTGTCGACTAGAATGGAATATAACAACCTATCCTCGCGTTTGTCCCGGTTATAAATAATTATATAAATATATATTATAGATTGCTAATTTTTAATACGCATAAAGCTCGTGAAGTCTCGAAGATCCACTCATAATAAATAATGGATTCTAAAAGTACAATTAAAAATATTCTTTGAGAGACTTATTTTTATTTATTACGAAAATCATCCAAGACATTTAAGTGGTGCAATTAGAGATACATCTGTTATCGCAAACGAAATACTTCGAAATAGAGATTTACAAAGCCATGAAAAGCTATCATCGTCTTTGTGCCTCAGTGGATAGGGGTGAATCCCTCAATAAATGTCAGTCAAAGAGGGGTGCAGTCCCTAAGCAATCGACCTGACCATCCTACCGCAAAACTCTATGGGGGAGAGTACTTTCAAAAATGTACATTACATCCATTTTTGGAGGATTTTTAGAGGTTGAAATATTTGTACGTTTTGAAGATATCATCGATTTGGTGGAATTGTACATGTGAACCGCTTAGAGAGTTAAAATTTAAACATGCTAATTAAAGATTAAACATAAGTACATATCTTATTGGATTCTAAATTAAAATTAAATTTAAAATATTTACACGGTAGTAAATTGTAAAAGGTAAATTAAAATTTATTTATTTAAAAAATTATGAGCAGTTTTTTTATCTTTAACAAATTATTTTTCATAACAGTGTTTCTTACAGCAACATTAACCCTAATTCAAATATT
>CM063506.1:80266385-80271385 GCA_032207245.1 Pardosa pseudoannulata | reverse complement strand
ATTTTCGGCTCCTCCTTTATGAATAGTTTTGTTTAAAGAGCCGTTGTGTATACTTATACCAGATTGGATCTTTGTAAGGATTTAATTGTTTAGTAACTTTAACTTTTACAGTAGCTTCGGTTTCTTTTCTTGTACAATTCACAAGAACTAGATTTTTTTTAAACTTTTAATGAATGCAGGGGAATTGATTAGACTAACAGAGTTAGGGATTAGAGAAAATCTTTACCCCAAAATTGCATTTGGAGTAAAGATTTTCCCTAATCTCATTGCAGTATTTCGAAGTAGGTAATCTCTAAAGTCTACGTATTTTTGTTTTCTTCAATTCCCGAAGATTCAACTAGAGAAGTAAGACATAAGTCTGCTCCTAGGATTATTTCTGAAATTCATTGGAAGATATTTTCTTTTCCTTGAAAGGACCGGACGTCTACATTATTGGTCTGCTTTAGTGTTGTTGATGTATCAAATAACTTTAGAAATTATCAACTGAAAGACAACTTACTTTGGATATTATTAAATTCTTCTGGCGATGTTCAAAGTTACGTGAATTATATTCGAGGTTGGATGAGTACTGCAATATATGAGTAGTTTTTATTACCTTTTGGATTGTATTTTGGGTATTTCGGGTTGTCAGTTGATACCGAATAATCTTTTTTTCTAAGAATTTTTAGTTAATTTATTGCTTTTCTTTAGTAATGATTGGTTTGGATGGTTTCATTAGCTATGTGATTTCAATGTATTTATAGTTTGCTAAGTCATCCTACGCCGTAATAAAGTTTAATACTGCACTGAATGTGTACCATTCCTTAGAAAAATAGTAAGACGTAAACTAGTCTTTAAATAATAAAAATTTCTTTATACGATAATACGTCTTTTCTCTAAATTCTAATAATACCACTTAAAATTCATACGAAATTTGGCTAGTACAGTGTGTCGACCACCGGCGTGTTTACTTTTCTATTAAAAATAAATGTCTTTAGATGTTCTGAATAATGTTTTCTCCATTTCGGGTCTAATATAGCTTAACATTAATTATTCGCATTGTATTTATATTGCATTTTTCTAATCAATGTCTTTTATTTGAGCTTTGAACAATATTTTTACTAAAATGAGTCAAAATATTCTACAGTGATGATACAATATGTATTTAAAATCTTCATTTTGGACACCAATCCTACCTTACAATTTTACACACAACCCATTTAGTAACATTTACTACTGATGTAAACATATACCTGCATTTTGGGCACCACCACCATGTTCCTCATACCCTTGGGGGCACTGGTCTTTATCTGCGACCCGTTAGGACTCCTCTGTGGCCTCCTCTGCTCGTCTTCGTTCTGTGAGTCGTCAGCTCCGCCTTCTCCGAGCAGTATGTTGACAAATGCGTACTCCATGAGCGAGGCAAACACGAACACGGTGCACGACGACATGAAGATGTCGATTGCCTTTATGTAAGAGACGGGCGGCAGGGACTTCTGCGACTGCGCGTGCTGGGTGGACAGGGTGAGAAGGGATGTGACGCACAATGTGACTCGGGCCGGCACTGCCTCTGGCTTGATCCAGAACGAAATCCAGGACATGATGACAATGAGGCACGTCGGAATGTAGGTGTGGAACATGTAGTATCCAAGCCGCCGCTTTAAGGTGAAGACCACTTCGATGCAAGTGAAGTTTCCTGTGGGTACAAGACGGAAATTGAGCGGGTGCCATTAAAATAGCTGTGTATAGCAATATCGGTTTCCTGTTGCCCATTACTACTGAAATTGATAGCTGAGTGAGGTCCCTTGACAACCCTTGACATCATGGGTTTGGTTTGGAGCGCTACGGTCTACTTTTTGCAACACGAGGGCTAATGAGACCAGGACCTACTGCTTAAAGCCGATTCCGAATATCTACGAACATCCATGCCATAGTGGGATTCGAACCCACGAACTCTGGTTCCGAAGGACAGCACCCTAACCAATCGGCCATATTTCGGCTTGACATCATGGGATGCCTTATTATTCCGTAAGTGGTGTAGTCTGTATTTTTTAATGTAAACAGATATACTATAGATTGAAATTACAGTAGAACATCGGTATAACGACCAATGTGGGACCAAAATCATACGGTCGTTGTGACGAATTGAAAATATAATAAAAATTGAGCAAATAAATGACGCAACAATACATACCTAGAGAACACTTCTATTTATTTGTATTTCCATTACTGAATTTTTGAAAAAAAATCTTTGATTGAAAAATCTTTCAAGTTCATTTGGGAATTTTTCATTAACACTGATTGCATATCCATTAGATTTTGAAGAATATCTTCAGAATTATATAGTCCTTCAAAATATTGACGCATGGCAATTGCATTGAAGGCTTCTTTTTCATTCATTATTTCAAAAGCTTGGACCATTTATTCTCCGTCGTCGGAATCGCAGATTTCTTCATTTCCGGTAATACAGGCAGTAAAATCGTCCTCATTCAAGTTTTCTTCTCAGCACTGTAAAGTTTCGTCTACCGCAACAAACTCATTAAAAGAAAATTGAAGTTCCGGAAATTTGACACTGAGGAGCTGGGTCATTTCATTAGTGTCTGGAGTTTTATCCTACCTAGGACATCAATGTCGTACTTGACGAAAGGGTCCTTTAAGCAAACACAAAGAGGGGAGTACAGGTTTCTTGAAGTTGTACCACAGTACAATAATTTTAAAATAGCCCACTTGCTCATGAGTTCTGCTGTCTTAAATTGGCGGTCGCTCTAAAGAAAAATAATACGCTTGGAGTCGTTGTAATGATTCAAAATTAACATTATTTCTATGGTAAAATAATTGGGACTTTTTTAGATGGTCGTTCTAACGAAGGGGTCGTTGTATCGTGGGGTCGTTAAAAAGAGGTTCTACTGTATATAAGAAGCAAATAAAGGCCTTAACCATATGTTCTCCGTACCTGTTATAATAAGCATATACTTCTTACTATGGATGCAACGGATGCCGATTTGGCCGGATAACGGATACCGGATATCTGGCCAGAGTTTCAGCCGGGTGTCAGCATGTTTCACACTTTTTCTTTTTAAATTTATATTAAATAAATAAGTTTTATGAACTTTATTTTAACAACCAAATTGTAGTATTTTTCTCGCCTTATATGTTTAGTATATTAAATAGTCCACTACTATTGCTACTACTATAATTTGTACTATTAGTCAACTGCTATAATTTGTACTATAATTTATTCTAAATTTTTTGTTTAAGTTCGAGTACTCAATATCGCAATTCTACATTATTTAATTAGAAAAATCAAATCTGAATGTAAGCATTTATAATAGTTCTTTACCTTTCTTCTTTAATGGTTCTTATGTTTTTATATGAAAAATTTCAGAAACATAGTTCCATTTTTTTTGGTAAATTGTCTTTGTTATTCTATCCTTCAAAAAAGTAAGTTTTGTCTTTTGTGTTCTCAGATGCAAGAACACAATTTTGCAGTTGAGACTGAAAAAAGAATGATTTATGATTTTTTGTAATGAAATGTGTAAATAAACCTAATTTTTTCAATAAAGTTTTTTTTCTACATAATACTCCAAAATACTTATACTCATTGTTACATATAGTTACAATTTGCATTTGTTTTGTTTTATTTATCTTATTTCTTGGTGTATAATGTTTGGCTGGATGTACTGATACTCCAAAATACTTATGCGTCTTATTATATATAGTATATTGTTTAACAGTTTGCATTTTTATTGTTTTATTTAACTTATTTCTCTGTGTATAATTTTTGGCTGGATGTACTGATGTTCCAACATACTTATTCTTCTTATTTCATATAGTATATTGTTTAACAGTTTGCATTTGTTTTGCTTTATTTATCTTATTTCTCGGTGTATAATTTTTGGCTGGATGTACTGATGTTCCAAAATACTTATGCATCTTATATCATATAGTATACTGTTTAACATTTTGCATTTTTTTGGTTTTATTTATCTTATTTCTCGGTGTATAGTTTTTCACCGGATGTTCTGATGTTCTAAAATACTAATGCGTTTTGTTTCATATAGTATATTGTTTAACAGTTTGCATTTTTTTGTATTATTTATGTTATTTCTCTTTGTATAATTTTTGGCTGGATGTACTGATGTTCCAAAATAATTAATCGTCTTATTTCATATAGTATATTGTTTAAAAATTTGCATTTTTTTTTTGTTTTATTGATCTTATTTCTCGGTGTATAATTTTTGGCTGGATGTAATGTCGGATAATTGTAATATCTGGCTACTGCCAACTATCCGGTCTAGAGGCCGGATAAGCCGGATGCAATATGTTGGCCGGATAACCATTGTATTCCTACTTCTTATTGAGAAAATGTTTCAGATAAAAAGTATTTACTGTATGGTATTCTTAAATTTGAAATTTTGAAATTTTAAAAATTTTAAAATCTACATATGCACACATTTTTCTGTTTTCTGTCATTATAATTAGCAAATATTTTCTTTTAAAATCGTTGTCACAGAATGAATGAAGCATTTGTCGTTATATCGTTGTGACAAATATTTTCCGAGAAATTCACATTTAATGTTTACAAAAAATTAAAGATATTTATGGAGAAATAGCCGCTACCCATCTAATTTGAAGCAAATATAAGTGCCAAACATGATAATCTACAGATAGAAGCAATAATGGTTTTTTTATGAGAGTTTCTTTCAATTTTTTGAGAAAGTATAATAACATTTATCTACTCATAGAAAAACATTCAAATAGATAAAAATGTATTCGTTAACGATACTAAAACATAATTTTGTATAAATCTGTAATATAAATCTGTAATAATGTCATGTAACACATGAAACAATTTAAAACTAGAACTGTTCGCATTAATGCACATTATTGACATATAAAAATAATCTTAAGTCCAACATTACGCACCTGTTGAATACACTTTGGTACAATCTCCAAGCGTTGAATCAACGAGGTTGTGTTGAGGCAACTCAATAGATTCATCTACCACCAGAGGCACCTCC
>CM063506.1:80243885-80251385 GCA_032207245.1 Pardosa pseudoannulata | reverse complement strand
AAAGTAGAAGTCTATGTGCTGGTAGTTTAAAAAGCACTGGTTTGGTAAACTATCAAGCACTTCGAGAGTTAATCAAACCAGTATAAAGCATTCCAAATAGTAGAAGCATCTGTACTGGTTGTTTATCAAGCACTTGTTTGGTAAACTATCAAGCACTTTGGTAGCTTACAAAACCATTACAGAGGCTTTGAAAAAGTAGAAGCCATGTAAAAGTATGTACTAGTTTAATAAGCACTGGTTTGGTAAACTATCAGACACTTCGGTAGTTTACCAAACCAGTGTAAAACCTTCGAAAAAATAAAAGCATCTGTACTGGTAGTTTATCAAGCAGTGGTTTAATAAACTATGTAGCACTTTGGTAGCTTTCAAAACCAGTACAGAGACTCCAAAAATGTAGAAGCGTCTGTACTGTTAGTTTATATATGTTTATAAACTTTGCATAGAATTAATAGTTTATATTTATATAGAATTTATTGGAGAAAAAGTAAGTTAAAAGATATATAATACCCCGTAAAGCATACCCAAGAACAATTTACGAATACTGTTGTTATTGGCGTAATGTGGAAACTATTTATTTCTGTATTAGTTATTGTATTGCGTCTATAATAAGTGTAATATAAACTGCAGACTAATTCAAATTTTGAAGTAAATATTACTTTCATTTAGAAACCTTACTACCCAGAACGAATGGTAAGAACGAGGTAACTTTTAAAAAATTATATTTCAAAGGATTTTAAATAAGATTTAAAAAAATATCAAATATTTTTCTGAACTTTTAAATGGGAAAATGAAAAACACATAAAGCTTGAAATTTTAATGTAAAAACTTAGCTATTAAACTCCATTTTTATTTCACATTTAACGTTTGATGATTAGGTTTAAGAAAATATGTTTTGTTTATTTCTGTTTAAAGCTTACGCATTTTCTTACATTTTAATTCAAAAATTTCACATTTTTACACAAATCATCTCTTTTTCAAAGCGCTTCCATTCTAAAATATATTATATACGTTCTTCTATAAGCATTTTTGTCGCAAACATTTCAAGCATTTTTTGATTAAATGGATGAGTTAGCATGTTAAAGGATTTCAACCTAGATTTCCTGATGAAAGTAATTCATTTCTGATAATTTAATATTAATATGTTATTGGTGTACTATGCATCAAAAAGCAACCTTGAATTTAAAATTATGTGGCAGAATGTGATTCTAAGTATTTCTCAGGTTTGTGTCATATTTTTTTACTCTTTGATTTCTATTTTAAACGTAAAAAAGGCTGTACAATTAATAGAAACTTGCGCAAAGAGTGATGATCATATACTGGAAATTACTGGATCCAAATTCATTAAATGTAAGGTGTGAATTTGGTTTGGAGCACTGCGGACTATTGTTTTGTTACCCCAGGGCTAATAAGACTAGTTCCAGTTGTATAAAGCCGTATCCAAATGGCTACAAACACCCATTTTATCAACGGGATGTAAATCCTTTAATATCGAAGAATAGCGGCCTATGCATTCAGCTATCGTTCGGCCATTAGGCATAAATATCTAAACCAATATATTTCAGAGAATCTATATAAATAAAATAGAAAGTGCACTTGTGTGACAACATGTAGAATAAATACGAAACAAAAAACCACAGTTGAAAACTGGTTATAACAAAAGTGTTCCTGAAAGGACACTGACACAGACTAAAAAATACACAGTTAAAATTAAGCCTTTGATTAAAAATATCTGAAAGAGTGGCCGATGGAACAGACCTGATTCCAACTACATCACTAGTACAAGAACAAAACAAAAATAATGCAGAAAAACTATGGTTGGAGGTTAAGTTACATTGGAGATCGATCTCTTGTGATCAGTCAAAACCAGAGGGTTACACTATGTGAGACATTTTCTACATATACTACTCGATATATTTTTTGAAACATCATCATTTTGATTATATTGGTGGCTGTCATATTGATTCTAAATAAAATATTTCCACTAATGTACCTAATACTGTTAACAAATGTGTACTTCCCCAGTTATCTATGGTTGCAGAAACTGGGTAATTTCATATTTTACTCTGTAAATGTCATGGTTTCATCATGATATTGACGGGCTTGATTAGAAAATGATCTGAATTTAATCGGAGAGGTTGGACAGATATTTTTGTGATTTGTTTTACTTTAGACGAAGAACCCAAAAAGCTGATTCCAACTACATCACTAGTACAAGAACAAAACAAAACAAATGCAGTAAAACTATGGTTGGAAGTTAAGTTACATTGGAAAGTGTTCTCTTATTATTCAAAACCAGAGGGTTACACTGTTTGGGAACATTTTCTACAAATACTACTCGATAGATTTCTTTGAAACATCAATATTTTGATTATATTGGCGGCTGTCATATTCATTCTCAATAAAACATTTCTTCTAATATTCGTCATACCTTATACTGTTAATAAATGTGTACTTCCCCTGTTATCTATGGTTGTAGAAGCTGGGATAAATTCAAATTTTACTCTGTAAATGTCATGGTTTCATCATGATAATGAAGGGCTTGATTAGAAAATGGTCTGAATTTAATCCGAGAGGTTGGCAGATATTATTGTCATTATTTTACTTCAGACGAAGAACCCAAAAAGCTGATGCTCGAAATTAGAAATTTCGAATTCATATTACGATATGTTTGAAAATTAACTACAGAAACGGGTAAAAGATCAATAATTTGGCACTGAAAATTCCATTTTTTCACCAATTTCAACAATTACTTTTATAGCACAATGTGCTAATTTCAGTCAATATATAGATTTTTCCAGGCTGCAGCGTCATCTGTTATGGAACATAGTATCTAATTTTGAAAATTTGTCTGTCTAAAAATTTCATATTGTCCCGAGCATATTGCAATAAAATGTGTATTTCTATCACTCTCCGTTTAGTTTTTATTGGTTTTTCAAATATACCGGTCATTCTTGAAACACCCTGTATGTGAACACAATACATGCATTCTGTTTTGATTAGAGAAAACTAGGGTGCTACTATATTGTAGTAGAAATATATCAAAAGCGACAACCTTGTCATAAATGTCAAAAATCATCATAATGACTTCAGAAGTCACCAGTGGAGGGAATTTATGGTACCAAATTCTCATCTCTAGAAACTTATGAGGCATAAATCAACTGTTAATATCTCTACCGCAATATGGTAGCATCCCAATTTTTGAATTCGTATGTTATAAATAATTTGCAGATTTCTATCAACTTTAGGCTATTTACAGTAACTAGATGTAGTAGTAACGGGAATTTACCTACACATTTTGGTTACTTCAGGTTACTATCTGGCTTCCAATGCTGATATTTATGTTTATAAAATAACTTTTATCGTAGCTTAAAGACATATTATTTATAGACATAGCTAACAAAAATAGTTAATTCTTTATAAGTACGAGAAAGACTTTTTTAAAAATTAAAATATGTATTTTGAAATGTTGAATTACTTTCGCACATATTCCTTAGTGAAAAGAAATCGTACCTTATAAAGTAACATTAATGTGGTGTACATTAACGGAGATCATGGTTTAAAAGAATTTTCCCTGTAATATAATCCCTATGTCTATAATTGTGTAAATGTACAAGTAAGGTTCATAACCGTTTAGTAGAAATTAGTGCTCTCAAATTGTTGATATAATTCAATATCTGATACTGTATAAAGAATATTGAAAAAAAAGTATTCTAAATTTTATACATAGTAGAATTATTTAAACTTTAAACTCCTAGTTTCAAAGAATATTTTATTTGTTTCTTTCTCTTTATAGTTTATGCAGTTTCTTCTATTTTCATTCTAAACTTTCTCCTTTCTGCATAAATCACCCTCCTTCGAAAATGCTTTTATTCTAAAATATATAATGCACTTTTCTTCAAGTAATTCTTTATTTGGAACATTCTTAGATTAAAATTGCTGTTAGTATCTTGAATGATTTTCACGTATATTTCCTGTTGAAAGAAATGCATTTCTGCTAAAGGAATATTAACTACGTCTTGGTGCATAGTATGAAAGCAGGCAATAATTTAAAATATTTTTCACTTTCTTTTCTTATATAATTTTATCCCAAAGCCCATAATTTAATCTCATAAATGTACTAGAAACTTACAGTAAATTGTTTCAAGATTTATAACCACTTACTGGCATATATATAGTTTTAAATAACGTATCCCAGATACATTTGAAACCCTGTATTTTAAAGGATATTAAATAAGATGGGAGAAAGAATACATTAGGTTATAGTTCTGAAACCTAATAAGAGTTGGAAGACTCAACGAGTTAAATATTAGATAATAAAATCTTTATTCATAAATTCCAATACCTACTACTGAATGTAAACTCCTTAGAAATGCTATGCGGATTTATTTCACTGAGAATACATTACAAAATATGAAAGAATTCCAGAGCTATCTAAGAAAAAATGGGAGATGCATTTGCAGCAATAAATAAAGAAGTGTAAATTTCTAGAGACCTTTCAAGTGAAACAGTTTGCCTATGATACGGACCTTTAATATTTAATATAGTGGGATATTCAGTTAGCACTTACTAAATTTTACTTATTTCGATGTTGTCTTCTTCTATATTAAATGTCATTTTATAAAACAACTAATCACTTCTTTATTTAGGATACATGGTGATATTTTAACTATTAAATGCTAAAAACAACTTAATACTAAATTTTACTTATTTCGATGCTGTCTTCTTCAATATTAAATGTCATTTTAGAAAACAACTAATTACTTCTTTATTTAGGATACTTGGTGATATTTTAAATATTAAATGCTAAAAATCACTTAATACTAAATTTTACTTATTTCGTTGCTGTCTTCTTCAATATTAAATGTTATTTTAGAAACAAATAATTACTTCTTTATTTAGGATAATTGGTGATATTTTAACTATTAAATGGTAAAAACCACTTAATACTAAATTTTACTTACTTCGATGCTGTCTTCTTCAATATTAAATGTCATCTTAGAAAACAAATAATTACTTCTTTATTTAGGATACTTGGTGATATTTTAAATATTAAATGCTAAAAACCACTTAATACTAAATGTTACTTATTTCGATGCTGTCTTCTTCAATATTAAATGTCATTTTAGAAAACAACTAATTACTTCTTTATTTAGGATAATTGGTGATATTTTAACTATTAAATGGTAAAAACCACTTAATACTAAATTTTACTTATTTCGATGCTGTCTTCTTCAATATTAAATGTCATTTTAGAAAACAACTAATTACTTCTTTATTTAGGATAATTGGTGATATTTTAACTATTAAATGCTAAAAACCACTTAATACTAAATGTTACTTATTTCGATGCTGTCTTCTTCAATATTAAATGTCATTTTAGAAAACAAATAATTACTCTTTATTTAGGATACTTGGGGGTATTTTAACTATTAAATGCTAAAAATCACTTAATACTAAATTTTACTTATTTCGTTGCTGTCTTCTTCAATATTAAATGTTATTTTAGAAACAAATAATTGCTTCTTTATTTAGGATAGTGATATTTTAACTATTAAATGCTAAAAACCACTTAATACTAAATTTTACTAATTTCGAGGCTGTCTTCTTCAATATTAAATATCATTTTAGAAAACAACTAATTATTTCTTTATTTAGGATAATTGGTGATATTTTAACTATTAAATGGTAAAAACCACTTAATACTAAATTTTACTTATTTCGATGCTGTCTTCTTCAATATTAAATGTCATTTTAGAAAACAACTAATTACTTCTTTATTTAGGATAATTGGTGATATTTTAACTATTAATTGCAAAAAACAAATTAATTACAAATCCACATATATTAATGTCTATGATAATTCTATTCCCACGTGCATAAACAAATAACGTGTGACGACAATATGTAATAGAATATGTAGCAGTAATGTGTTTAAATCGAAAAATATTGATATACAGTGTAGTTTCACAGCTAGGACAACAAGCAAGAATGCACGTACAAACTAATTAAACCATGTTTCATTAAAAAAGAATAAAACAACAGACATTAGGAGCTTGAGGAGGTTAGCCAACAAGATTATATATACCTAGCACGTCAGTCTTAAGGTTTTTTTCAGTGAATATATAATAGCATTATCCCCTAATTAGACAACGCTTTGATTACTCGTAATTTTTTATGAGTAAGTTCTCACCTCCTCGCTTCCTTGTGAGATGGAATATATTAAATTTTTGTTTGGTTTACTTTTTGCCTTAAGGCCTAAATTGTCTGTTTTACGTTCGGAGGTTAAAGTGAAGACTTTCCACTTCGCTAGGTACTCCGTTAATCTCAATTACCTTGACCTTGAACTTGGTATAATAGCATGACCGAAATAAATTAATAATTAACCCATATTGTACCACACCAACTAAATATTTCTGTAAGTTATTAAAACTTAATCCATATCATTAATATGGTGTAACTAAGTATATAAAAGCATAATTTTGAAAAAATATTTTTTGTTTTTTATGTAATCGGTTGTCCTATAAATAAAACAACGGTCCATTACACTACTAAAACTTAACAAATATCATTTACATTGCTGATTCATAGATGAATATTGGGGAAACGGTAAAAAAAAAGTCCAAAATTACATTTTAATCATACTGTTGTAGGTTTTCTCTTGCAGTTATTGAACTGGCAGTAAGAGAGTAAATTTATCTTGCAAAAAATCTCCAGTTTTCTGAATAGAATAGACATCTATTTACCCCTTGTTGTGTCCAGGTGTGTGAACAGGTGTTGGAACTGGTTTTCATTGAAATGTAAGAAAAGAATGTGCGCTATCAATGCAATATCGAATTCATGGAAAAATAATCGGGATTGGACCGTCGTCTTAATTTTAGGGCACCTTTTTTATACTTACAAAATACACATGTAAAATATATTTTTCAACAAAAACTTTCAGCTACATTATTAGCTCTCTTTTTAAACTAAAAGTAACGTCCACAATGTTTAAATAATAAGAATAATAATAAACATAAAATTAAAGATTAAAAAATGACAATTTTAAGAGGTTGCTGAAAATAAATTTTACAATACAATATAGTTTAATTTCTCAGTTTTTTTTGTTACTATGCTAAAGTGTGTCTATTTTAAAGGTGTTAAAGTAAAATCCACTCAGAAAATATATATAATTTTACTATTAAATGGAATTTTATTTGCTGTCCTATTTATAGGACAGCGGTCCAATATGGGTTAAAAACGACGTGATAAATGATATTTAAAATGGATTTGTGAATTCATAATACAAAAGAGTTTAGGGATAGAGATACATTATACCATTGTAGAGAGAGACATCTGTCTGTATGGGATACTCAAACAGAAATAGAGAAATAAGTAGTATTGAAAAATATTAGGATTTTAATTTGAGCTCAAAAGCCAATGGAAATTGAGCTCGTCGACCACTGTTTTGAAAGCTGAAGGTGTGGGTGTAAGAAATGGAGGTTAGAACCATGGAAGATAAAA
>CM063506.1:80231385-80236385 GCA_032207245.1 Pardosa pseudoannulata | reverse complement strand
AAGGTATGTGATTAGATATTTTGATGCAAAAAATTATTATATTTGCGGTCAGTTTCGAATTGAAGTTTTATGAATTCTCAGTGATGTTATAAGAATAAGCTTAAATGAATTAATAACTGTGATGTAAAAATTGATGTATTTCAATACCGATTAGTTTTGTGTTGAATTAAACCGAAATTTAAACTGTTATTACTTTGATGTTTGTGTAAGAGAAGTGTAAAATTATTTACTTGTCAACTGCAACTTACATTTACGAACATGTCTGTCCTTGCAAAAACAAAATAATGCGACCATAAAATTCTACCCGAAGAGATTTGTGAGAAAGTAAATCCTGAAAGCAGAATTATTGATATAAAAAAGCTAATCGAAAATAATAGCGATTATGAGGAAGAGACAGTTAAGAATATGTTAGAAACTATCATTAATGATCGTGTAGAGAAAGAAATCAGAGAATTCCAGTTAGAGAAATTAAGAATTCAAAATGCTGCCAATGTAAGAGAAAACGTAAGTGTGTTATCAAAAATACTGATGTTATTAAAATATACGGTATGATTTTCAAAGTTTAATGCACAAATTTGATTATAAGAATGACGATATAAGTTTTTATTTGATTCTTTTCGAAGGACAAACTCGTAGCAAAAAAAACCGAGAAAGAACATTGGGTATATTTTCTTTTACCACTCTTGCCTTCTGAAATTACTCAGTTAGTAGCGCGAGAACCAGAAGAAAAAGCTAATGACTATAGTTACGTGAAATAATTATTACTGAATAGATTTAAATTGAATGCGGTAGCATTTCGCTTAAAGTTCAAAATCATCAAAAGACTCAAAATAACACTTGGAAGGATTTCGTATTCGAACTTCGCAGCTATTTTGAAGAATTGATTTTGGTTTAGAAATTACGGAGTTTGATGTTTTGAAAGAACTTATAATTTCGAATCAGGCAAAGAGGAAAGTCCCTTACGCAATCAGAGAACATTTTATTGACGACTGGCCCAAAATTGTAAATTCAAATGAACTTGCTGAAAAATTAGATTATTACGCGTTAGAAGCGGTACTTAAATAATGTTTAGTGACCATAGGAAAATAAAATACGTTGGCGGAAAGGTGAATTCAAAAGACTCAAAATAACGCTTGGAAGGATTTCGTATTCGAAGTTTGCAGCTGTTTTGAAGAATTGATTTTGGTTTAGAAATTACGGAGTTTGATGCTTTGAAAGAACTTATAATTTCGAATCAGGCAAAGAGGAAAGTCCCTTACGCAATCAGAGAACATTTTATTGACGACTGGCCCAAAATTGTAAATTCAAATGAACTTGCTGAAAAATTAGATTATTACGCGTTAGAAGTGGTACTAAAATAATGTTTAGTGACCAAAGGAAAATAAAATACGTTGGCGGAAAGGTGAATTTTTATGACTCGTCTTATGATCGTCAAATGATTTCGAAAGGGAAAATGCTATTATTAAAAGGGAACCTATGCTTAAAAACCAGATCGCTACAAGCGAGCCGATAAAAATACTTGTTTTAATTGTTACGAAAAAGGACATTTTTCACGAGACTGTCCAAAACCGGAACTTGTAAAATTTTGCACATATTGCAAGAAAGAAGGTCCCGGAACGAAGGACTGTTTTATGAAATCCTCGTCACCTATGGCTAAAGCTACAACCTCTGCCTGCGATACAATTAGCTCTAAATTAAATAAATCAATTTTAATTAATGTTGTTCAAACTAAAGCTTTAATGGATATTGCAGCTAATATTTGAAAATTCAAGAAAAAATTTTCTCAGAAAATCAATGTGCATTTTGATGACAGTGAGCTCCAAATTTCCTTTGATGGTGTAGGAGGGCAGAAAAATGTAATAGGTGTTGCTATTTTAAGTATTAAAATTGATAAAGTACATTTGAATGGCATATGATTTTATGTGGTCCCAGATGACACTTTTAATGGCCCTGACGTACTTACTGGAACCAATGTAATTGGCCTCCCAAATCTTGCAATGGTCAGAAAGCAAGGCTTAACATTGATAATTGATGAATATAAGGAGTTTTTACAGAGTTTTAGCATTGAAAAGAATTCATTTGATAAGGTGTCTCCTAAATGTAAAAAATATGTGATGTAGTATGCAAATTATTGATGTTACAAGTAATAACAATGACACAAAGTGTATAATTGAATCTATAAATTTCCCATACACCGAAGTCTATCTCCATCAAGGTGCTAGTATTCCAGGTATTAATGCGACAAATACTAAAATTCATATTAAGAAAAGTCAAGTTATTTTAAGAGGAAATTTCGTTCTAATCACCTAGTAGACTCGACAGAGAATGATTCTCTTGATGCTAATTTTATTTCACTCGTTGTTGATAAGAAAATTGATAAATTTGACCCAATATCAGAAACTAATAAAATCACATTTAATAATTCGAATACTAAGAAAAGAAATAATCGTGAACCCTTAACTCTGAAACGAATTAAGATTGGTTCTAATATAACGGAGTTAGAAGCTCAACAGTTATGTAATTTATTAATCGAATTTCGGTATTGTATCGCCGTTAAAACTAATGAATTAGGATGCATTAATACTACTCAGGTGAAAATTAAGAAAGTCCCTGGTAAACACGTTTCCCATATTCCTTATCGAGTGTCTTATCATGAGCGTGAAATACTTTGTCAGATAATTGCAGAGCTAAAAGAACAGTAAGTTATTCAAGATAGTACATCAGAATATAGTAGTCATGTGTTGCTAGTAAAAAAGAAAACTGGTGATTAACGTATGGCGATAAACTGTCAACATCTAAATGCGCAAACATTTAAGGACAAATTTCCACTTCCTCCTGTTGATGTTTTACTGGACATATTAGCTGAATATAAATTATTTTGTATTCTCGATGCAGCACAAGGCTTTAACTAAATACCACTACATCCAAACTCGATGAGTAAAGCCGCGTTTGTAACACCGGACGGTCGTTATGAGCCGACACTACTATTTTTCGGCTTGTCGAATGGACCAGATTTTTTCCAAACAGCTATGACTATGGCGCTAGGGGTATAATACCATTATCTGTTTTGTAGATGATATGCTCATGGGAGCGAAAGATTTCCACAATATGCTGATTCGTTTACGTAGTGTTTTAATTTAACTTCGGGAAGCAGGCAGAACTCTAAAGCTTTCCAAATGTGAATTTGCAATGGAACAATTCGAATATTTGGGTTTCCTTATATCTGGCAATGGAATACAAGCTGGGCCATGAAAATGGGCTGTAATCAAGTATATTACAGTTCCTAACAATGTGAAGGAATTGAAAATATTCTTAGGCCTTTCAAGCTTTTATTCGAAGATTTATAGAACGGTATGCTGAAATAGTATCACCTCTAACAGATCTATTGAAAAAGAACAGATCATTTGAGTGGACCGAAGTTCAGAAGACTGCTTTTGATTACCTAAAACAGCGCCTTGTTACTCAACCAGTATTGAAACACTACAATCACAATGACGACACTGAGCTACATACATATGCTTGTTCAGTTGGACTAGAAGGTAGGCTATTGCAATATGATAAAAAATAACAAACTTCGTTTAGTTTATTGCATAAGCCGAAGAACAAGTGAAGATGAAACGAAATACCATTCCAGCAGTTTGGAGTTAATTGCAGCAGTATGGTCCATGACTCGTTTAAGATCATTATTAATAGGGAAGCATTTTACTTTAATTAGTGATTGTTCGGCATTAAATTTTTTTTAATACTCAATGAAACATCCTGCATAAAACTGCTCGATGGGCAGAACTACTTAGTGAATCTGATTACGAAGTGACACAGTACAGGAGATAAAATGTGCTTTAAGCCATGCGTCCATGGACGAAATAAATTCTATACCAGTCGAGGAGTTAGAACCAACGATTCCTGCTGAATTAACAACTACTCCGAGTGCTTTTTATTTGACAACTAAAAACAACAAAGTGTCCCTAATTCAATTTCAGGATAAGGATTTGCAAAATATTTTACAAATACTCTAAAAACCAGCAAATAAACTGTATGAAGCTCAACGAAACATTGCCAATCAGTATAATTTAAAGGGTAGAATCCTTCACCGGAAAATAATACATGGCAAGTCCACAATGAAACTCTTCATTATGCCCCGTTCAACGCGTAAATATTTAGTTGTAAGCCATCACGTCTTTGCAGGACTTTGTGGCGTGGATAAAGTTCGCCAAATGATTCAAGAAAAGTTTTGGTTTCGAAAAATGAGAAGTTACATAAAGCAACACATAAGTCAAAGAATCCTTTGTGCTTTTACTAAAGTTCCTGGTGGTAAAACTGAAGGAAAGTTAAATCCAATTCCACCTGGGAAACGACCTTTTGAAGTCATTCATGTTGATTTTCTTGGACATGTGGTAAATAGTTCTAGGGGAAACAAAGAAATTTTTGTTATAGTAGATAATATAACGAAGTTTATACGATTGCGTCCTTGCTCGACATGCACAACGGCAAATGTTCTAAAATTTTTAGAGGAATTTGTAAGAGATTTTGGAGTACCTAAACGAATAATATCTGACCGTGGAACATACTTTACTTCAAAAGCATTTGAAAACTTCTGTACTTCTAGAAAGATTAGACATATTTTAGTCTGTAGTCAACGACCACAAGCAAATGGTAAAGTCGACAGAATAAATAGAATTCTAATTCCTGCAATAAGTGCTAAATGTCAGAAAATTAATCAACGAGATCGGGACAAACTTTTATTAGAAACTCAACGGGAAATTAATTGGACTCCTGGTAAATCCACAGTTATATCTATAATTTGAATTATTGCATGGTTATATTCCTGAAATAACGAATGATTTCCCAGTAGACTTATTACCAGAAGAAGGTAAATATTGCGACCCGAGAATTCTTCAAGATGAATCAAAACAACCTATTTGTAAATCGCAAGTCAAAGTGAAGATATATTAAGATCAACGTCATTATGATTCCATAAAATACAATGTAGGTGGTGTTTT
>CM063506.1:80206385-80228885 GCA_032207245.1 Pardosa pseudoannulata | reverse complement strand
ATATATATATATATATATATATATATATATATACATATAAATAACACAGTAAGATAGAGTCAGAAAATTTAAATGGATAATAAATATGGTAAAATGTTTGAGTAGTAGTTGATTTCTTACCGTTTTCCTTTGGAGGCTGGAGATTATCATATTCTTTAGGATTTTCTGGGAGAATGCTTTCGAATTCTAAGCTCTGTGACCTTAAAGAAATTTGATATGCGAAATAAATATTTATAAGTCTGAAATTATATATAGTACATAAAATAAACATATATGAGACAATAGAATATTTTTTAGGTTTTAATAATTTAGCAATCTATATTAATGGGTAAAATTTTTGGTGTCGTAGATTGTGGAATGTTGCTAAGGATAAAAATCCAATGGTAAAAGTTACAGAACAATTATTAGAAGATTATTCACTGCAATGCAATAAAATAAAGAATATGAAAATCAATATATCACAAGAGGAAGTTTTTAAAACCATAAACGATGACAAAATTAAACGACCTATTATCAAATATTTCGTTCTGAGCATGTTTATAGTTGATAATATAGTTAGAGTGTTTAATACCTAAACTAAATTTACTAGATATATCTTTTATTTCAAATTTATCCAAGTGGTTAGTGCCTCTTCTCACTTGGTTCCCAACACTGGATCTGGATTCATTCAATAAAAACATGTTTTACAATTTTTAAGGAACTTTTCATGTTTCAAAGCATTTTCTAAGCTATAAACATAGATTTATGGAATTTTGCACACTTGATAAATGAAGTATAAAATGAATAATTAAATAATGTTCTTTTGAATAAAATGTTTTCTAAAACTTTATATTATTTGTGTTTTGTTAATTATTAAATACTTTTGCTACTTAAATTTTTAATTAATTATAAAATTCTTAACATCTTTAAGATATTCAAATTAAAATGTGTATTCATTATTTGCTATCTTATTTCGTTCTTTAAAAGTCAATTTAAAAGTAGAACAGTCATAATAATTCAAAACAATTATATCTAGAGACAACAGTTCTTTCTTTTAAACGAGTTTGAAAGTATCGACAGACTAGTAAACAAAAATGATCAAAAGATTTTAATAGTAAAGCAAAAAAGAAGAGAAGATTGATTATATTAGCTTGGGGATTATTTTTGAAATATAACAAAAATTTTAAAATTCTTGAACCTTATAAGAATATTTTATTTTTTTAGATGTGATTCATTAAATAATTCTACTATCAAGAACATGTGTAAAAAATTTCTTTTTTTTTTCAGATTTTAGTCAATAAGTTTCAAGAATGTTTTGTACGAAATAACCTTTGAACGTACAACCTTCAAAAATCGATTTCTATTTTTCAAAGTTTAAAATACCTTATAGCTTTATTGTCTGTATCTTATGCAACAAATAACATAATTTCTCAAACTTATACTTTAGTAAATGAGAAATTATGGTAAATCTACTAGCATTCTACTTTTAAGAATGGTTTTCAATAATATTATTAAAATATGATTTTCGGAAGTTACACATATTATATATAAATATATTTTTGTGTATAAATTTCAAATTTTGTATCAAGTGTTTCTTCTATACTGAAAATAATGAGGTAGAAATATCTTACAAAAATATCATTTAGATGTTTTAAAATCTTCATTGTGAAAGTACTATAGTACTTTCACAATGAAGATTTTAAAACATCTAAAAATAAATTTAAATTAAAAAAATTAAAAACTGAAAACAGTGAAATAATTCTTTTTTCGTCATTATTATTATGTAAAGTTTGTAAAAAATGGCAAAAAAATATAAATTTGGTAGAATTTATTGAATTCTGCGTATTTGAAATAGACTCCATTATTATTATTAAATAACACTGATAAATAAGTGGTATTACATCATTGTATTTGTAAATCAAGACTTCTTGAAGTAGTAAATAAAAGATTACGATATTATTCTGTACACCACAACAAATTCAGGACTGCAAAAATTTCAACAATATTACTATTACAGATAATGTGTCAGAGCGAATCAAGTAACTTTTATTTTCGTTTGGAATAGCATGCATATAAAATATCTATGTAATGTATCTATGTAATAAGGAGTTAAAATTAAACTTTAGTAGAATTAATACAATACTTCTGCTTCTTTAAACAAGGAAATGCTAATACATAAAATACTACCCGTGCCCAGAACAATGTTAATTTGATGTAATATATATATATATATATATATATATATATATATATATATATATATATATATATATATATATATATATATATATATATATATATATATATATATATATATATATATGTATATATATAAATATATATATATATATGTATGTATATATATATATATATATATATATATATATATATATATATATTTATGTATATATATATATATATATATATATATATATATATATATATATGTATATAAAATATATATATATATATATATATATATATGTATATATACATATATACATATATATATATATATATATATATATATATATATATATATATATATATAATATATATATATATATATATATATATATATATATATATATATATATATATATATATATATATATATATATATATATATATATATATATACATATATATATATATATATATAATATATATATATATATATATATATATATATATATATATATATATATATATATATATATATATATATATATATATATATATATATATGTATTATATATATGTATATATATATATATATATATGTATATATATATATATATATATATATATATATATATATAATATATATATATATATATATATATATATATATATAATATATATATTATATATATATATATATATATATATATATATATATATATATATATATATATATATATATATATATATGTGTGTGTGTGTGTGTGTGTGTGTGTGTGTGTGTGTGTATAGATTGTTTTAATTTTATTATTATTTATGTGCAAATTAATATAAATAGTCAGCTTATTTGTAAGTACTTTCCACAAATTATTATATTACTTAATAACTATACTTTTACAAAGACAATAATAAAAAAAGGAATATTTTATCTAAAATCTTCTTTAAATCAAAATATCGATTTTTAAACTGGTTATGTTATCAAAATTTTGTTTACTTTTATCACAGACTTTTGGATCCATATTAATTCTCTTTTTTTGAAAAATACAGTAATAGAAATGTCCACCAAATATTGTTTAAAAAAGTTATTTAATTTAAACTTTTTTCACTTTTACTATTGCCGGGAAAAACTAATTTCTTTGTAATTATATAGAAAACTAAGATTAAAACTCGTCCAACCAACTTTCTACTTTCCTTTCTATGTAAGCGAGTCAGGCGATATGATCGCCTTACAAAAAGCTCTAAAGGCGATTATAACCGAAATGTCCGCATTAGGGCAAAAGAAACGAAGTTTTTCAATCTGTATTTCCTTTTCGAAGTTTCGATACAAACAGTAAATATCGCAAGATATTTCCGGTACCTACGACAGGAGAATGAAAATATAGAATGGGAGAAAATCAATTTCTTGCTCAGTAATTTAAATCTCCCAAATAGCACAAAATGTGTAATATTACTTCCTATCTGGAAATAGTTACGCTTAGCACTTGATGATTTTTATGTTTTTATTTATTTTTACTTTCTCGTATACACAGTATAAGGAAAGTATTGTAGTTTTGTTCAATTTAATCTGAAGATTTCGATTGAATACAATGTTTTGTACCTGGCACGAAATATACCAATTTTTTTAATTATGTTTATGTGTCTGTATGTGAATCAAATTATACATTTTGTATTAGAGAAAGAGAATTTTGAATAATTTAATTATAGAAAAACTGTAGTTTTTTGTCAAATTTAGGGTTACTTCCAACAGCCAGAAACAGCAGTTTACCTGCTACTTTTGTTTTTCTGTAGTATTAAGGATATATTATAATCATTCAAATATTAAAATTCGTGATTTTGATTGATATTTACATTTTGGACTTCTTAGACTTTAATAATATCGTTTTTAGAATTATGTCCAGGTTTGTGTGTTTTTGTGTGTGTTTGTGTCTGCTTGTAAGTAAACAAGATAAATGTTGTATGATTTGATTTAGGTAAATCAATTTTTTGATGAATGCGTATATTATAGCAGTAACATAGTTTTTATGAAATGTTTTATTACTTCCATCAAACAGAGGTAATATTTTGCCTACTACTTCGGGTTTTAGAATGACTACTTCCGGTTACTGATTGACCATTTACGAAAACCCTTCAGTTTATGAAGTTCTATGAAGAATAGTAGTTCTCTTCAGTTTCTGAAGAATAATGAATTAGGATACCTAAGAGTTTTATTTATGTGATGTTGTTCATATGTTTTTTAAGTGATAGGTTTGGTTTGGAGAGGCACGGTTAGATTTGCTACACGAGGGCTAATCATACAGGGATTTACTGCATAAAGTCGATTTTGAATGGCTACGAACACCTATGCCATCAGCGGGATTCCAACCCACGAACTCTGATACCGAAGAGAAACGCCCTGCGATTCGGTCATCGTTTTGCTTTGTAAGTAATAGGGTAAATGTAAAAATAAAACAAAAAAAATGAAAAATATTTACTTTTTTTTAAGCTAAGCTCTAATGTTACCGTTTAAAATCTTTCTATAAGCTACGGAGAGAAATTAGGATAGAAATAAAGATATTTCTCATGTGTTACATTTGTCTTTTCTGTTAAAATACATTTCTAATAAATAGGAAATTTACTTCGATAAAACTGTTTTGCTTATTGAGTTCAGTTCAAACATAACCATCAAAATTAGCAAATGTCTGATATACATATACAAATTTAGAAACATGATTTCACGATAACAAAACGACCTAACTAGTGTTATGTGTCTTGTAGTCCTCGTTTATATTTGAGTATCAACCTGTGATCAGATGTATAGTGGTGATTTATTTTTAATTGCGTTGTGTTAAGTATTTTTGTACTAAATTTAATCACAGATTCTTAGAAACTACAGACATAAAAATGAAAATAAACTAACAGCTAAATTGACAGCAACCGAGAGTAACTTAATATTAAAAAAAAAGTAAATTTATTATAATATATATACATCTATTTACATACAAAACTGATGCTAATTTTCATAAAATAAGCTTTGTCAACATCTTCTAAATTAGTTTTGACAAATGTTTTATATACTGAAATAATTTTGTAAATAGAGTGAGGACCTAATCTCAATTTCAAAAATGTATGTAAATTTGGGGTACGTTTGTGGGTCTAAAATGTTGGGCCCGAAACACTTCTGGTTGAAGGGTATCTATGTCTGATCAGAAGAGGGAATCTATATATCATCCGTTAGTCTCGTCAGGGGCTTCCTGACGAGACTAACCTTGTCCTGAGTCTTTGGGGCACGGCCGTACTATTTGGTGCAGGAATACTTACTGTCGGACTTGGCTGGACTCTCCTAGTCTGGACTATCGAGCACCTTCTCCTCTGGACTCACGAACAACTTCCGTCGGACCCGACTGGACTCCCGAGTTTCGAACACCTTCTTTTGGGACCTCCGAACCTCTTCTCTGTTATTTGGACAATTACACAGCAGATTGCGTGAATCAGGAGTTTCAAAGTACGTAGCGACATCGGTCTAGAACGTATTACAAGCACTCCTGTCGTATAGGAAACCATGCTACAGGTGTTTTACATCAACCCGCAAACAAGTCTCCGAGCAAGCGAACGTGTCTTGGGTGTAGGCCGTTCCACCACATTGCGCCTCTTGCACGAGGACATGCAAAACCCTTACTTCCAAAAAGTACAGGAACTGTGCGTTGATGATTATCCCAAACACATTGGATTCTCACGCTGATATTTGCAACAGCGGGTCGCACAGCCAGATTTTCCATCGTGGATTTTGTTTTCTGGTGAATCCTGCTTTACACAAAATGGTGCCCTGAACCTGCACAACATGCACGTATGGAAGCATGAAAACCCAAGGTGTACACTTGCCCATGCACATCAAAAATGTTTCAAAGTAAACTTTGGGCTGGTATTATCGGTGGCATGTTGATTGGCCCTTACATTCTACATGAAAGCCTCGACGGAAATACCTATCGAATTTTTTAGAAAGAGTTTTACCGTATCTGATGGATGACGTTCCAGCGGCTACAAGCCAAACCATGTCGGTTTCAGCATGATAGAGCGCCTGCTCACTTTAGCTACGCTGTTGGAGATTACCTCGATAGGACTTAACCTAATCGCTGGATAGGTAGCAGTGGACCAGTCGCATGGCCACCACGATCCCCCCTTTTTTAACCATGTATTAAGTACCATTAGTTAAAAATCTATCGTAATAAAGAACAGAACCACAATTATAGAAATACTCAGCCTCAAGTTTTGTACCGCTTTGTTGACTTTAATGTTACTAATATTTAGTAAGAGGAACATTCATTAAGAGTAAGATACACTTTTGTCCAGTGAATGGTACTACTGTGCATCAAGGGCAAAATTATAAATTTTGCCCTTGATGTAGTTGGTTTAGTATACTGTTTTACCCGCAGGGCTAATGCGACTGGGACCTAAGTTTAAAACTGATTCCAAATGCTGCGAACATATACTGATTCAGCGGGATTGAAATCTGCAAACCTCGGGTCAATAGTTAACACCCTACCCATTTGGCTTAAGGTCAAGGATTTTATTTAAAATGGAATTATATTTCTAGTAAATGGAACTATCACTGGTGGATAGAGTGAGAGCAAAATGACGTGTCAGCCAGAAATTTTACTAGAACGACGAAGTACGCAGAGCAGTAAGTTTTTCTTAGGCAAAATATCACATTTGCTTATATCCACAAAATGAATATCGGGGATATATGAAAAACATGCACAGTGCTACTTTTCCAGCAAAACGGCTGTTCCAGATTTGAATGGCACAGAAAGGTAGAAGGGCAATCAATCTACACCTCAAAAGACCACATCCAGCGTTGTTAATTTTTGTGTTTGTCAAGCTGAAAGAACATCTTAATGAGGACGAGATTAATACAGCCAGCTGAGGCTGCATTTCTTCATAAGGGATGGATTTCTATCAACAGAGAATTGCACAATTGGCATACTCGTCCGACAAAAAAAAAAAAAAAAGTGTATGAGTACATACACTAATAATGCAATAAGTGTCACTTATATTTTGTTGTAAATTTAATCTCAAAATAATGTTATAGTCCTGCTATATTCGATGGTAACTTATGTATTGAATGTCCCAAATAATACATTCCTGTTCGAACTCATTTATTTACTAGTATGGTGTTAGGAAAATAACGTTTTCACATGAAATCCAAGCTACTTCTGGCAAAAATAATCAATTTATAAACACATTTTAGAAAAATAGAAATGTTCTAAATGCTACTAAGAATATCGGTCGTGTCTGGAATGAAGTGAGTGGAGACAGTATGTAAACTAATTTTAAAAGTGCTTCTCCTGATTGCTTTAGTGATGTTTTTCGATTTATATGTTCAGATAAAAGCAATATCAGTAGACCCTAAGACTTAGATATGATTAAAGTTTCTACTCGTTAAATGCTTCCTGTTTCATTAAGTGTATTCAAATAGACCCTTAGACACCTTATAAGAGAGGTTAGATGTATAAAAACAAAAGAATGGTGCAAAATTTAGTTGATATTCTAGCGCAAAAATAATGCTTTATTTTTATTGTTATTTTGAAGCTCTTAAGTAATAAAAATGTTCCATCATTTTTACTCTTCTCATGTTCATTACCTTGAAATAAATATTTATACATGATAAATTATATTTTACATAGTTTCCTACAGAAATAAAGTTCCGCTTCATGTGGATGTATTCAATGTTGCACGTTGCACTTAAAAGATTGAATTAAAATAATATAAATTGGTTTTGTTAATGACGATATGTGATGCACTCAGAGGCACCGGCTTCATCGATGGCAATGTAAATTAGCAACTTTCAAAAACAGACATGGTAATGTTCTTAACTGAAATATTATTAAACCTGAATACTTATTTTATTTTTTTTAGAAATAAATTTGTGATTTATAATCAACGAACAACAACATGTACTAAAACTATTGCCAAAATTATTTTAAAAAATTTGTTAAAAGAAGCTACATAGTAATTTTAAAATTTATTTTTTTTTTAATAAATATTCTTGTTAATGTCTTGTTAGGCTTGTTATAAGTTAAAGCGTTACTTACATATTTATGCAAATATGACTAAAATTGCAATGTTGAATATGTTGTAACTTGTTTTAATATATTACAGTAATCAATACCCATAAAGTATTAAATATTTAATGTTTGTCTTCCTTGGTTATAATTTAATATTTAGAATTTTGAGTGAAATTTAGGTCAGCGCGATGTCTAACACTTAATGTATCACTGTTAATAGCAATTTTTATTCTATATTTTGTACTAAAAAAGGTAAATTTTTATAAGCTATTTTATGAGTATTAAAATCAATCAAGCAGTCACCAATATAAAAAGTACTGTTTAATAACTCTTCATATACTCACAGTGTAATAAAATATAATTTTAAATGTACATTTTGAAAGATAATCAAACTAAACTTTAAAGAAAAATTGTGTATCATGAAACAGCAGATTTTTTTTATTTATTTTTCAAATGTCCGTTTTTTAAATTTGAATTTGTAAGTACTTATGACTTATAAAACATCAAACAGTTGAAAACTAGCTCGCTTGTTGTGTAAAAAAACAGCATCAATTCAGACGTATAAAACGTATATTGCACTTACTGAAAAATTATACCCCTATGTAGCATGTATTTTAAAGTTTAAAAAAAGAATCGAATACCAGAGATAATTTTTTAAGACCACAAACTAAAAATAAAAGTTAAAGAATTACCTTAACTATGAGTTAAAATCACAATTCAAATTTAATAAATTAAACATATGAATAAGTCAAATGATATGGTCATATAAAATGCCAGATTAAAGTGCGAAAAAGATAGAAAATACCCCTTTTCTAAATTTGTGAAAGAATAGTGTGAAAGGATTAAATAAAAACAATTAACAGAACATGGAAAGAAATAGTAGTTTTTCTGCAGTTAATGAACATTAAGATGTTGATTAAAGCATATACTTCAGGATTATTTAGTCAGGTAAATTATGCAAAGTGACAGTAAATTTTTTTTCAGCTCGCAGACTAATTATCCGGCTGTAGAATTGGATACAGAGTAAAGTCAATAAAAAAAATAATAACCCTTCTTTTTGCGTGTAAAACGTTAATTAATTTTTGCTCTAATTTTCAGACAATTTTGTTTTAAAATCCCTTACACAATTTCATGCTAATCTCGTCGAGATTAAGTGTTTTAAGTAATCTCAACATATAACAAAAGAATGTAAAAAAGGAAGGAATGTAATAAAAAACACATACCATGCCATTTTGAATACAGCAAAAAATTGCAACAAAAACGATAAGGCAGGGCATATGGTGAAGCTTAGTGCCATTCTTTCTCAGACCTGGTGAAATACATGAACCTGCAAAAAATAATAATGAAGCTTTAAAAAAATTATTAAAAAAATAGTACAGAATATAATTAATGGAATTAATTAAAAAACTCTCCTGAATAAAAAGTATAATTAGTCAGTATGCTAAACACATGTTAGTAATTTTGGACTTAGTTAATCTACTATAGAAGAAAAACAAATACTGAACATGATGTCTACTATATCTATCTCACTCACTTACTCTCTCTTTCTCTCTCTCTCTGTTTATATATATATATATATTATATATATATATATATATATATATATTATATATATATATATATATATATTTATATATATATATATATATATATATATATATATATATATATATATAATATATATATATATATATATATATATATATATATATATATATATATATATATATATATATATATATATATATATATATATATATATATATATATATATATAAATATATATATATATATATATATATATAATTAAGTTACATTTTAATTTGAATGGAAAAAATTAATGATCTTTAGGATATATTCTTTGTTAAAATAATAACATCGTGATAGGCAACTAAATTAGAAAATATAAAAATGAAAAATGTCAAACATTTCCATCTGGTATTTCTCACTTACTCCTCTGTTAGCTGTGTCCAGGTTGCACTTTTAAGGATTTCGATGCGAGTTTAGAGAAGGATACTGCATTTTGTTCTTTTCCAGCTATGCATTTTCAAATGTTTCTTATGTAAAGCATTAGTCGTGCCATATTCTCGCTCCGTTTTTTACAAATCAGAACCTTTTACCCAACTATTATTATTAAGACGCTATCTCAACAACAAATGCAGAAGTTATAGATTCAGAGATATGATGCTGTAGAATGATTAATTCACACTTCTTTATTTTCTTTCTTCATTTTATGGTGCAACTAACTTCTTTCATAATGTATTTCAGATGGAATGCTAATTGGTCTATCACCTTCTCTCTTTTTCTTTAATCCTTCTTATTCGGACAGTGCCAATCTACTTTTCGAGTATTAGCTACAGTTGTGTGCCATGCTTTTTGTTTTGATGATCACCTACCGGGTTTCTTATTTCCCTGTGTTAGTCTTGGTACAATCGAAAGAAGCTAAATAAAAGTTTCTAGTCAGAGAATGTTGAATATCAAGCTTGGGTCTGCTAGTCCGTGTGCTACGGTCCTTGGTTCAATATCTTGGACATGTTCTGACTATTCAGTGGATGTTGTCTATACCCATCTTTATCTTCCTATAAGGTAAATTTTCACAATGGAATAATACATAAACCCTTTAAACAAAACGAAACCACAGAACTCGGCCACGAAAAAGCGGGTATCTTTATCCTCTGTTAGAGTTCAAAATTTTCAAATTCCCCTTTATTTATTATTCTTCAGGTCTTAAGAACATTGCTGCACTTATATTTCTCCATATGTATCATAAAAAATAAACTAGACAAGCTTCAATAAAATATAAAGTTGTGGTGTATTTCCAAGATTATAAGTGTTTTTTACGCTGCCCCATCCGAAGACATACAGCAGCAACTAATGATGACCTTGCCACGACAGTGACTCCATAATGGCTACCAAGCCACCGCTGACCTACGAGAGGCCCATCATGGTCCGATTTTAATGTGGTCCAACCCGGTAAGGAGCAAACACTACAGAGGTAAGCTCGAGACTACCAGGAACAACGCTAAGAAAAGATCACTCAGGTACCCCTTGGTCGTGAACCCCGTACACACCTAAAGGAGGTGTGCCCCTAGGGTGGGGGGTTCCAAGATTATAAAAGTAAATAGGGTGCTTAATAGAATCTCTGTGTTATGTTAGAAATAAATTCCTTTTAATGCAGAAAAATTTCAATTATCCTTAACCACTCAGAATACAAGTTACGAATTGCATCCGGCTGAGTCTTAATACTTTTTGAAGATGCTCCATGAAAATGTATTTTGTTGGTATATATATGTTCTACTGCATTAACAAAAGAGTTAGCCGAAAGAGATACCATCTAGTGTTGATCCATAGGTGTGAAATTCAAAGTAGAATTGATGTAGATGTTCGTAGTTTTTAGAAACCCATCTTTTCTGCCATAGGCTCTAAGCTCAGAAATAAGATAATGGCTTTAAAACTAGTCTGTAAGTCCAGTGCGCCGGGGTCGGATCTTGTATGAGGCCAAAACATCTTATACAAGCAAATACTATTCCGCGTTTTTAATGGTCCAATTTGTTACGAGTTAAGTGAATACGAACAACACAATTTCCCTTTCTAGGAATGATAATAATTATGTTGATTATTACAGAGTGCATATCTTTATGGTAGATTAGACGTCGGACATCACCAGCTCAAACAAATTTGTTTCCTCAGCATATGGCTGCATTTTTGATCCTGATGATGTCTTAGATGACGTTATACGAATGTATATCACTAAGTAACGCACATGTAATATTATCTTGCTAAACGAAATTATTTGATAAAAAGGAACACAGGACATTATTGCCTGTTCCAATTGCTATAGAGATCTCGATTCTATTCTTTGAATAACGTCAGCTTGCTTAAAGTCACCGTTGATATTTCAGCGTTAACTTTGGATGTTGTAAAGCGTTTAAAAGACGATGAAAGACTTTATTCATTGAAGCCATATTTTAGAGGCTAGTTCTTTTTTAAATATGGGAAAATGTTGATACAATCCTCTCTAGTTCTTTGGTAATCACAAGGTTGAATCTGAAGAATAATTTATATCGAAGCTGCAGCAGTAGTATTAATCGAAACTGAGTGAAATTTAAGAGACTGGGGTTTGAAAACAAATCCGAAGCTGGGACAACTGTCTCAACAAGAAAAATATTTTTTGAGAAGAGTAATGAATTTATATTACTTTCAATTCTGTTTCTAATTTTTACTTCCTACATATTTGTTGCTGTTTATTAATTTTTTTATATAACTTATTGATAGCCTCTCGTAGATATAGACAGCATGTCTTATGGAAAATGTGCATTGTATGAACATAACGTCTAATAATTCCGTAAATACATATGTAAATTAGCCCAGTACTAAAATCGTTCAGATAATGATTGCTATCTGAACGATTTTATTAGTTGGTAATCAATACCTGGTAGAATGTATTTCAAATGAAACATATTTGTTTCCCTCTCCTATAATTTATCTCATCTCAAATAAATCTTCGTGTAGTCAGACTTATAACAGCCAAATAATCACTCAAAACAGTAAGCCAACTACAATGTTATTAGCTTGTTATCAAAACGTCTGAAAAAATATATATCAAACGGTAATCAGTAACATTTTTTTTTTCTGTTTCTTTAATGAAAGTTTTCTCCAGTAGGTTTCACACAATATCTTGATCGAAAAACAGAATATACTTGACAAAATTACAATGGAGTATAAAGTTATTAGCAGTATTTATGAATTTTTATTTCTTTCTCCTCTACTGGCTTTTTTATTATTTCTTGAAAATCTTCTAGTAAAACAATAGGAAATTAAATCATTTGAAACTAATTAACACTAGATTTACGGATGTTGATCATGTGCCTATTTTTACTGAAGTGAGTGAATTTGACTCATACAAGAAAATTAACTTTTTTCAAATGTTTTTTTTTTTTAAATATAAATGTATCTTAATATATATGTTACAGTGAAAGACCGAATTCTGGAGAAGTTTGACTTTTACAGGCGAACATTCACATAGTTGTTGGGTGTATGTCCGAAATATTTTTCTAAACACTCTTATTTCTGACTTACACCGGTAAAAGTCGACATTGATAATGTACTAATGGTGAATGTTAAGCATGTCGGAGATTTATATTTTCTTCTTCGTAATTCAGTCAAATCTATATTAATAGCACATGCAACTGTTGAATTTAAAATGAATAGCATATTCTGACAGCAGAAAATAATAACAATAATTAACTTGATTATGAGATTACTATCTTATTTGTTGTAACAATTTAAGCTGTTATAACAGTTTGAATTGCTCTTAGTCCCTTGCTTTTACAATGTTATTTAGTAATGAAACAGGTGGTAGTTTATGTGCTATTTTGACAAAAATCATTATGTATTTTAATAATAAAGTATAATTTAAAAATGTAACAGAAATATTTTTTCTCAATATTCACCATCAATGCATGGGGATTGTCGACATACACCGGTGATAGTCAGAATATATAAGAATATAATCAAATATTCAATCTTTCACCGAGGTATTTAGTGTATGTCGACATTCACCGGTGAGTGTCGACATTCTCCAATTTTGGCCATTCACAGTAACATATACAAACTTAGGTTCTAATTTATTTTAAAATATTCTAGTATCTTTTAAAACACTAAATTTGTCTTAAAATTTATTATATTTTCAGTAATCATGCAAGTTAGTCTTGATATCAATTTTGTTAACAACAAAGTGTCTCTTACAAAAATATTTTTTATGCTTTAAAAATGAATAAGAGGTGTTTAACATTATATTTATAGATGCTGATCATATACCTTTTTTTACTGCAGTGAGCCAATTTGACTCATACAAGAAAATTGAAGTGTTTTGCAAAGAAAATAGTTCCAAATTAATTTAAATGAAATGCTTATAATCAAACAATTTATGGAAAACATTTTTTACATATAAAATCTGTTTTTGAAACACATTTTCCGGAAACATTTCTATTGCATTTAGCACAATGGTTTCTACATAGATTTCTTTTGCATGATTGCTGAACTTGACAATTCTTCCTTGCGTCAGTAGCATGAATTTCTGTCATTGGAATAGAAGTGTTCTGGACTTTTATATATTTACTTTACACTATACTTTATATACTCTATACTTTCTATTTACTTAATACTATATTTATTACTATACTTAGTTATTTTCATATACATTCTATGAGTCAAATTTGCTCACAACCGTGAAAATAGGTATGGCACACAATGAAGGGGTCTGCGGGGAAGAGGAATGAAAGTTTAAATATATTTTATTACTTAACTAAAAACCAAAGTATGTTTTTCAAAAGTGATATTAAAGTTTTATATATATATATAGTGATCAAATTTTTAGTGAGTCAAATTCGCTCGGTCCGTATCTCTAGTGTTAATCGAGTACCATGCTATTAGATGTTAATAAAAACGTCTAGGCCAATGCATACTTAGGGATAGAAAAACAGTTTTTAACCAATTTTTATACTGAAGTGTTTTAAAAACTCTCCCTTTAGAATAAACATCTGAATGTCTAAAAGGTAATTAGTTATTCTTTCTAATTCTAGCAAAATAGCTGACTAGAGTATTTGAAACGAATTAGAAATCCACTGTGTTAATATGTGTAACAATTTGCAGAAAAATGTACATATATATCAGGATAGTCAGCAATACATTTTCCTTTCTCAAATAACATTTCTCCCTTTAAGCAAAAGACTGAAGCACTGTACACATTCATAATATTTATACTTTAAGAAAATTCGTATATAAGCTTAAATGATACAAAATCTAACATAATGGAAAGTCAACTTACATTTTGAAGTAAGCTAATATTTTTTTCTTTCTTAACCATCTTTCATGAGTCAGGAATCATCTGTAAGAAAAAATATTAATAAAGTAAATACATATTGAAAGAGTTGTATTTATATTGTAATAAAAAGTGCATCCATCATTGAAAAATAAAAATCCTTAATCATTTATGACTTTCAATTCTCATGAATATTTTTCCGTACAGTACGATTTTGTAAAATTTGGTGAATCTTAACAGAATATCGTAGGAAGAGCCTTCGATATAGGGGATTAGTTCTATTTATTATTATATTAAATTAGCTGTAAATGCCTACATTCCCAAATTTTTCAGTAGCAGAGGAAATTAGAATGTATTTTGTATATTATTAACTTTGAGCTTTGAAACTTTATATACGTAAACATTCATATATATCTTAATAAATCACTAATAAAGAAATTTTAAAAATCATTTAGTATTAGATATTACTAGAGATGATGTTGTATTAAAAAAAGTTAAAATGAAAATTTCGACTTTTCATTTACGGACATTGACTAATGAAAGCGGGATACACTCTGATCACCGATACATTTAAATCGTTAAATAGATTTTCTGATTCCTTGACAAATAGTAATTAGCAAACGCACTATAGTGTCCGATATATAAATAACATTTTTAGATTTACATCTAACACATTGCAAGCGTAATATAACTTAATCAACGGTCTAACTACTTTGTTAAATGTTTTTATTTATGCTTCCATATGAAGTAATAATATTGCAAGCGTAATGAAGATTTCCGATTTATGAATAGCATCTTTTCTATTTACGTCTAACAAATTGCAACAGTGATATAACCTAATGTACAATCTATCGAAATAGTATATATATATATATATATATATATATATATATTATATATATATATATATATATATATATATATATATATATTGTGTTTCCATAAGAAGTAATAATACCGAAAGGGAAGTGTTCCAATATATGAATAGCGTCTTTTCGATTTTCGTCTAACAGACTGCAAGAGGGATATAACCTAATCGGCGATTTATCGACATAGTAAATATATATTTTGTGTTTCCATATGTGAAGTATTAATACCGCAAGCGCAATGAAGCGTTCCGATATATAAATGGCCTCTTTTCGATATACGTTTAACACACTGCAAGAAAGATATAACCTAATTCATGATCTATTTACACTGTTAATTTTTTTGTGTGATTCCATAAGAAGTAATAATACCGCAAGCGCTATGAAGCGTCCCGATTTATGAATAACATATTTAAGAATTCCCGACACTGCTGGAGGAATTAAAACAAGGCATGAACGACATAAGAGATCAATTTCGACTCATGTACATTTTATATAAAAATATATAAAATGTACATGTACATTTTATATAAAAATAATAAATAAACATTTCTCAATTGGACCTAACTGATAAACATAGAATTTAGTTGCTGCACTAAATGGAGATCTTGTATTCTTGTCGTGAAATAAAAAATTATCTTTAAATATTTTGTCACATATTATTATTATAATGGAAAAGAATAAAAAATAAAATAATTAATTTGTTTATAGTTCTTACCTCTTCCAAATATTTCATTGAAAAATATTTTAAATTATTTTATAAAGTATTTTTTTCATCAAAATACTCTTTAAACAACTTCCTAATTTTTTTTATCATTTTTCGCTTATTGGATATAATGATATAATATAAAGAATATTAAAATAAGCTTAAATTTCTTATAGAAAAAAAACGTTAAATACTGATAGAGACCTCGATGTCAGATTTTCAGCATCACCCAGTCCTAGTTATACACACACACACACACACACACACACACACATATATATATATGTGTGTGTGTGTGTGTGTGTGTATGTATAACATAAACGATTTCACATATCTTTGAATATATTTGATTTTTTTCACTGTGCAAATAATATAATTAAATTCATTATGTCTAGTAAACGTTTGATGACGTGACCTGTTAGGGAAATATCCAGAATATTTAAAACTAAAATTAAATTTTCATCACAACCAATTTTCATAATAAATGAAAGTGCTGGAACTTTGTATAACATTTAACTTACAATTGTTATTGTAGGCACACACACACACACACTCATATATATATATATATATATATATATATATATATATATATATATATATATATATATATATATATATATATGTTTATAACAGCAAATTTAATACATTTCAAAAGATATTCATCATTGAATTCTTAAAAATATTTTTCGAAGACTTTAGATATAACGAAAAAATTTTTGTCAGAGATATGTGAAGTTAAAAAGTAACAGAGATATAAAGATAATTGTTTCAAAGGAAGCTTATGTAATGACGAATTTTTTAAAAACTTGTTTCAAAAAATTAAACGAAGTGTAGTACTGAAATATTTAAATAAACACAATTATTCTTTTAACTGGGATGACATGGTGTATATTTTTGGATAAAACAAATGGAATTTATGCTAAAAACATCATTTACGAAAGAAGGAAAAGGTCTCTGGAAATTTTTAAAATGCAAAATAAATTTATGCGTGTAATTTCATAAATCGAGATGAAGTGTGCGTAAGTTACAATTTTTTATTGTAGATAACTACCTTTACATTTCATTAAAAATGTCTGCTAATTTACCATAGGAAGCTTATTTTTGAACGAAAAAGAAAGAGAAAGAATTTGAAAGGGAAATAATTTTATGAATTGTATTAAAGAATCTTTAATTAAAGAAAACGTTACATTAAGTTAAAATTATTTTGCCATATTAAACATCAGAAATTCAGAATCGGTTTTCTCTTCATGTTTAATTTATAATTTTTCATGAAACATTTTGCTGCAAATATCATTCTTATTTCCATACACTTATGTTTTAATACAATAAAATGCGTGAAAAAATATAGTTTTTGTACCACCGGAGGAATTCTGTTTACAGTTATGTATAATTGAAGCGTAATTATGGTATTATATTTTTAGCTGCACTACAGTCATTTATTTTAAAAGTTCTTTTAGTAATCGAAATCGATATAGTAATTTAATGAATGAAAAAGTCAGTATAATTGAGATTTATACGGTCTTTAATTTACTGACAAAATCATACTTAAAATGTCCTGTTGTACTGAAATAAATTTCCTTTTAAAAAAGTAGTTTTCTTATGAGCAATATTTTTTAATTTAAAAGATTTAAGGTTTTAGGTTTTACTAAAATCTCAAGAAAGTAATTATGTGTTAATTTTTTTATGTCTTATATGTTTTGTAAAGAGGATTATTTTTTCTCAAATTTTGAGATTTTCAAATATAACTTAAAAACATATATCACAGATACATTATCACAGATATATATATCACAGATACACATACATATGTGTGTGAGCGTGAGATAGGCAGAGAATTGATATAATTAATATATCACGACAAACACAGATGATATATAAAATGTTGTTGGTGAACAAATTCCCTTATTTTCGTCTTATAACATCATCATGACTGTAATAAATTCCATATATTTTACAAAGAATGCCTGAAATTCAAGTGGCATCATACTCTACTTTGCATTCAAGAAGCCAATATTAAAACATTTGTTTTCTGATTTTTCAGTTTTCTTATTATCGTCGAATACATCTGCTGACCTCTCCTCTGCATCACACACAAACACACACACACACACACACACACACACACACACACACACACACACACACATATATATATATATATATATATATATATAAATAAATATAAATATATAATATATATATATATATACATATATATACATATATATATATATACATATATATATATATATATATATATACATATATATACATATATATATATATATATATATATATATATATATATATATATATATATATATATATATATATATATATATTATATATATATATATATATATATATATATATATATATATATATATATATATATATATATATATATATCATATATCATCATCATATAGCTCTATCAGTCCAAGGTATATATATATATTCTGTGGAATAGACCTACAAGCTATCCACTAAGTAACAACTATATTAGTATATATAATATTACCTATATATATATATATATATATATATATATGTATATATATATCTTATTTTTTTGCCTTTCTCTTTCTTTCTATTTTTGTGGTTTATCAAAAATACCCATTTAAGAGGATTCCAGTAGCTTATTATGCAAACTTGAGCAGCCTGAATTAAGTTTATTTATTTTAAAATTATTTATTAAGCTTGGGTCTCTATAAAATTTATAAACTTTAAATTTTACAGCACACACTCGCAAGCGAACACACTCACACACACACACACACACACACACACATATATATATATATATATATATATATATATATATATATATATATATATATATATATATATATATATATATATATATGTATGTATGTGTGTGTGTGTGTGTGTGTGTGTTTGTGTATGTGTATGTGTGTAAAGAGGTGAAATTAACACGCTGGTTATACTTGGATAAGATTATAAAATTTAGTCCCCATTATTTTTATTTAACCGAGCTTACTAGGCCATGTGAAGCCTAGTTAATAATCAGGCTACTGTCGGGCCATACCAAGCAACGAATCTTTTATTTAAGATGTAATAAAAAGCATGTTGCATCGTCAAGAGAAGAATATGGAATGATACATGAAATCACTTGCACTTTCAGAGTTGGTGAAATGAAATGAAGGGAAATTCCCGAGATAAAGAAGTTTAGTCACTGCTTTTAATATTCAGAAAGAATAGTAACCATTGGAAAAATGAACCATTCGTCTTTGACAGCAGGAAAATGGCGAGTGTACAAAAATTTGTTGTTATTTAAAAGTTACCTTTGGGAGACTGCTAAGGGAATTTTAAATTATCAAACTCTACTTTAAATAAGATATTTTGTGGCTGGAAAAAAATACATGAAGGAAATAGAATGGGAAGAGAAGAATCTTAAATAGATACTTTAAGTGCAATAGATTTGATATACTATATATAAATTTGTACATATATATACACACACACCACACACCACACACACACACACGCACACATATATATGCATGTATATATATATATATATATATATACATACATACATACTTATACATTTATGCATATAAATACATGAACCTTATTATACATGAACCATATATTGCATATATATATATATATATATATATATATATATATATATATATATATATATATATATATATATATATATATATATATATATATATATATATATATATATATATATATATATACATAATATATATACATATATATATATACATAACCTTATATATACATGAGCCATATATAATATATATATATATATATATATGTACTATAGTAACAGCAGGATATTTTAGAAAACAAAATTAATCTTAATATTGAAAAATGCTACAGTTTTGTGATCCCATATTCCCACAGACTATATTTAAAAGAGACACTTCTAGAAGTCCTATACTACTTTAAAAGATATTCACAAAGACATATATCACATTCTAATCAGCAGCAAAGTATTCCTTATTATAGCAAATGCTAGTCATATAGTACTGTACACATCTTTCCATATTCTTTAAAGATCAGTTAAAACAACAGTTTCCTAACAGTACTGGTATTTTCGAGTGAAACAGCTCCCAGTAGCCCCATTTTAGTAGGCCTTGTGGAATTGTTATCCTATCAATTCCAGCCTATTTACAAAGTTTTCGCTGCTTAGACTCCTTAAGCTTTTCGGATAGATCTTAAATAGAACATTTCACGAGTCCAAGTTTCTCTGAAGGGCATCACATTACAGTTTAAAATAAGAGGCATAAACTACATTGTCAGACTTTCGGTCATTACATGCACTGTTTAAGAAAAATCTTTTACATAATTCTTTTTAAATGTTCAATTTGATCTCTAAATACTTTATAATAAAATTAATATGTAGTCTGATATGATATAATTAATATTAAACTTATATAATATATGCATGTATGGCATACTTAAAAGTCTGTTTGTAATTGGCAAAAACGTTCACAAATTACACGGTAAATTCGCCCCCATTATTTCAGTTGTCTTCGCTTACTCTGCAATATGAATGCCAAAGTAATTTGAAGTCGTGCAGCTGTCAACCACTTACTTGTAATGCCGGAACTCAGTTTAGGCTTCTCAAATGCACCAATTTTGGAATGCTCGATTTGAATTCGGACAACGCAAGTGCACCAGTTTTGGAATACTTGTCCTGAGTTCGAGTAATGCAAATGAACCCATTTTGGAATGCTTGTCCTGAGTTCATGCAACGAAAATGCACCAATTTTGGAATGTTCGACTTGAGTTCGGACAACGCAAGTGCACCAGTTTTGGAATACTTGTCCTGAGTTCGGGTAATGCAAATGAATCCATTTTGGAATGCTTGTCCTGAGTTCATGCAACGCAAATGCACCAATTTTGGAATTCTTGACTTGAGTTCGGGCAACGCAAATGCACCAATTTTGGAATGTTGAACTTGAGTTCGGACAACGCAAGTGCCCCAGTTTTGGAATACTTGTCCTGAGTTCGAGTAATGCAAATGTACCAATTTTGGAATACCTGTCTTGAGTTCGTGCAAAGCAAATGCACCAATTTTGCAGTGCTTGATCTCAGTTCGGGTAAGAGGAGAAATGATATTTCAATTTTGTGAACCCAAAAAGAAGTCCATCGAAAGCAAATATTTAATTTGCCATTTTCTCAAGAGATAGAGATACTTTCCCGTGAAAATTTTGGCAGTTTCGTGACATTTGTAGCTATTTCTCGGATGCTGTCAAGGATTTTTAAAATTCAAAGGAATCTGAGGGAATAAAATTCATGATAGTTCATATAGATAAAATATTGTTGTATAAGCTTATTATACTTATCCAGAAGATTAAGTCATTTGATTTATTTTTATATACTTTGACCAAACACTAATAACTAATTCCTCAACATTTCACATGTATATTAAAATAAGGAAAATAGTATTTATTTATTAAACTCTATTTCTAAAATTTTGAGGATAATAACGCACAAAGTTAAAGATAATTGTTTTCCATTTTTGGTACTTTTTTCTCAAATATATTCCACAGGAAATTGGTTAAAGAAAGCGATGTCATTCTGGATCTTTAAATTTTTTGAGTATGAAAATAAACAGGTCTAAACACCGTTTTTAAAAAGCAAGAGCTTCGCATCGAATGCTCGACAGTACACACTTTTCTTGCAAATGTCTATCAGAAGAAAGAGTATAGAAGTTATTTTAATTCCAAGTGAATTCAGATTATTCAGCGTTTTTAGGGAGTTAAGAGTAAACATTGATGTTTAAAGAT
Organism: Pardosa pseudoannulata; assembly: GCA_032207245.1. Classification (NCBI taxonomy): domain Eukaryota; kingdom Metazoa; phylum Arthropoda; class Arachnida; order Araneae; family Lycosidae; genus Pardosa; species Pardosa pseudoannulata. The sequence goes on along the minus strand of CM063506.1, from coordinate 80,206,491 downwards.
TGATTTTGTTAATGAAAAAGCGAAACTTTTTTCTTGGGACAGTTGAAAAATAATACCAGCGTACAGAAAACTAATATTTTTGTTAGTGTTACATTTAAGAGACAGC
>CM063506.1:80178885-80188885 GCA_032207245.1 Pardosa pseudoannulata | reverse complement strand
TCTAGTTATTTTGTGTTATGAATTCACAAATCCATTTTAACTATTACCGGCTAAATGAAATAAATCCTAGGATGAAAAGACTAGGCCCATAGAATATTTTTGACCGATATATGGTTGTGAAGACCCCCTTTTGTCCAGAACTAACTACCGGATTTGAAGCCTCCTGTTCCAACCGAGTACACAGCGCCTGGGATAGTGACTGGGCGAAAACGGAACTCTAATTCCGGGGTGTGAGGCGCCAGTCAGACTTGCAGTTTTTTTTTTTTATTTCAAGCACGAAAAACCTATGTATTTACTCACATCGGTGTAAATTGCCCGACGAGAAGGTCGGTATTCGAAATCATTTATTCTTTCAATCTTATTCGCATTAAAAGTTAAAGTTCTTGAAAATTGGCCTGTTCCTTGGTGTCCATGTGTCCAAATAATTCTTGTGTCCAGCCCTGGGAGATGGGGAAGTTACCCAATCGTTTCTATTCATTTATAATCTTGTGTTACGTTTTGTAAACAATTATTTTCTTTATTCGTAAGGGGAATTAAAGCTCCCCAGTGACAGTTCAGTTCAATAGGTGTTACGCCCTGATCAGTTGCTGGTAATGACCTCGGAGGATTGCCTAGAGAAACCACAATCGGGACACCCAACGAATGAGGATTCAGCTAAAAAATACTAACTGTAACCTTCTGGAGTTCTCAAGTAACTAGGATCTTAACTGACCAAAAGACGGTTGGTAGGGCTATAACTGACCCCCAGGTATAAAAAGCCTAGAATTTTTCGACTCGGAGCTTTTCGACATTTTTTTACGTAGGTGCTTTGACCTCGTGGGGGCTTTTTACGTCTTTTGACCGGAGCCAGCATTCTAGTTAGCAAGTTAGGGAGATTCATAAAGTCCGCTCATATAGGGAGCGGCAGAGTCTCTGATACCGAACGGGGGATAATTTGGGTGTGTATTGCGCTCTGGAAAAGCCTCCCCAATTATGCGAGATTATTCAATCTCTCTTCTTTCGGCTGTGATCGTCGTGGTGATGTTATGCAGGCAACAATCCTTTGCATTTTGATTTGTTTTGGGAGATTAGAATCCCCTCGTATAGAGCCGCATTTACTCAAGAAATAAAGTGATTTCCAAATGTATCATGACTGTGATCTTTCTTCACGCTACCTCTTCACTCGAGAACATTGAAGTCGTCACACTCTGTAAGTTCTGAAGTGCAGAATCACATGCGCCAGATATCAAGTTCTGTTCACTTACATAATGTTTTGTTACCAGAAGGCCACCCTTAGTGAGGTACTATCAAAATAGAAAACTTGTTTTTCTTATTCTGATTCTTATTCTCCAATTCCTATTTGGCCGAACTCTGGCCGATTGGTTAGGGCGCTGATCGGTACCGGAGTTCGTGGGTTCGAATCCCACTATGGCATGGATGTTCGTAGGCGTTCGGAATCGGCTTTAAGCAGTAGGTCCCGGTCTCATTAGCCCTCGTGTGCAAAACAGTAGACCGTAGAGCTCCAAACCAAACCAAACCAAACCTATTCCTATTTTGATTCAGTCCTTAGCATTTCGACTTGTTTTGGGAGATTAGAATCCCCTTGTATACAATCGTATTTACTGAAGAAATAAAGTGATTTCCACTTTTATCGTGACTGTTATCTTTCTTCACGCTACCTCTTCACTCGAGAGCATTGAAGTCGTCACATACTGTAAGTTCTGAAGTGCAGAATCAAATGCACCAGAAATCACGTTCTGTTCACTTACATAATGTTTTGTTACCAGAAGGCCACCCTTAGTGAGGTACTATCAGAATTGAAAAGTTGTTACTCCAGTTTTAAGATTTATCGTCGAAAAAAGTGTATTTGAACTGCTAAAAGTTCTCTTCCCTCCACTACATGTTCATGAACTTCGGCCAACACGTTTTGCATTTGTTTTTAAGAACACCGTCTTCGCTAAAATTGAAATTTTATGTTAATCATTTCTTTTCTCATCATATAAGTATCCCTCTTTTGTCCATTTTCGCTCTTTTTTAAGGTAATTCATATCATTTCAACAATGTGTGTCAATTTATATTTTATTTAACTATACGTTAAAATGTTGTATTTTAATATACTCTAAAATATTGTTATTTTTACGTTAAAATATTGTTATTAGTGTTGTCAAATGAAACACCTTGGTTTGTTCACTCATACACAAAATACTAGTCAAAAGTACGTGTCTTAATCTAACCTTTAGCCAGGCCGACTTCTCAACTTCATAAAATAGTCAGCTTCTAATTGGGTAAGGGAAATTTATTCCAACGAATTTAATAATACAAGTTCTTACTTAAGCGGCTCATTTTAACTTGTTTGTTGCTTGAGAAGTCGATCTGCGTAATGAGGAGTGCAAAACAATCGCTTTAAGAGGTTCTGCTCGTGCCTGGTTCTGGGTTAGCCTAAGTTTTAGTAAGGTCAAATGTATTCATTTTTGTAATCGTTTTCAATGTTTTTCATTTACTAGTAGTAATATTTTTTAACAGTTTTAAGTTACCAGTTTAAAGGATTCTATACCATGTTTATTTGCCCTAAACCTTTTATTTGTATGTTTTAAGTAAATTAAACGTTAGTTTTATTTTTAGAAGTTTGTTTATGTTCATTTACATTTAAAACACATTGCTGATACTCTGCAACGATAACTTTTACAATTCCACTTTTTTACGATTTAAGACTGTTCAAGAAGTCTGTTTAATTTTTAGTTTGACTAAATTAGATCGACTATCAATTAGTTCCTAAGACTTCGGTCACCCGGTACAGTCCCAGACTGACTTAAACGCTTGTAAATAAGTAAATTTGTTTAAACTTAAATGGTGCAAAATTTTGCAGTACATGGCTCAGAAAGAAAAAATTCACTGATATGAAAATCGTATATAAAGTGAGCTGTAGCAGTAGAAGAAATCAAATACTTCACGTTATGCCAACTCGATTCAATAGTTTATGTGAAAAATTATTAGTAAATCTTGAACTAAAGGTCTTGGTCCAGGAAGTGCATTTGCTAACTTCTCCCGTGAAAGCCCGTGAGGCAGAAGCATGCAATTATAATATTTTTAAAAAATGTTTAAAAAAATTAAAACTTTACAGAAATGTAAGAAATATTACATCAATGGTCTCTGTATATAAAAAAATAATCATTGGCTAAGGATTGCATAACGCATAGCTTGCGATTGACATACAAATTTTAGCGATTTTTTACCTAAATCTTAGTTGCATAAACATAGTCTAGAATTTTAAACCCTTATTTTTAATTTCACGTAACATTTCATCAGACACTACTTGAAGATTGTTATGAAAGAAGTGAAAAAAATTCTTTTAAACGTCTACATATATTCATAACCAGTTATATATTAGATAAATAAGAAATGTTACATTCATATTCCAGCTCTGATTTCTAATCTACTCAAAGGAATAAAAAATAAAACTATCTTTTTTAAGTCTAAAAGCGGAGAAAAGTATTCAAACTTTGATTCAGTTTCGAATGCGAAGAAGCTATTTATATAGAATGAGGAAAATTAAAGAACCTTTTTAAAAATATAGAAGAGAAGTATTTTTACGCGTTCGTTTTTTCTGTTTTGTACGTATCATCCATTTGGCTAATTTAAGAAATATATATTACGTGAAAATTCTTAGTTTAAATTCTCCTAATTAAAAAATTATTTCTTGTATCATTTATTCCTTATGTATCTTTCTCAACGGTATTAATAATAAAATATACACGATAAATTCAAAATTCTCACCATATATTTAAAAGTATTGCGTGTTTGCATGTACACAAGTAAAAAGTGTATGAAAACCACCAATTGTTTGGGCAACTTTTAGATCAGAAGTAACACTTGAACATATGTTCCACACACTTTGAAGCGTCTTCCTGTAAATGGATATCTATGTAGTATTTATCCATGCCATAATCTGTTTTAGAATTCTTGGTAGGGGGGATTGGGTAAGGTTCTTATTGTGTTCTTAAAGGAAAAAGTCTTAAATCGTAGATCACGAGGCAAGAATTCTAGACTCGTGCCTCGAAATACAATGGCCAACTTGTTACCGACAAGCAGATCGGGACTTGGATTTTGGTTTTTTGGAAACGAGCTTCGCTTCTAAAGTGACATGTCCACCCCTCTATGTACAGGCAAGTTTTGGTGGGTCCCGGGTTTTTAGGCTTTGACGTGCCAAGTTATGATTGATAGACTATCAGTCTCAGGAGAGAAAGTTTCTCTTCTTATGAAGGCCCTGTTATCAGTAAAGTATTAGGAAGCAGAGTTTAAAAAGGGACGGTTTATCTTCTCTTTGAGACCCAGTTACCAGAAAATTATTTAGGGAGTAATCAGCTTCATATCGAAGAGAAGCAGAGGAAGAAGAACGGGTCTACACCTGTTATCGGCAGCAGTGAATCTCCATTCACTGTATATATTCATTTTATCCAAGATCTTGCAATATAAGAAATTTAAGTGTACTGATTGGTTGTCTGCGTGGACTCACTAAACACATATTCACTTTGGTTTAATTGATGAATACATAGTTAAGTTAGGTGACTTGAAACTTGAATCATCTTTATGAATATACCTTTCCAGCAAGAGTAGCTCATTCTTCAGGTGTTAACCAACACCATTATTCAAATAAGGGGATTGCTCTCTCCTGTTACAGGAATGAACAGTATGATGAATCAAATGATGCAGGAACAACTATAATTGTATAATATCCAAGTAACTTCTACTCGTTTTCGTCTTCCCATACAATGGCAATACATAACCTAACATGGCACTACCCATTAAGCGATATTGGTGACATTGAATTTCTTTTTCTATTTTTTCTAGAAAAGTTAATGTAAACGTAAATAAACCATGAAACAAAAAGTCAATATTATTAATTACCCGATATTTTAAATAGTTTTCCTAACTGACTATAATCAAAAGTTTAAAAATTAATTAAAAGAGTAAAATAATTTAACAAAATCACCTTAATTCAACTCAACGTATGTTATGACATGACCCATGGGGCTCATACAGAAAATTTTTAGAATTATTAGCGTTGTGACTTTCTGAATATTTTCATATACGTCTTTTATCTGTGAGTACAATGCTTTAGAATATAAGACTACAGAGTTTGGAAAACGAACCCTGTAGTCTTATATTCTAATATATTCTATATATGTATATATATATAGAATATATATATATAGTCTTATATTCTTATATTCTATATATATATATATATATATATATATAATATATATATATATATATATATATATATATATATTATATATATATATATATATATATATATATATATATATTAATATATATTATATATATATATATATCTTGTTCAAATTTTCAATCATTAATAAAATACTTTTTATTCATCCACTCCCATTCAAATACATTTTTTAAACTTGTAGTGGATGACACTTGATGTTATTGCAGTTTTTTCAAATAGTATTGCATTCATTTAATTTAATTAATTAATTTTATCAGCACACTTTCTCATTTCGCCAATGCGTATTCATTCATTTTAGAGTAAACCTGAAAATCGGGATTTCAAATGATTACACGAGTTTTATTTTTTTTTTTTAATTTCACATGTTATATTATTTAATAAAAATATAAATATATAATAAAATTATTTTTTCTTTGTTGACCTAATTGGATATTGACTTTAAATTTCATTTATATATTACTTGTTTAAGTCTAAAATACAAAGTGATCATGATGTTTTGGTACTTCCGTGTATATTACAAACTAACGAGTAACTCTAAGTACCCTAAGTGATTTTAAAACATTTCATAGTTTCAGAAGAAGGAAATATGCAGATTTCTGATACAGTATTCGATTCATATAAAATAAGAAAGAATTGTTCCTAGGGCAACCAAAATAATTATTTTTAACCCATTCGTTTAGGATTTCTGGCAGCTTTATTTAATATTTTAAAATCAAATCAGCTAAACTCATATAATCTAAAAAATCTAAGTACAAAATTACATACAACTGTATAGAATTATTTTCAAAAGAAAGAATTAAACTATGAATGCTACATTAAAGGTTAAAATAATTATTGTAAAAGAGACAGCAATGAATGTTATATACAACAAAAGCAGTAATTGTACCGTTACGGAATTATTTTTTTGCCTCAACAAAAATAAATAGATAAATAAAAACTTTCTCCATAAAACCACGACATCTTTCTCAGACCAATTCAAAGAGTCTAGACTGTTATCGAATCTAGAGTTTTAGTTATCCATTTTATGTATTTTCTATTTACTTCTATTCAATTCCAGACAGTCGCGAAACTGAAACCAGTAAACAATCGAATAATCATTTGTAATTGCTGGTAAGCTATATTATTTTTGCCTTAATAGTCATGTGCTTTATACATAGCTTCCTTTTTATTGATATTTGTATACATTATTTTAAGAATGTAAATATGTATTAGGCAAGGAAAATATAGTAGGAAATTATAATTTTAAATAGAATTTGAATTAATATTGAATCGGAATAAACAACTACTACATTTTGTAACTTTTCCAATCAATGTTTCAATGATCATTCTTTTTATCACTTTCGGCTGAAGTGAAATTATCAATCGATTATTGGTATCGAAATCACTTGGTCCCGATTTTCTCTATTCATTTCTATGATAAAATTATCGCTTTACGTGATCGCTACATTGGTTAATGTTATTGTCGCACCTCATTTTAACTGGCAAAAGAAAATTTACAATGCATTCAGAAGGAATCTGTTCTTTTCTTTCCCTTCGCTGTTGTTTGAATTCCACGAATTCTCCCTCTTCCACCTAGGGAAATGGGGAATGATCAAACTAATGGGGTATTTAACACGTTCTTGGAATTTTCCAGAAATACACATACCCTGCTTGTGGTCAATCGTTGTCAGATAAGCAGAAGGCAACACATTCTTATCTGAATTGAGAAGGAGCGTGTTCCCATTTTATGCCTTGCCGGCTTACATGCAGCTTGTCGATACGGAAGCCAGAATTCGAAATGATTTAACATTAAAACAAAATATCGAAATTTTAAATCGTTATGGCAGGTTACCAAAAATGAATCAGCGCAATGCTGCAGTTCAGTTAAACTTTTTTCAGCTTCCGAATTGCATTAAAAGTGTTTAAACGTGGAGTACAACACCACTCCGATGACTGTAAAAAACATTATGATTACGAGCAATTTATCAATGATCTTCTTTAAAAAATTGTAGACAGTCAACAATTGATCAATTTTTTAATGATGTATACAGTTCTTATGTTTTAATGGGTAATATGCAGTACATGAATATAGGGCCAGTTTTTTCATTTAATTTTGAAATCTAGTAAGTGTGAATTAAAGGGGGAGAATTTATTTAATTTACATATCGTTTATTGTTATCGATCTGTCATTGTTATCAAAATCACGGTGTCCCAAACTGATCACATTTAGCGGAGTCCGCTGTATCAATCGTTTGCACGACAAAGTTGTATTAGCATTAAATCGAAGAAGTCTGTTATCTGTAATCATCTTTATGCGGGATAACGCACCATCACACTGTAACAGTCCAGTGAAATGACTACAGGTTGTAACAAGAACTCGGTTACAAGATCGCATGGCCTCCATGATCTAACCTCCCTCCGGCCGATTTCTGGCTATGGGAATGATTAAAATCATTTGTATATCGTCCATCTCTTGCAACCCTTTGAATTAAAAAAAACTATCTTGTTTAAAGTTTTTTCTATTCATTTTGACATGTTGGAGACTGCTATAACGGGTGCTGCAAATTGCCGTGGTAACATCGTAGATTGTCTGGTCGTATTCGCATTAAATCGAAGAAGTCTGTTATCTGCAACCATCTATATGCAGGATAGCGCAACACCACACTATAACAGTCCAATGAAATTATTTCGATTTGCAACAGGAACAGGGTTATGAGATCTCATGGCCTCTATGATCATCTAACCTCACTCCAGCCGATTTCTGGCTATGGGGATGGTTTAAAATCATTTGTATATCGTCTTTCAACTCTTTTACTTAACTTAAAGATACTATCTCGTGGAAAGTTTCTCCTATTTATTCCGACATGTTGGACACTGCTATAACGGGTGTTGCAAATTACCTTAGTAACATCCTATTGGCCGTAATGTTATTGCATGAAGAAAGGAAGGCAATGCCATGTTGTCTTGTTGACTTTGTTTCGAGTCATCAGTGCGCATTGCAAGATGAATTTTTCTCATCTAACTTTCCTATGCACCTAAACAAATTCCTCCTTATTTTTTACCACTTTTGTGCATAAAAATCGCAAATTTTTGTTATTATTCTTTCCGTTTTTATGCATTTTTAAATTTTCAACGGACGATATGTGTCAGGAAATATTTCTATAATAACTTTTACTTACAATAGAAACTTAGATTTGAAAAAAAAACTTTGTTCGGTTCTCTAGGGAATTTTTTAGAAAAATTTGAATTGAGCTTTCTCTAAATGTTTATTATTTTTCCTCTCAATCAATCGTTCCAAGATTCAGTGCAGAGTAAGTGCATAAATAATTATGTTTTAGTGGGTACCACACATTACAAAATTTGAGTATCTAATTTTTTAGTTATCTGCTTGGTTTTGATAAAATTTAATTCTTAGTCATGGTTTATATTTTATTTTCTTTCAAAAAAATTTCTGTTCGTGACATTTCTAATAGTGTAAGTACACATACATATTTAAATTAATTAAAACGCTTTTTAGTTAGGTACTGTAAATAGCAAATTTATAGAATTTATAATACAGACGTTAATTAATGTTTTGTAATAAAAGCAACAAAAGTTTAATTGTTGATAACTAGTGAAAATGTTTATTACTACTGCTTCGAAAACTTATAATATAATTCAAACTGTCTCCCAAAGTATTTAGAAAGTTATGTTTATATATCAAAGTAAATAGCTTATATACAACTACAATTAAAGGGTCATAGTACTTTTCGATTTAAAAATCTTCATTAAACAAATATTTACTTCTTTAATTGTAAAATTATACGTTCTGATCTATTAAGTATAATTTTTTCCTAAATCATTAATAAATGTTTAACTATATAAAAAATTTGTACTTTTATAAAAATCAAAGCATTTAAAAAAATAAATATAAAATACGTACAAGATAGATAAAACTCAATTTTGCCACTAAAGGATTTTCGATATTTGTAAATTAGAACTTTTTTTTATATAAAATAGTAATTAATATTCTGTTTTATTCAGCAACGTTCAATTACATTAATACGACAGATGTACTTTATTTTATAATATGATACAAAATAGAATGTTTTTGTTAATTTCGACAGTTCAGTTTTCAGATATTTTTAATGTTTAAAATTTTCAGTATCATCAAAGTTTTACGTTTACAGTACAAAAATTAGTTATGTTAAAACCGACATAAAAAATTAGTGTCTAATATACACGTTTCAAAATATATTTTGCTAGTAAGTAAATTTTATCTTTTTAATATTTGGTATAACTTTTTTATATTATGCTCAAAACATGAAATTTGAAATTACAAAATTAAATATTTTCAAAAATTAACGTGTTATAAAAGAAGTTGTAAAATAATTGCTCTCCATGTTGCAGAATTTCTTTTATGAAATTTTTAAAGAGTAATTTTTAATTTTTAAAGAGTTCTAATTATATAGATTTCAAAATCGGAAATTTACTGTATCATTAATATATTTAATATTTTTTAATTAAGTATTCTTAGTAAGTTAATGTTTACCAAAAAATGTCGATTTTATATCAGTTTGTTTCAACAAAATTTACTTGTTTTCTAACGAGTAAGAAGATAAAATGCATTTCTCGTATTTACCTAATTGGGTCTATATTTACGGACTCAAGGTAAAAGTTTGCCAAAATAAAAGTAAATTCTAAGACATTTCACCGGGTTAGACAAATGAAAAAAACCTAAATTCGACTAATTAGTAAAATTAAAACTGTCTCTAGAGTAAACGTGGAATTGATTTTAATCGATAATGG
>CM063506.1:80171385-80176385 GCA_032207245.1 Pardosa pseudoannulata | reverse complement strand
ATCTGGGACTGGGATCAGAACCCCGCCCGAGATAACCGTACAAGACAACAATATCCGTTGAATATTATTTTATGGATCTTTGTCCTTTACAAAAGATGTGATGAGGTCAGATTTAGATCCCAAGCATTTTACTTCTTGTATGAATGAATCAATTATATTAATGATCTAAATCGCTTCATCACAAAGAGTCTACTTTAATTTGGTTAGATTTTTGTCGTTATGTGTATATAGTTTTGAAACCCCAAGAATACTTTTATGCATTATTAACAATAGGTGAAAATGAGAATCATGTACCATAACAACGTAAATTTGCTTAATCGCTGAATGTTGCATAATTATACTTATATTTTCGCAATTCTCGCGTATTCGAGATTACCCATATTTTATGTACATAAACTCATCATCCCTTAACATTACCAATGGGGAGATTCCTTCTAACTGACTTTAAACATTTCGCCTTATAATCAGTACACGGCTAGTGATTTTTTTCTTCACAACATTTTATTCATTTTATATTTTTTTTACCGTGACGATAGCTTATACATAATAAATTTTCCCTCAATTTTTGGGATCATGGGAAGGCTTTTTGAAATTGCCTTATTTGCGTAAGAAACTTCACCATAACAATATTTGTAAAAAAATAATGATCGAAACCTAAATTAAAATATCCCATTCTGGGCATCTGTTATCGTTGGCAAATATATATATACGTGAGCTATAGCGTTGAGAAGCTGCTAGATATCTTAATTACTTCCCGACATAAACTTTAAAAAGCATCACAAGTGAAGTAAGCAATTCCTGCAAGCAGAACAAGTTTATATCATTATCTAACTGCTTAACGTAGAGCTTCAATGTCATTAAGCTGAATTCGTGATATGAAGGAATTGGAGTATACAACGCCGACGGGAATGCTGTCTCTTAACTCACTTAAAATGTTTGAAAATGTAAATCCTTTCATTCTTGAAATAAATAGGGCATCAGCATTGTCGTGAGAGGAAGATAACAATCGCATTCATAATAAAAAAGTTTCTTGTGAAACCCTTTTAATAGAAACTAGATTTGTAGATCCTGACTCTGTATATAGTGTTTCATTTATACAGACGTATAAATGGTTCAAACTTCCCATATACTACAAAACATGTTAGATATGAAACTCTGAAAGCCTATGTTAAATTCTTGTACAGGTTTTGACTTAAAGTTAGTAGCAGGATGACAATTAGTATTTGTTGATTTCTTCAAAATGTTATGCTCATACAGGGCTATTCATAATTCCCTCAAAGAAGTAAAATAAAAACCTTAGTTTCGTTTGGTTTGTAGTGCTACGGTCTACTTTTTGCAACACGAGGGCTAATGAGACCAGGACTTACAGCTTAAAGCCGATACCGAACGGATACGAACATCCATGCCACTGTGGGATTCGAACTCACGAACTCCGGTTCCGAAGGCTAGCACCCTAACCAATCGGCCATTGTTCGGCATAAAAACATTAGATGTATACTGAAAAAAGGATTTCTCTTTAAGTTATCTTTAAGTGTCTCTTTCATCATCTTATAACAACTTCAAAATGAGGAATTTTTGTTATTTTTCGGTTTGCCATAACTTTTTTTTCTCATTATGAAAATTACTTGGAAATTTTAGCAATTGTTCTTTGAATCTTGTTAATTCTTTTCCTGTATTTAATTTGTTTCTGGTAAATAAGAAGTTTTTTTTATATAATAAAATACAAGTGCTTATTTTGAAAATTTAAAAAATTTGCCCTCACATTGCGTGCACACTTACAGCAACACAAACTATATTTCAGCAATAATTTTTGCATTTTTATAAACAAGAAACATTAGGTATTATACTCTATCTATTTAAAATTTAAAAGACATCCGAAATTTTACACCAGGAGAATAAATTTTCAAAAAACTTAAAATAACGTTGAAAAATTTAATTTCAAATACGATAAATAACCCATAAAATAAAAAAAACTTTCAAAAAAGTAGGTAGAGTTTTATTGTAGTACTATAAAGTACTTACCTTGAAAATTATAGAACTTTTTAGTTTACCTTTGTTAAAATTACATTAAAACAGTTTAAAACTCTCCTGCTGCATACGCTACACAGTTAGCAAAACCCGTTCAGTTAGCAATTAATCTTAAAACTGTTTCAACGTTAAAAGTGATGACACAACGGCAGGGAGAAACATAAACAAACACCAGCTGGGTGATTTAAATGTCCCATTCTGCCAGTGTTACTTTTTTTATGTTATAGTTTTACAGGTTCTAATTCGAATATTTCAATGGGGTTTGTTTTAAACGATTCAGAAAATTCCAAAGATTCTAAAAATGCAAAAAACAAAAAATCGATTTTTTGAAGGTTTAAAGGTGATGTGTCCCTTTAAATGCAGTGACAGTTTGTTCTGGAAAATTAGCAGTTGTACTCCCAGTTACCTCGCCGTTAGATTTAGCAATCTTTTGAAGATGAGACATTTCTGTCGTCGAGGTCTTCATACTCACTGGAATTAACAACGTGTGACTTTTTGGGAACAGTTGCGATATCTACACTCTTCCGGCCACGTTTCCTTCTATGTTTTTTTTTCTTGGCGATCTTGGCAAAAAAACCATTTTTGAAAGTCGCCAAATAAAAATGGCGCTAGAAAATGGCGTTTTCTGAAAGATCACCAAGAAAAAAAAACCATGGACAGATAGACAAATTTACTGGAGACTGTGGAGCACACGGAAAAACAAATTTAAAATTTGTGAAGGATGGAACTCCCTTTCACCCTTCCCCATATTCTTACAACAACTATAAATACATAAAACATACACACATTTTAATAAACATTAGAATGAAATAAGGACATACAAATTTAAAACAAATTAAAATTTTGTGAGGGGGAAGTTTTCCCCCTCAACCCCCATATTGGTACAACAACTATAAATACAAAAAAACATACACACATTTTAATATACATAAAAAAAGAAAGTGTGCTCATCAGTCTGCAGTAAATGCATACTAGTACAAACAAAAATGATAAAAAATGGCACAACCTGACCAGTCATCTCACCATGCGAGCACATCCGAACTACTAAAACTAAACCGCTAAAGAACTTTCTAGAAATTATCCAAAAAGGCGCAGTCTGAAATACACGAATCCAGTAACTCTAAAGAAATAACTTTGGTTTCTTAAAAGCTATGTGGTCCACAAAGTCAGATAATAACTAAAAAGATAAAAAAAAAGTATTACCTGACCAGCGACCTCACTACTCGAGTACTTCCGAACCACACAAATCCAGTACAGTTAGAGGCCGAACGCTGATCGTCGGTACCAGAGTTCGTGGTTTCGAATCCCACTATGACACGGATGCTCGTAGGCGTTCAGAATCGGCTTTAAGCAGTAGGTCCCGGTCTCATTAGCCCTCGTGTGCAAAACAGTAGACCCTAGAGCTTCAAAACCAAACCAATCCAAACCAGTATAGTTAGAAAAATCCAGAGAAATTATTCAAAAGTTTGCCGGGTGGTAACGAGTACCATTTTGGTTGTTAAAGTACGAACCCAGGTTGCTACCACAAAGCTCAAATATCAGGGAAGTAAAAACTAACAGTTATCGCCCGGCAAACCGCTCAAAAAAACCGCCAAATTTGGCGACAAAAGCCGGAAAGTAAATATAGCATCTTTACCATTTTTTTATTTTTGAGGGGAAGTAATTTTCTCATTCCGTTTAACAAGCAAAAAATAACTTTGATAGTACCACATTAGACAGAGTCTGGCTGAAACTAAAACATCAGATTGGAGTATGTCATTTTGAACCAAATTGAGCAAGGGTTTACACTCAAACTACACATGTAAGAGCAGTAAACAAAAATTAAATAGTTTAGTTCAATGCTCTTTTTCGTTATATTATATTTAGTTTTTCTACTATAGCCCCCCTGAATCCTAAGAAGGAAATATAAAATGTTCTATATAAACAATTTTTGACAACTCTTTGAACATATAAAAAGCCAATTTCTAAGAGACATTTGACAAAAGAGTTACGAATCAACAAGTCCTATTGGGGAAACAGGACTAAGATATTTATCGATTGAATGTAGAGCAGCAGTTGGCAAACTTTGGAACTTCCAGATTTTAGACTTCCAATAATAACTATTAGGTGTTATTCTCAACCTATTTACATTTTAAAAATCATTGCAAATATTACATCACGGATTAAATTTTCAAAATATAAATAAATAATTAATGATTCAAAACACCATTTCAAATTCTATAAATACTAAATGAACAAACTAGAATGGAAAAATTAGGTAGTTTCACTATAATACTATAATTTATTTATTTTGAAATTTTGAAATCAGTGTGTGCAATAGTTTTTTATTTCGAGTGCGCGCAAGTGGAAAAACACGATTTTGAGTAAAATGCATTTAAAGTTTCTATAGTTTTCTTAATACCAATGACATTAAAATCTTAGATTTTTTAGTTTTACTGGTTGTTTTATAGTCGGATATTTCAATGAAGTTTGTTTTAAAAGATTCAGAAATGTTCAAGGATTTATAAAAAGACAAAAAACAATAAATCTAATATTTGATGGTTTAAAGGTGATTTGCCCCTTTAAGACAGAAGTCCCTGCCATTTTCTGCATCTGATGAACTTACCTGCTTAGAACTTTTCTCTCAAATCGTAAATAGGAAGACTTGGCTAGTGCCCCCTACTCCCGATTGGTATAAGGCTGGTAAGCCGGGACACTCGTTGGTTCTTCCATAAGACTGAAAAACCAATACTGGCCTATCACGCCCTGCCAGTGGACATTTAAAATGTCTTACTTTTTCTTAGGGTATAAAATACCTTGAGAAAAAGTCTATGGGTTCGGGTAATAAAAAGAACTTTCGGATTATTTCAGGAATCTTACTCTGAATTCCCACATCAGTCAACATTTAGAAGCATTAAGCTCCCGAAATCTGCATGGTCCATGTTGGCGGCATTTTGGCCTCTTTGACCAAAATGCCACCAACATCAGACTTC
>CM063506.1:80161385-80166385 GCA_032207245.1 Pardosa pseudoannulata | reverse complement strand
AAGGAAGAATAGCTCCTTAGTTTTCATGGTCGTGCTGCTGCCCATCACAAAGTCCAACTGCGCTGCTCATTTAATGTGGTGCAAAGAACATCGAAATTGGACGGTAGATCATTGGAAATGGGTTCTTTGGAGCGACAGATCAAGATTAATCTTTTACCGTTCGTATGGAAGGGTCTGGGGTCTGTCGTCTTCCTGGAGAACGTCTCCTGCCAGAATGCATTGTGCCAACAGTCAAGTTCAACGTAAGTAAAGGTTGGTCTGGGGTGTTTCTCCTGGTATGGACTGGGACCATTGGTCTCCATTCATGGTAAGCTCAACGCTGATGCCTACTGCACTATTTTTGGATGACAATGTGCTTCTTACGTTGTGGCAGTTGTGGCACGGGTTGGACCCCTGTTTCTTTCAGGAAAGCAATCCCAGTTGTCATGTTTCGAGGTTAACCAAGGCCTGGTATGGTGCCAATAGAGTTCATCGAATGGACTGACCTGCACAGAGCCCAGACTTGAACCCTATCGAGAACCTCTGGGACGAGATGGATAGCCAAATTAAGGAGTGCACAACCAGTCCAAAATTGGTGAAGGAACTTGTATGTCTACTCCAAACCGAGTGGACAATATCACTAGCTATAATACAAATATTTCTGGAAAGTATGGCTCGGAAGGTTCACGCTGTAATTGCCTTTAGTGGAGGCTCTGCGATCTATTGATTTTGAATAAAGTTAATCTTTCTATCATAGGTGTCCAAATACTTATTTGTAGACAGTGTGGTAGCACATAAATGTGGATGAATCTAATATAACGATAAATTCGTTACGATATATATATATATATATATATATATATATATATATATATACATACATATATATATCCACTTAAACTACTTCTCATACCTTCGTACACATGTCTTACGCAATATTTAGTTCCACTCTGTACAACAGTTTCGACTTTAAACGTCTATATGTACTGTAAGTATTTACACTATAATTAAATGCAAAATATATAAATATTTAGAGAATTTATCCATTTTAAAATTAGAAATTAGAGTTGTTGAAGTAATCAAGAATAGACAAAGTACAAAATTACTATACTTGAATTTACGAAAAGCATGTGTTAACTAAATTATGTTGCTTTGAGTTATAATATTTTAAGCTGGATCAAATTATGACCATTTCAAACATAACTTTCATTTCATAACTTTCTGAATAATAATTTCAACTGAAGACAACTTTAGAGTAGGGAAGTTTAATTATGGACACCCCATATTTACATTTTAAGATAAAACTATACTCTAAATATTTAGTAATATGTTAAAGCATTTTACTCTAGACTTTGTTACATTTTATTAGGATTAAAATCGGGTTCAATATTTCTTGTTCCAACACTTTCAATTTTTTTCCTGTCTATGTATTTTGAATTTGATATTGGCATATAGGAACAATAATTGCCATTATTTAATTTAAAGGATTTTACTACTTAGTAACATTTCATAAATCAAGGAAATTTGAATAGAATTCTAAGATTCCTAAGAGTCAAATCTCACTTTGGTAAAAGTGCTGTTTTTTCTGGATTTCTTTATGTTTTCATTTCGTTTCAAGATTTTTTTTTTAACCCTCGGTGGCAAACAGCCTTCCCTATGGATTAGGCTTTCAAATGTTTACCACGAAACAGTTCACCCCGCAACAGTAGAACAAAAAAATTTTTTTTTAAAGAATTTAGAGAAAATATTCGTGAGTTATCATTTAAAAAAAGTCCATAGTTTAAATAACTAAAACGAAACCCTGGAAGAAGGTATCATTATGCTTGCCGTTAATATTAAGAAAAAAAAGGTTAAAACTAGCGAAAGAAGATTAAAAATAAACCAAAACTGAAACGAATCCCTAGTTAGGTGATGTTAAATGGTTTACAAGATAATATTAGGAACAGGATACTTTTATATAATTAACTTAGAGAGGGGGGGTCTCCAAGTATGGGTCCAGCCCCGGAAGTGATAAAAAAACAAACACTTGTCTGTACAGATATTTGAATTTGTGCTGTTGTACCAAGATGTTTATATTTTCATCATATATTTTATCAATAAGTATTTAGCTCAGGTCGGAAATAAAGCAGAAAGCTTATACCAAATCACAATCTAATGACGTTAAATATTAAGTGTGGAATCGGAAAGAATTTTTATCCCTGTTCTACAGAACTGTTCATGCAATGGAAAGAATCAAAATAGTTCAGCAGAAAAGAGAAGAAATAAAATGTTTTGAAGAAAACAAATACCCACTGGGTGGAAAAGGTAGACAAGAAAAAGCCTCTGAAAAAGAAAGACATCGGAAACGACGAAATCACTGAATTGCCTAACTTGGTAATATCCTGGAATTTGAACAAAAGAGAAATGGATAACACCTAAAGTTCCATAAAAGAATCCGGTAAAAGAAATGCCACCCATTCCACATAAAGTATACGTTTTGCAACACATTTAAAAGTTAAAAAAAAAAACTACTGAAGAAATCACATGATTTCATTTTATGTCTATTAAATTATACAAATTATGTATGAGTCTTGTATTATGAGTCATCTAAACTATAATTTTTCCATTCCCTTAAAGGTTCAAAGTTAATTTTGCTAGATTGGACCTGCAGTAATGCTCAAGTTTTACCCCAGCACCTATTTTTATCGAAACATATGGAACAGGTTGATCAGATAGAGCTAAAACTTTAAATCATATACAGGTAATCACGAGTCATTGGATAACCGGTTTAAATGAAACCCTCTGTAACATAGTGCCATACTGTCATATATTACAACATTATATCATATATACTGTCATATATTACTACATATTTATCATATATACTGTCATATATTACTATATGAACAATATGTCAAGTTGCTAGAAAATAAGGTTAAAACCTTAATTTCTGTAAAAGGTACAAAAAGTAAATGTAGCGGATATTCTACAATAGTTTTACATTTGTTAATTGATTCCTAAAATAGAGTACACTACATCCACAGTTCGCAGTCTCCGTCTTTTTTATTATACAACCTATATTCCAAAATCCCCCCACATTTATATTCAAGACATACCTGTAGGTCATTATTGAAAAATCTTTGACCATTTTATTACTATACATTTTTAAGCTAAAAGTTGTGTTCTGTTATAAGAATCTAATTTCCCAGCTGTAAAACGTGAGAATTATGAGTGTTTTCAGACTTATATTCTTGTTATACCTCTCTTAAAATTATCACTGGAATAAATTATCTGACCACTGGCCGTATTTTTCAGCTATTCAAGGTTTCGATTCTAAAACAACTTCATTGCTGCTTGTGTGGTCTTCGAACTAGATTGTTGTTGTACTTTTACAAACCAAGCTCGTATTAAGGCATTGCGGTTTGCGTTTTTCGTTTTAATGAGCACCATTAAGTGGAAAAAACGACTTTGCTCAAGTAGGCCCTAGTAATTTTGAAGAAGGGACCAAGTAGAAGATCTATAGACTTGACCTGCCACACCCGGAGGTATTGATTGAAAACTTGGAGAACATTGTGACCACGAACCTATTTTATGTGCCCCAGACACCTTTAACGAACACGACGGATCTTAGGCCGGCTCGGGTTCCGAACCCACAACCTCTCGGTTACGAGATCGTTGCCTTTGCCGTCAAAGCTACCACTGCTCTTCGAACTAGATTAAATGGTCAATATTCATTATGGCCTATTACAAATTGCTGAATATTCTTAAGTCTCACTGGCAAAAAGCATGCCCCTCGTTCGCTTTTGTTGTTCCAAATTATTGATAGATATATTTGTTGTAGCATTTGCTGAAGAGCTGTTTTCTTGGGATAATTGTTGCTTAGACCCATGTGTTTCGATATTTAATAAATGTAAGGTTCCACAATGTTGGACTTCGTTTTCTTTAATGATCTGAAGACTTCCAATTAATTAGGAGCTACTTTTGCTCAGTAATCTCAGGCCAATTAAATAATAGGATCTAATTTTCCAGTGTAATTCGTGAAAGCCATTTTTGGTAGTTATGTATGTATGTATATATATATATATATATATATATATATATATATATATATATATATATATATATATATATATATATATATATATATATATATATATATATATATATATATATATATATATATATATATATATATATATATATATATATATATATATATGTATATATGTATATAGGCATTTATGTATATATATGTGTTATATGTATATATGTATATATATATATTTATGTATATATGTATAAATATATATATATATATATATTTATATTTATATATATATATATATATATATTATATATATATATATATATATATATATATATATATATATATATATGTATATATGTATATGTATATATATATATATATATGTATATGTATATATGCATATGTGTATATATGTATATATATATATATATAGCATCGCACATTGGCGCCCAACTTTTAACAAAGGCAGGCTTAGCTACTTCAGGTAGCCACAGCTCTGTCCGCGGAATGTGCACATTGCTCTCTTCTCTATATTATTGCGCGTGAGCCGTATGTATGTAGCTAACTCATCACGCCGCGTCACTTACAGTAATGAATCCCTACTTAAAATCTTTTAAAATTAATATACAATTTAAATCCTAACACACACACACACACACACACACACACACACACACACACACACACACACACACATATATATATTTTATATATATATATATATATTATATATATATATATATATATATAGATATATATATATATGAATCATTATATATATATATATATATTATATATATAAATATATATATATATATATATTCAAATTTATTTCTATTCTGATTTGCTGTTTTCTTTTATATAGAATGTTAACATATGGAGCTGTTTTGTTGTGTACTAAATATGTTAACCCATCATAAATATTTGGAAAGAATTAATTTTTTTAATCACCAAACACACTGTAGAAAATCAAGAAAAATTTGCCTGACTCTGT
>CM063506.1:80149838-80161285 GCA_032207245.1 Pardosa pseudoannulata | reverse complement strand
AAAATTAAATTCTAACCGCCACAATTTGTTTTGTCTTTAAAAACAGATAAATTCTCCCAACATAAATGTCGCTGGTAATAAAATTTAAAAAAATAATTAATGCATCAATATGGAGTTTACTTTAAGTTCTTAAAAGTACAATGTTTAATTACTAAAATTAGAATATTCCCTTTTTTTCTCATTTCCATGGTAATTTGTTTATAACAAATAGGAAAAACGAGAAAAGCTTTTAATACTTTATGTAAATATGCTTTAAAGTTTGTTCACAACTGACAAGTTGTTTGATTAATACGTTTCGTTTTTCTTTAAAAGGCTGTTAATGGATTTCACTTAAAGATTTTAACCCAAAACAAACTAATTCAGTTAATATACTCTTTTCGTCAATCGAAGGATAGTAATTTTGCACTTTCTCCATCCTCAATTAAGTTAGCAACTAAACAATCACAATTGAGAATAGATAAAAACTCTTAATATTTAAATATTTTGAGTATAAATATAGTGTAAAAACTTAGAGTATAAGTATATAATATCCGTAATTGAACCTCTGTGCTTTAAAGATTCTATAGTTGAAACTGTTTGTCAGAAAAATATGGAATATTTTGTAGGACATAATGAAAGGTGGGAATTCGTTTGAGCAAATTAAAAGAAATCGACGCTAAAAGGCTTTATAATTAATTACACATTTACACCAGGAGTTTTAACTTAAATTTAACCCTCTTTTCTTTCATAGGTCACAACCGACACAATACCCTGACTTTAAAACTCATACGTTTTAAAATTTAAATTGTTTAAAGTGATTGCAATCTTGATCGTAATCTTGTTCAATAACTAGATTTCGGACAAAATATTTGGAGAAACAATGAAAAAAACAAAAGTGAAGATAAGTTTTTATCCACGTAAAGCAGCAACTGTTTTGAAACCTACACACAACAATCCTCTATTCAGCATCCTATTATGCTCGAAGGAAAGTCTTTCCAATTTCCTGTCTTTCTTATAATGGACAAATCATTTCAGATATAAAAGATATAACGAACGTAATAGGTGAAACCTTTGCCTCAGCCTCTAGTAAACTCTCTTATTCAGAAGATTTCCAGTTATACAAAATAATGTCTGAAAAACAAACCTTAAACTTTAAAACTTCGTTAAACTTGTCATACAATAGCCCTTTTAACATCCAGGAATTACTTTTCTGCTTGCATCAGACTGGAGATACTTCCCCAGGTCCTGATGCAGTATCCTTTAAAATGCTAAAACACCTCTCTCTCAGCTCGCTTACTAACCTTTTGCATCTGTATAACAGAATCTGGATTGAAAATACCTTCCCAATATCTTGGACTCAAGCAATAGTCATTCCCGTTACTAAACCTGGAAAAGATCCCTGTAATCCGTGCAACTACCGTCCCATTGCTCTTACAAGCTGCCTCTGCAAACTCCTTGAGAAAATGGTAAATAGACGTTTAGTATTTATCTTGGAGAAGGAGTTACATATTCATCCATTTCAAAGCGGTTTCAGGAAACACAGGTCAACTTTGGATAATATCTTATACCTCGAAACTCAAATTCGTAATGCCTTTCTCAGACGCAATCATTTAATATCCGTTTTTTTCGACATACAGAAAGCTTACGATCACACTTGGAGGTATGGCATTCTTAGAGATCTCCATTGTTTAGGTTTTCGTGGCAACCTGCCAAATTTTATTAAAAATTTCCTTACTTATCGTGAGTTTAGAGTCCGCATCAACGGCACGCTTTCCAATAGCTTTATACAGGAGGAGGGCGTTCCACAAGGTTCTGTTCTAAGTGTCACCCTCTTATCTATAAAGATTAACAATATTTTAAATCAAATCCCATCAACCGTAAATGCCTGTTTATATGTCGACGACCTGCAAATTTCTGCTCAAGGGAAAGTCATCCGTTTTATTGAACGACAATTACAAACCGCTATTAATCGAATTGTTAAGTGGTGTGATATAAATGGCTTTAAAATATCTGGGGAGAAGACCAATTGTGTTCATTTCTGCCGTAAACGTGGACTCCATCCGGACCCTGAGCTATTCTTAGGATCTTTTAAAATTGACGTTCACGACTGTGTAAAATTTTTAGGAGTTAATTTTGACAAAAAACTTACGTTTGCTAATCACATTTCTTATCTCCGCACAAAATGCGAGAAGAGCCTAAACCTTTTAAAAGTACTTTCTAATACTTCATGGGGCACCGACTGTGATGCCATGCTTCGAATATATCGGGCTGTCATCCGGTCAAGAATGGATTATGCTTGCTGCGTTTATGACTCTGCTCGCGCATCTGTTTTAAGAAAACTTGATACGGTGCATCATTCCGCTCTTCGGATATGCTCCGGTGCTTTTAGAACCTCACCCATTCATAGCCTTCTTTTAACTTGCCACGAACCATCTCTACATTACATTCGTCATAAAATATCACTCAACACCTACTTTTTTATCCTTTCCCATCATTCGCACCCTTTGAGAAAAATTGTTTTAGATACTCATTTGGATCGTTTTTATTCTAATCGCCCACATTCCATTCCTTCATTTGGTTCTAGAATTCGTAGAACTCTTGAAGATACTCAGTTTTTTGACGTACATATATCACCTCGCCTCTTGTTTGAAACACCACCCTGGGAGAACTATAATATTCACTATCTTCAACCCTTTAACGGCTTTGTAAAAGAAAGCACGGACAATTATATCTACCAACAGCTATTCAGTTCCTTTCAGGCTCAATATCCTAACTACGAGGGCATTTATACAGACGGCTCGAAATCTCCAGATTATGCTGCTTATTGTAGCGACTCATGCGCTTTCAACTACCGTCTTCATCCTTTTTGCTCCATTTTTACAGCCGAAGTAATTGCCATATACGAAGCTTTAAGGTATATTTCTTCCAGCAATAAAAGATACTTTATAATATACTCTGACTCAATGAGTGTCTTGGAGAGCCTAAAATCTGATTCTAACACTCATAGCTACGTTTCTCTGACTATTCGGCTGCACAGAAAACTTTCTCGTAGAGGCTTTAACATACTTCTCTGCTGGGTTCCTAGTCACGTTGGCATTTCTGGTAACGAGAGAGTCGACACCTTAGCGAGACAGGCAGCTACATCTTACACTTGTGCTCTGCCTTATAGAGACATCAAAAAAGCCATTTCCTCCTTCACAAATGACCGCTGGAATGATGAATGGAACTTACAAACTAGGAACAAGCTTCACTTTATTAGACCATCGATATCTTTTTGGCCATGTCTCTCAAACCGCAAATTAGATGTCATTTTAACACGTCTTTGAATTGGTCATACTAGACTTACTCATAAGCATTTACTATTGGCTGAGCCAGCTCCACATTGTTCTTTCTGTCACACTCATCTGACCGTTCATCATATTTTAACTTCATGTTCCGCTTTTACACGATTTTACAATATATATTTTAAAACTTTTCATCCCAGTATAAGCGAGCTTTTGGGCGAGACACCGCACCCAAAACTTTTCAAGTTTTTAATTCGCATTGACATTTTTAACCTTGTTTAGTTTTAAAAATCTTTTTAATGCAACCCTTTACATCGTTTTTTGCTTGTATTTTTTTAAAATATATGATATTCTCCTCTACTTTTAAATTATATAATTTTGTGTTTTAGAATTTCACTCTTTCGTTTGGCGCAGCATATCCTTGCTTGGATCTTGCGCCAATAAATCTCAACCAACCAACCAACCATCGAAGCAAAGTCTTGTCACAAGGTGAAAGAGGAGCTCAGTTCAAGTGTACATAAAGGATGTATTCACTATTTCTACCATATGTCGTTTTTCCTTATGCAATGTCTATCAATAAGTATTTGGACACCTATGCAAATGATGATATCTGCAGTTCTGATGTAGGTCACGGCCTCCGACGTTATGCATCGTGTAAGAAACAGCATCGCCATTCGTCGTACGCAAGAGGCCGCGCAGTTCGAAGCTCTCTGATTTCGAGAAAGGTATAATTATTGGGGATCACAAATGTGTCCGATCCATAAGGGACATATCTATTGATCTGACGAGTGATCTGAAGTGGAAGTTAGGCGACGGTTGTCGGAATGTGCCCCGAATCGACAGACCAACGAAACTGGAAGATAGACACCGACGACTGCTATCCAGATAAATTCGGAAGAACTACACCCAGCCGATATCCCTCATCCGCCAGGAGTTTCAACAGGAATCCGGGAGTACTGTTTCAATGAATACCATCCTTAAGAAAGAATAGCTCCTTAGTTTTCATGGTCGTGCTGCTGCCCATCACAAAGTCCAACTGTGCTGCTCATTTAATGTGGTGCAAAGAACATCGAAATTGGACGGTATATCATTGGAAATGGGTTCTTTGGAGCGACAAATCAAGATTCATCTTTTACCGTTCGTATAGAAGGGTATGGGGTCTGTCGTCTTCTTGGAGAACGTCTCCTGCCAGAATGCATTGTGCCAACAGTCAAGTTCAACGGAGGTAAAGGTTGGTCTGGGGTGTTTCTCCTGGTATGGACTAGGACCATTGGTCTCCATTCATGGTAAGCTCAACGCTGATGCCTACTGCACTATTTTTGGATGACAATGTGCTTCTTACGTTGTGGCACGGGTTGGACCACTGTTTCTTTCAGGAAGACAATCCCAGTTGTCATGTTTCGAGGTTAATCAAGGCTTGGTATGGTGCCAATAGAGTTCATCGAATGGACTGACCTGCACAGAGCCCAGACTTGAACCCTATCGAGAACCTCTGGGACGAGATGGATAGCCAAATTAAGGAGTGCACAACCCGTCCAAAATCGGTGAAGGAACTTGTATGACTACTCCACACCGAGTGGACAATATCACTAGCTATAATACAAATATTTCTGGAAAGTATGGCACGGAGGGTTCACGCTGTAATTGCCTTTCGTGGAGGCTCTACCATCTATTGATTTTGAATAAAGTTAATCTTTCTATCACAGGTGTCCAAATACTTATTTGTAGACAGTGTGGTAGCACATAAATGTGGTTGAATCTAATATAACGATATATATATATATATATATATATATATATATATATATATATATCCACTTAAACTACTTCTCATACCTTCCTACACATGTCTTACGCAACATTTAGTACCACTCTGTACAACAGTTTCGACTTTAAACGTCTATATGTACTGTAAGTATTTACAGTATAATTAAATGCAAAATATATAAATATTTAAAGAATTTATCCATTTTAAAATTAGAAATTAGAGTTGTTGAAGTAATCAAGAATGGACAAAGTACAAAATTACTATACTTGAATTTACGAAAAGCATGTGTTAAGTAAATTATGTTGCTTTGAGTTATAATATTTTAAGCTGGATCAAATTATGACCATTTCAAACATAACTTTCATTTCATAACTTTCTGAGTAATAATTTCAACTGAAGACATGTTTAAAGTAGGGAAGTTTAACTATGGACACTCCATATTTACATTTTAAGATAAAACTATACTCTAAATATTTAATAATATGTTAAAGCATTTTACCTTAGACTTTGTTACATTTTATTGGGAATAAAATCGGGTTCAATATTTCTTGTTCAAACATTTTCAATTTTTTTCCTGTCTATGTATTTTGAATTTGATATTGGCATATAGGAACAATAATTGCCATTATTTATTTTAAAGGATTTTACTACTTAGTAACATTTCATAAATCAAGGAAATGTGAATAGAATCCTAAGATTTTCAGTCAAATCTCACTTAGGTAAAAGTGCTCTTAATTTTTTTCTGGATTTCTTTATGTTTTCATTTCGTTTCAAGATGTTTAGATTTTCATCATATGTTTATCAATAAGTATTTAGCTCAGGTCGGAAATAAAGCAGAAAGCTTATACCAAGTCATAATCTAATGACGTTAAATATTAAGTGTGGAATCGGAAAGAATTTTTATCCCTGTTCTACAGAACTGTTCATGCAATGGAAAGAATCAAAATAGTTCAGCAGAAAAGAGAAGAAATAAAATGTTTTGAAGAAAACAAATACCCACTGGGTGGAAAAGGTAGACAAGAAAAAGCCTCTGAAAAAGAAAGACATCGGAAACGACGAAATCACTGAATTGCCTAACTTGGTAATATCCTGGAATTTGAACAAAAGAGAAATGGATAACACCTAAAGTTCCATAAAAGAATCCGGTAAAAGAAATGCCACCCATTCCACATAAAGTGTACGTTTTGCAACACATTTAAAAGTTTAAAAAAAACTACTGAAGAAATCACATGATTTCATTTTATGTCTATTAAATTATACAAATTATGTATGAGTCTTGTATTATGAGTCATCTAAACTATAATTTTTCCATTCCCTTAAAGTTCAAAGTTAATTTTGCTAGATTGGACCTGCAGTAATGCTCAAGTTTTACCCCAGCACCTATTTTTATCGAAACATATGGAACGGATTGATCAGATAGAGCTAAAACTTTAAATCATATACAGGTAATCACGAGTCATTGGATAACCGGTTTAAATGAAACCCTCTGTAACATAGTGCCATACTGTCATATATTACTATATATTATATCATATACACTATCATATATTATTATATAACAATATGTCAAGTTGCTAGAAAGCAAGTTAAAACCTTACTTTCTGTAAAAGGTACAAGAATTAAATGTAGCGGATAATCTACAATATTTTTACATTTGTTAATTGATTTCTGAAATAGAGTACACTACATACACAGTTCGCAGTCTCCGTCTTGTTTATTAACCAACCTATGTTCCAAAATCACCCCGCATTTATATTCAAGACATACCTGTAGGTCATTATTAAAAAATATTTTACCCTTTTATTATTATACATTTTTAAGCTAAAAGTTGTGTTTTGTGATAAGAATCTAATTTCCCAGCTGTAAAACGTGAGATTAATGAATGTTTTCAGACTTATATTCTTGTTATGCCTCTTTCAAAATTATCACTGGAATAAATTATCTGTCCACTGGCCGTATTTTTCAGCTATCCAAGGAAAAGGGTTTCGATTCTAAAATAACTTAATTGCTGTGTGTGTGGTCTTCGAACTAGATGTTTTGATTGATGTTTTGATTGATTGTTGTTTCTCGGAAACTTTTACAAACCAAGCACGATTGAGTCTGCAGGCTCTCGTATTAAGGCGTTGCAGGTTGCGCTTTTCGTTTTAATGAGCACCATTAACCCATTAGCGCCCAGTGATCTATTTTTAGATCGCTAAACATAGCGTGGTAAACTCGCTTTTAGATGACCTTAAACCCACCCCACACAATCTACACTGCACAGGGGGCAAGACAAGGCATTCACCTGTTTACCAACATGTGGTTTTCTTGTTTTGTTTATATCATTGATCTAAAGCGATAAGAGAAAATTTGTATCGCCCTTTCCTTCCGCCGTTTTTCTACGTTTCTTAGCATAAACACTGAAAACAGCTAAGTAATACGCGTAAGTTAAATTTTTTTTGGCGATTTAATATCTTCATAGATGTAGCTATCAGAATATAAACCGATGTTATCTTAAAACAAATATAAATAGTAAAAATTAGTGTCAAAATACTGCTGATCTAGAAATAGATCACTGGGAGTACGGGCGTTTTTTTTCCTGACCCTGGTAATATTACGTTTTATCACCTTTAGAGGAAAATATGAGTCGAAAAGTATTTAATAGCTTTCAGGATGCAGTTGATTATCTGTTTTCTGAACAAATTAAAGAGGATATTATTGCCATATCCACTGATGTAGATGAACTGACAGATGAAGAGAAAATGGATGATAAGTTACATGCTCCATTTGTAAATGATATTGTTGGTAAAATAGAAGTAATATCAAAAGATGAGTGTGATCAAATAGATTTACCTTCAACTTTTGAGAGGAAACCTAAAATATTAAAAACAGAAAAGCCAAAAATTGTTTAAAAAAAATTATACCATATGGTCGGAATTAGGGGAAACTTATAAGAATAATATTTTGGCAATGGAAAATGATCTTGCAAATGCATCTTGCATCATTGCTTTGAAAAACTTTTTTCTGATGAAGTATATAACGTAATTGGGGATGAGACTATTATCTATGCTAAAAATGTTAAAAACGACCATGATTTAATTATCACTAAAGAAGATATAAAGATATTTATAGGGTTTTTGATATATTTTGGCTATCTTACTCTTTCAAATGAAAGATATTATTGGAGTGATGTAGAAGATTTAGTGATAGCTCTTATACAGGACTCTTTTAATAGAAATGTTTACCTAAAAATAAAGTCATATATTCATTTCCAAGACATTTCAAAAGCAGCTGAACGTAAGAATGACAAATCAAGATAAAACTCCTTTTGGAGAGAATGAGAGGTAAAACATGGTACTGGTGTCTATTCACTCGAATATTGATATGGCTGTAGTGAATGCAAGTATTCTGCACAGAAATGTTCATAAAGGTGATTCTATGCCCATGTAAGATTTTCGAAGAGCTGTTGCTGTAAAATATCTAAAATTGGGAATCGAAAAAAAGTTTTGAAAGGTCGACCTTACAGTTTTCCTTCATCTTCAAAAGCTAATCTCAGTCATGATGTTCGCTTTTATAAAAGGGATCACAATATGGGACAAAGAAAGGGCAAAAGACGCTGTCGACTTGTAGGGTGCCAAGGAAGTCCCCTAACATATTGTGTGAAGTGCGATGAAACTTTATGCAAGAAGTGTTTCTTCAACTTCCACACTAAACTGTAGAAACATTGAAATTTTATTATTTTAAAATAATTAAACTTTACTAACTACATTCTGTAATATTGTGAAATTATGGATAAATAAACGTTTTTTAAAAGAAAATGAATGAGTTTTATCTATTTGGTTCGATTTTACTACGTTATTGAAGTACTAATGATTGTTGCGTATTTGCTAAAATATATCCTCCGAACGCCCAGTGATCTATTTTTAGATCAGCACTTTAAAAAAAACTAAGGTACGTATTGATAAACTTCGATAATAATATTCATGTTGATGGTAAAAGACACCCAATTTATGAATTATATGTCATTGCGACAAAATAAAATAATTTGGGCGTTAATGGGTTAAGTTGAAAAAACGACTTTGCTCAAGTAGGTTCTAATAATTTTGAAGAAGGGACCAAGTAGGAGACCCATAGACTTAGCCTGTCACCCCCAGAGGTATTGATTGAAAACTTGGAGGACATTGTAACCATAAACCTATTTTATGTACGCCACATTCTTTTAACGAACCAGCTGATCTTAGACAGGCTCGGGTTCCGAACCCACCACCTCTCAGTTAGGAGATCGTTTCCTTTGCCATCTAAGCTACCACGGCTAGCTTAGATGAACTAGATTAAATGATTGATATTCATTATGACCTCTTACAAATTGCTGAATAATCTTAAGATTCATTGGCAAAAATCCTGCCCCTCATTCGCTTTTGTTGTCTTAAATTATTGATAGATGTATTTGTTGTAGCATTTGAATCAGAGCCGTTTTCTTGGGATAATGATTGCTTATAGCCATACGTTTCGATATTTAATAACTGTAAGGTTCCACAACGTTGGACTTCGTTTTCTTTAATGATCTCAAGACTGCATATTAATTAGGAGCTACTTTTGCTCAGTAAGCTCAGGCAAACTAAATAATAAGATCTAATTTTCCAGTGTAATTTGTGAATAATATATATATATATATATATATATATATATATATATATATATATATATATATTCAAATTTATTACTATTCTAATTTGATGTTTTCTTTTAAATAGAATGTTAACATATGGAGCTGTTTGTTGTGTACTGAATGTATTAACACATCATAAATATTTGGAATGAATTAATTTTTAATACCAAACACACTGTACAAAATCAAGAAAAAGTTTCCTGACTCTGTAACTTTCTTGAAATGTAATATAGTTCATGTAAATTTAGCAGCTTTAAAGTATTTAATGTAAGTAAAATATTCAACGCAAAAAATCTATTACAAAGCAAACATTGAAGAGCCAAAACATTATGACCTACATTTTAAAATGAACTAGCATGGATGACGTGGAAGTCACGTGATCATGTGGAAGTGATATTTAACTGCTGCTGGAGAGTCTGAAGAAGCATTCTTTCACTTACATTCTGCGTGATGGGAAATGCTGCAGATCTAAGCGATTCTGATAGAGGGCAGATTGTAATGGCTCGAAGGCTCGGAACAAGTATTTCCGAAACTGCACGACTCTTGGATTGTTCGAGATCTACAGTTGTTAGTACTCATGCAAAGTAGAGGAATGTCGGTGAAACCAGCAATAGACGACATGGTGTTGGACAATCAGACGCTATCAAAGGAAAAACGTCGTCGGAGACTGTCTTGCATGATGAAGCAAAACAGGAGACAGACAGTGGCTCAGCTGACAACCCAATACAATGCAAGACCAAGTAGAATAGTATCGGAGCACACTGCTCAGTGGACACTGTTAGATATGTCGCTACGCAGCAAACGTCAGACTCGTGTGCCTTTCCTGACCAAGCGTCATCGCCAACTGCGGATACGCTGGGCCCGGGAACATCGCGACTGGTCCATGGATCAGTGGGAGAGAGTTGCCTGATCAGATGAATCACGGTTTGTCATCA
The DNA here is from genome assembly GCA_032207245.1 of Pardosa pseudoannulata. Classification (NCBI taxonomy): domain Eukaryota; kingdom Metazoa; phylum Arthropoda; class Arachnida; order Araneae; family Lycosidae; genus Pardosa; species Pardosa pseudoannulata. The sequence continues at coordinate 80,150,671 of CM063506.1, read as the reverse complement.
TCCCGCCGATGGCTGTGTCAGGATAAGCCGTCTTTCAGGCAAACTGTTGCTCCCTCAATGTACAGTAGTTCATATACAGGCCAGTGGTGAAGGTATTATGCTTTGGGGGACGTTTTCTTGGGCATCTCTAGGACCCGTGTTTCTGGTAGAGCAGACCATGCATGCTACAGGGTATCTAAACATCATTGCGGACCAGTTTCACCCTTACATAACCTCTGTTTTTCCAGATGGAAATGGAATATTCCAACAGGACAACGCCCCGTGTGACAAGGCAAAAATTGTGTTGGAGTGGTTCCAGGAAGATGATGCCGAATTCCTGTTAATGTCCTGGCCACCTAACGTACCTGCTCTCAATCCGATAGAACAAATTTGGGATATCATGGGACGGCAGCTCAGAGTTCAAAGACCACCAATTCGCAACATCTCGGATTTGCGTGACCGTAGCTTAAACATCTGGTACAATCTGTCTCCGGCCGTCTATCAAGGACTTGTGGAATCCATGCCAAGGCAGGTTGAAGCTCCGTTGCGCGCCAAATGTGAGTCAACTCGTTATTGTCAGATGGTCACAATGTTTTGGCTCTTGATTGTATATCTGAGACCTTAAAACAGTATTAATTTCTCAAAATTAATTCATGCACCGTGTCTAACATGTAGATGTATGTACTGGTATTGAACATTTCGCTTAGTAATATCATCATTAGTCATGAAGAAAATTGATCTGTCTCCAGTTTTTTCCTAAGTTTAAATCAAGTGCGCTTTTTTATTATCAATATAAGATGTGAGTCTTTTGCAGGATAATTTCGAACTCGTCAGTGCATTTTATCCTGTTGTAC
>CM063506.1:80112338-80139838 GCA_032207245.1 Pardosa pseudoannulata | reverse complement strand
AAATGTTTTCATTTTTTAAGCCATTTACCTTGTCAAAAGGTAAAATGGAAATAATGTTTTCAGAGCTATTTTGAGATTATGTTTTCAATCGAAAATTTCTCTTCTTCCGTTTGTAATAAGTGTAATTCACAAAGTTCTTCCTGTTTGATGGCATGTTGTTGGTATCGAATTTCCTCCCGTGTCTCTTTTCGTTCAGCCACACCTAACACAAAACATCTTGATGTTAAATTAAGGATTTTACATTCATTATCCTGTAAATTACATAGCTATTGAATATTACATTTATGTATAAAGCATTCCTTTTGGAAAAGAAATTAATATAATATTTAAGATTCGTCTAAATAAAAGTTGCAAAACAATTTGTTTTACACATGGTTTAATGGTACTGCTTTTAGTTAGTATATAAAATTGTAAAAAAAAGATAAGGAACATATAGACTATACATAGCTTCCTCCAATGGTGAAAGATCTAACGCAAAAACAACAAACTAATGAATTTTCAGGGTAATGAAACTACGGGGATGGCTGTGAAATCAGTTTTCAACAACAACTTAGACTTTCTTTTAGTCTTCAAATTGTTGAAAGGAAATGGGTTTTCATCTAGAGGTAACACCTTATGTGTTTCATGTAAATATGTCTATGATTACTCTTCAAATCCAGTGGTAGATATATCGGACACACTGGGCGCAAATCAGTCTGCAATATTACCTTTTACGCTGAATTGTGCGAACACTTTATTTACTCAAAGTCATTTTATCCTCTTTTTCATGAGTGGTTTCTCTCCGATTAACTTTTACCTGAGTATCTACACCTGCAATTTCCTAATGGGGACAACTACTTATCGTACTCTTCCCCTATCATCCATACTGCTTTGTCCTTCACGAAAAGGTATGTAGCAATTGATCAGTCCATTTTACAAGGAAAAAAAAAATTATTTCCCAAGCCATTTACCTTGTCAAAATATAAAATGGAAATAAAGTTTCAGAGCTGTTTTATACTATATTTTTACTCGAAGTTTTCTATTCTTCCGTTTGAAACCGTTGGAATTATACGAAAATAGCTATACCGTCGTAAAACTAATGCACTCTGTGCCATACGCATTTTACTTGCGATGATAAATATTTCTATCACTCACATATTCCACGGTTAAGTATTGTACCAATGAACGTCGACAACGTTTAAAGGCATCAATTATACGTACAATAGAAATTGTTCCTACGCTATTAATCAAACATCTCTCTCAGACATAGCATGCGTTCCCAGTACTCAAAGCCTCTATAGGGTTATGCCTAGTCTTCTGTATCTGAACACGGCAGCTCAATGATGGTAGTGCTATAATCATTTGGGAACTTATATACATAAAAACTTCTAAGAAACATCGTTATTTTCTATACAAAATTCTAAAGTTTTCTATTTTTAGAACATAACCTTTTTGTATTGGATTGATTAGTATTTGTAATCAATTAATTATTAAAAGTGATACAATTATTAATATGCTTTTCAATAAATTCTGAATAAGTTATTCAATGACATAAGGTACAAATATAAATAAAATCTAGAGAGTTATATCCACTCCGATTCTTTTGACAATGGATGTAATCTTCTCAGTATAAATTTAAAAATTTTAAATTAAGCTTTTTTGTCAGTTTTCTATAGAATATTAAAAAAACGTTAATTTTATTTTAAAAAATCTAGAATCACACCCATATATATAAATCCTTATATATATTTTCGGTATAAATACATTTTACTCAACAATTACAATGAAACAACAAGCAGCGATGTCTTTACGACAGCATTATTACTCTTTCAAGCACTCACATACTTCTTCAGTGACAGGGACAGATGGTGCCCTGCCCACAACACGTGAAAGGTTGCTGTTATGGACCCCACCTTTATATATATATATATATATATATATATATATATATATATATATATGTTATATTATATATATGTATATATATATATATATGTATAAAAATCTATATATATATAATTTTTAATATAAATATATATATTTTATATATATATATATATTATATATATATATATATATATATAGTATAAATATATATATATATATTATATATATATATATATATATATATATATATATAATATATATATATTATTATGTGTGTGTGTGTGTGTGTGTGTGTGTGTGTTGTGTGTGTGTGTGTGTACGTATCAATCATAATCCTTATAACAATGGCAAGTGCTTGACTAATTTCTAACGAAAGACGGTTAAATCTCGTTTAATATTTAGTTTCGTTAATCACTTTCGTTTTTTTTCTGTAATTGTGTCTAAAAAAATCTGCTTCTAAACGTTTTATCGCAGAATTATTCTGCTTAAAATATGTTTTAGTAATCGTGCATATAGTTACAACTGATATATCCATATAATAAATAAAATACGGATATTTTTATAGAACGGATTTCAGTCAAATGATATTACACAATAAAGAAATTAAAAAGAAAAATATTATTTGACTTCTTATAAATAAATAAATATTAATATTTTAAAACACCGCATCCATCTAATAAAAGTATATAAGCAGTACATAATATCGTTACATAAAAAATTACTTTGAAAATATTTTCCAAGCTAAGATACTACACACAACAAGCAAGTGTGGAATTCTTCCAAGACTGGTCAGATAGAAGAGTTGTGACATTTGGACTGATAATATCCTTAATCTTCGTCAAGATTGAAAAAAATATTCAACGGTGACTTGTAGTAGATTATATAGGAGACCATCTGTCTTTTTTAATCTTGATCATTAATTTTAACACATAAGTGAATCTAATCAATAGTCGTAAGAAAATATAGATTTTATATCTTACATACTAGACATTTTACTAGACATTTTACATCTTAATTTTTATAACGTATTTTCGAAGATCTTACCAATTTTCATTAACTAGGTTGTTTTTTAAATGAATTATACACAAGTTTTCTGCATCGCATAAGTATAGAGACGCAGAATATGTCTTATACATTTAAAAGTTACCATGCATATTATTGCGGGAATGTGGTAAGGAGTTCTATATTTAAATATATAAAGCAGTATACATACAGACACACAAATATATATATGTATGTATCAATCATACACCTTGTAACACTGGCAAGTCCTTGACCTAATTTCTAACGAAAGATGATAAATTTCATTTAATAAGTAGATTCGTTAATTGCTTTGGTTTCACTATAATTGTAAACGAACTCCAGTAAACAAAACTCCTTCTAAAAACATTTTATCGTAGGATTAAATTAAAAGGCGTAATAATTTTGATATATTACACATCCATACCCATATATGTATATATATATTTGTATATATATATATGTGTGGATATGTATCAGTCATACACCTTATAGTAATGACAAGTGCTTGACCTACTCTCTAAAGAAACATAGTTAAATTTCGTTTAATAATTAGTTTCGTTAATTACTTCCACTTTTTCTGAAATCGTGAGCGAACTCCACTAAATAAAACTCCTTCTAATCGTTTTATCGTAAGATTAAATTATTTAACATTATTCTGCTTGAATATTTTAGTATTATCTTCATATAGTTACAACTGATATGCCTATATAAAATAAATAAAAACGGATATTCTTATAGAACGGATTTCAGTCAAATACTGTTATACAATAAAGCAGTTAAAAGAAAAATATTATTTGTGTGCTTACAAAAATATAAATATTAATATTTTTAAACGTCACATGCATATAATAAATCCATGTAAGTTAATCCATGTAATCCTTGTGATCCAGTATATTATACCTTTATATAAGAATTTTTTAATAACATGCTACATGGTGAGGTTAAAATAACTATTATTTTGTAACATATATAAAAACAATACTTTTTATAGAACACGTATTAGCCATATTGACATAATAAAGTAGTTAAGAGAAAAACATTATTTCACTTCTTATAAAACATTAAATATTAATATTTTAAAACACCCAATCCATCTCAAAAAAAGTATATAAACAGTACATAATACCATCACATAAGATATCACTTTAAAAATATGCTCCACGCTGAGCTACTATACACAACAAACAGATGTGAAATTTCTTGCCAGACTGTTCTATTAGAAGAGTTGTGACATTCCGACTGATAAGTCTATTTAATCTTCGCCAAGATTGAAAAATGACTTCATCAGTGACTTGCAGTAGATTATATAGGAGAACATCTGCCTTTTTTTTTATCTTGATCATTATTCTTAACACAGGAGTGAATCTAATCAGTATTCCTAAACATAGATATAACATTTTTACATCTTAATTTTTAACGTATTTTGAAGATCTTACCGTTTTCCATTAACTAGGTTGTTCTTAGATGAATGATACACAAGAGTTATGCATTGCATAATTATAGAGACGCAGAATATGTATATATATTTAAAAGTTACCATGCATCTGTTACTGCGGAAATGTGGTACCCGAACAGTTCTATATTTACACATATAAAACAGTTATACATACACGCACAAATATGTATGTGTGTGTGTATGTATCAATTATACCCCTTATAACAATGGCAAGTGCTTGATTTAATATCTGATTAAAGTTGGTTAAATCTCGTTTAATTTTTAATTTCATTAATTAATTTTTTCTGTGATTGGGGACGAAGTCCTTTAAATAAAACTCTTTCTAAACGCTTTATCTTAGAATTATTCTGCTTAAAAAATGTTTTAGTATTATCATGCATACAGTTACTTTTGATTTGCCTATATATAATAAATGAAAAACGGATATTTTTATAGAACGGATTTCACTCTAATATCGTTACACAATAAATCAGTTAAAAGAAAAGTATTATTTTTCTGCTTACAAAAATATATATATTAATATCTTAAACGTCACATCCATCTAATAAATCCATGTAAACAGTATATTATAAGGTTATAATAAATGTTTTAATAACATGTTACATGCTTAGGTTACAATAACTATGCCTATATAACATAAATAAAAAACAAAACTTTTTATAGAACAAGTATTAGCCATATTGCTACATAATAAAGTAGTTAAGAGAAAAACATTATTTGACTCCTTATAAATAAATAAATATTATTATTATAAAACATCCATCTAATAGAAGTGTATAAACTGTACATAATATCGTTACATAAGAAGTTACTTTAAAAATATACTTCATGCTGAGCTATTACACACAACAAGTAGGTGAGGAATTTCTTGCGAGACTGTTCTGTTAGAAGAGCTGTGACATTCGGACTCATATATCTCTTAAATCTTCACCAAGATTGAAAAATGATTTCCGTCAGTGACTTGCAGAATATTATACAGAAGAATATCTGGCTTTTTTTTAATATTAATCATTCTTCTTACCACAGTAGTGATTGTAATCAGAAGTCCTAACAAGGCATAGATTTATTATTTTTACTTTTTAGCAAACGTATTTCGAAGATCATACCGATTTTCTTTAACTAGGTTATTCTTAAATAGCAAGTATTACTGGATTTAGTTTATCATACCAATTTATCGTCATCCTCAGTAATTAACAGTTTTCCCATTGTTTATTTATTCTACAAATTACTACCGCATATTTCTCCAAATCTAATTCTAACTAGCATATAGCCCGTCATATGACGGAATCAGTAACATTTTTAATTTTCTAAAATTGTAAATTACCCTATGAGGCAGATAAAAAAATGGCTTGTTTTTTGGCTGAACATTATCTAGTACAAGCTCAATAATTTATTTATCTTCATACTCTTCTAACGTCTCCCGATACTCAGTGATACAACGATCAGCGATCAGCGATAGAGCTGTTTGAATGCCCTCAATAGTTCAAAACCGTGTGGTTATGTATAAAAACCAAACACACAAATGAACAAACTTCTTAATTTTCGAAGATATATAATTTAAATCCTAGATATTTATTAGTACGTGAATTAGAATCCTATACTTTAATGAAAAGAATTTGTTGTTAATACCGGTGATAAAATTTTCATTGCAACAAAAAGTAATCGATGATTACATTTAAAATTATCCCATATGTACCTAATCTATTATTGAAGCAAATATAAAAGAAAATTATTTACGCAATATCTAAGTTCATTCATAAAATGTATGAATATAATTCAGACGATATTTAAATAAATTAAAATAAGAAAGGATCAACTGAGATGATTAAAGGAATGACTTCACAATTCTAGAAAAAATGTTTTTACCAATTTATTATGTGATAAATTGATAAATTAAGTCACCTGCTCTTAATTGGGGAAAGTAGGGCTTGAACTAATGATATTAAACGCTCAAAAAGGGGGGAACGGGGGAATGTTAAAGACGACAGTATTAGCGACAGAGATAGCTAATATTATAGAGGGAATAGTATTAGAAAAATATATTACATACATGAAGTCTAACTGATAACTGTTATTTTAATTTGAAAGGTTTAGCTAAATCAATACTTGGGGATGAGACTTTATTCTGTTTAAAATCATATGTCAAAACTAGAACTGGTTTTAATAATCGATTATCTCTGAAATTACCAAAATGTTGTATCTATGTGCGTTTATATTTACTTTAGCTGGAAACAGTAGAACAGGGATATTGAGACACCCTGAGAACATAAAACATTCTATTTCACAATATGTATCTTGACATTAGAATTCACGTCTTCAGAGTGTAAATTTTGAAATGCTTCCTTTCACCTTCTCTTAGCAGCATGAGCTTTATTTCAGTCCTAAAAAAGGAAGAATCATTTCTTGAAAACCCACCAAGTGAAATTTCTCACTTTAACTGAGTGTTTACATTCATGATGGATTTTCAATTTACAGTGGTGTTTCAAAAATCCCACAGAGAAGATACATGTTGGTAAAAAGGAAATATATAGAGAAATTGAGAAATGTATTGGACATGGGGAGACTTGCAATTTCGCTATTGAAGATGAAATTGCTTGTGAAATTTCAAGTAGCCATGATAGTGGCAGCAAACTTGAAGGGGATATATACTATTGAAAACAATGATACAATTCTTAATCACTAGGAGTAAATAATGCAATTTGAAAGAAAAAAAAGCAATTGAAATGCGAGATCAGTTTGAGTAATATTATTATACTTTTACCGGAATTAATAATGATATTATTCTTAATCACTAGGAGAAAATAATACCATTGGAAAGAAAAAACCCCGATTGAAATGGGAGATCAGTTTGAGTAATATTATTATACTTTTATCGGGATTAATAATGATATTATTCTTAATCACTAGGAGAAAATAATACCATTGGAAAGAAAAAACCCCAATTGAAATGGGAGATCAGTTTGAGTAACATTATTATTCTTTTATCAGGATTAATAATGATATTATTCTTAATCACTAGGAGAAAATAATACCATTGGAAAGAAAAAAACCCAATTGAAATGGGAGATCAGTTTGAGTAACTTTATTATTCTTTTATCGGGATTAATAATGATATTATTCTTAATCACTAGGAGAAAATAATACCATTGGAAAGAAAAAACTCCAACTGAAATGGGAGATCAGTTTGAGTAATATTATTATTCTTTTATCGGGATTAATAATGATATTATTCTTAATAACTAGGAGAAAATAATACCATTGGAAAGAAAAACCCCAATTGAAATGAGAGATCAGTTTGAGTAACATTATTATTCTTTTATCGGGATTAATAATGATATTATTCTTAATCACTAGGAGAAAAAAATAACCTCGGAAAGAAAAAAACCCGATTGAAATGGGAGATCAGTTTGAGTAACATTATTATTCTTTTATCGGGATTAATAATGATATTATTCTTAATCACTAGGAGAAAATAATACAATTCGGAAAGAAAAACCCCCAATTGAAATGAGAGATCAGTTTGAGTAACATTATTATTCTTTTATCGGGATTAATAATGATATTATTCTTAATCACTAGGAGAAAAAAATAATTTGAAAGAAAAAAACCCGATTGAAATGGGAGATCAGTTTGAGTAACATTATTATTCTTTTATCGGGATTAATAATGATATTATTCTTAATCACTAGGAGAAAATAATACCATTGGAAAGAAAACACCCCAAATGAAATGGGAGATCAGTTTGAGTAACATTATTACTCTTTTATCGGGATTAATAATGATATAATTCTTAATCACGACGACACATTAATACAATTTGAAAGAAAAAACCCGATTGAAATAGGGGATCAGTTTGAGTAACATTAATATTCTGTTATCGGGATAATAATGATATAATACTTAATCACTAGGTGAAAGTAATACAATTTGAAAGGTAAAAAACTCAATTGAAATGGGAGTTCAGGTTGAGTAACACTATTATTCTTTTATCGGGATTAATAATGATATAATTCTAAATCACTAGGTGAAAATAGTACAATTTGAAAGAAAAAAACTAACTGAAATAGAAAATCAGTTTGAGTAACATTATTTTTCTGTTATCGGGATAATAACGATATAATATTTAATTACTAGGAGAAAATAATACAATTTGAAAGGTAAAAACCCAATTGAAATGGGAGATAAGGTTGAGTAACATTATTATTCTTTTAGAGGGATTATTATGTTTTTCAGCAGGAATTATTAAATTTGTTGAAAGTTGGAAACTAATTATTGATTCCAATACTGTAAGAAGTATAGGAGATCATACCAATATTTTTATAGATAAAATGTTTGTACATTTCCAACGGAGGATAAAGAAAATACTGGAAAATGGAAATGATGGCTCTTAATAGACTGTTACATTTAATTCTTAAATCAGTTGATATTAAAAAGTTAATTGATTTTTCCGTTATTGAAGAAATTAATTGAAATATACTGTCACATTAATAGCATTTTCGAATTTGTTTCCAATATCTAAAATCTATTGTATATATTTTTTTTAAAACATTTTTGTGAATTAATTTAAAATTTTAAAATCGAACAACTTAGTTATGGATTATTTGAAGCTTATTTTAGACTTTCGCTTAATTATGAATTGTTTTTAAGCTTATATTTTGACATTTACTTTTTGGTACCTCAAGCGATGGAATGTATTCTGGGTTACGCGTGTCTGGGAAAATAGTGAGAAATAGTCGGATAAAAAGTTGAATATGATATAATATTCATGGAGAATCCACTGCAGCATCTATTGAAGAAAGAGACGATATCATCTTAAATAGTTGGTCATTAAAAGGGATGATTTTTATTTGTCTTATTAAGCTTTTTAAATTAGCTTAACTATTTATTCTGTGTATTTCCTGTAAATATTAAAAGACGGAATGGTGAAAAATTTATAATACTTCTTCAATATTACAACATAAATTCTATATTCTCACAGAGATTCCAATTATATTTTTTACAATGGAGTTATTTTAATGCTGTAAGCTCTATATGACAGAGAAAAGTTTACAATAAAAATATATTTTTTATGTTCATTATTTGCAACTGAGCACTACAATATATTGCATAAACACTGATTCTGTGGAGTTATATTTTAATGCTGTAAGCTCTATATGACAGAGAAAAGTTTATAATATAAATATATTTTTTATGTTCATTATTTGCAACTGAGCACTACAATATTGCATAAACACTGATTCTGTCAAAGTATTAATAGATATAGGTAAGCATAGTTTTATAAAAAGAATAATTTTGAAAGTGAAAATAATATATATATATATATATATATATATATATATATATATATATATATATATATATATAAATATATATATATATATATATATATATATATATATATATATATATGTATATATATATATGTATATATATATATATATATATATAATATATATATATATATATATATATATGTATATATATATATGTATAAATATATACTATATATATATATATATATATTATATATATAATATATATATATATATATATATATATATATATATATATAAATATATAATATATATAGTATATATATATAATATATATATATGTATATATATATATATATATATATATATATATATATATATCTATATATATATTATGTATATATATATATATATATAAATATATATATATATTATATATATATATATATATATATATATATATATATATATATATATATATATATATATATATATATATATATATATATATATATATAATATATATATATATATATATACATATTTTTACTCATTACATGCTTTAATTTTGAGCTACAAAACTGAAGGTCAGGTTTATGGTCCGATATAAGGCAAAGGATCAACTTGAGAAGTCCATTCCCGCGGTCCCCTTTCTAAGAAACAAGGAATCTGTTATTTCTTCTGTATTCTCCTCATACCCTTCAGATAGGGAATCCTATTGCACCATCCATAGAAACTGAGGGAGGTACTAGATAATCAAACGTTGAAGGTGTCCTAGGGCCTTTGTTTGGAATTTCAATCGGTACAGTTAAGGAAGATTTACACCTCTGTCAGCAAAAATGTCATTCACACCACTTTCATTTCATTATTTGGTCAGTGATCTGAGTTGCAATGATGTCGAAAATCGTTTTTCTAAATCTCGAGCAGAGCATTGAAGTTCTGCGTGAATATGAGAATGGCAAATCGGAAAGAAAGTTAGTAGCTGAATTATTTAACTGAGAAAGAAAGGAAATCAAGAAGTCATTAAAGAAAAAAAATTGATTTTGAAGGAGTACGAAGACTACAGAACAAACAGAAACAAATTGTAGTCATTTTTTAAAAAATGTAAAGAAGCATGAAATAAAGTACTATTTTCTCTTTAGATAAGTTTTAAATTTCATTTACATAAGGAATATATGTCAGACTTGTTTATATTATGCATTATAGTAATTATCTTATATTAGTAAATAAAATCCTTCAGAGTGGCCAACCCCTCTAGGCGGCCTAATATTCTCGGTACGGAGGGGCAGTTTCTCAGAGAGGTTTCACTGTATATATATATATATATATATATATATATATATATATATATATATATATATATAATATATATATATATATATATATATATATATATATATATATATATATAACGAACTATGTGACAGGTGGTTAGCAGTCATGGTCAGAAACAAGACATCGTTTTTAGAACAGTGATTCTCAACCTGTGGGGCGCAGAGTTTTGATGTTCTGCGTGAATATGAGAATGGCAAATCGGCCAGAAAGCTAGCTAAATTATTTAACTGCGGAAGAAAGGAAATCAACAAAGTGATTAAAGAAAAGAATTTGATTTTGAAAGAGTACGAAGACTACAGAACAAACAGAAACAAATTGAAGCCATTTTTTAAAAAAATGTAATGAACCATAAAATAAAGTACTATTTTCTCTTTAGATAAGTTTTAAATTTCATTTACATAAGGAATATATGTCAGACTTTTTTTATATTACGCATTATAGTAATGTAATTATCTTATATTAGTAAATAAAGCCTTCAGAGAGGCCAACCCCTCTAAGCGCCAAATATTCTCGGTACGGAGGGGTGGCCGCTCAGAGAGGTTTCACTGTATATATATATATATATATATATATATATATATATATATATATATATATATATATATATATATATATATATATATATATATATATATATATATCATAACACGAACTATGTGACAGGTGGTTAGCAGTCATGGTCAGAAACAAGACATCGTTTTTAGAACAGTGATTCTCAACCTGTGGGGCGCGCCCCCCTAGGGGGGCGCGAGCACACTAATAGGGGGGCGCGAGCATATCCAAGAGAAAATGTTATTTAAAAAAAATTGATTAAGTGACTGAAAGGAAAGAACACACACACACATACAAAACAAAATACATTTCGACATATTTAATAATTAACTTATTAAATTAAAACAACTTACTAAATTAAAAACAAATTTAATAATTATTAGTGACTTCCTTGGGCCTGTCTTTCAGAGCAAAGTTTTTCGAAGGAGGGTTTAATATTAGAAATAGACACTCTCAGTTCTTTTTCTATATTTAGCTGAGATCTATATTTTGTCTTCAAAGAAGCCACCGCAGAAAATCCAGTTTCACAAAGGTAAGATGTTGAAAATGGTAGTAGAATGCGAAATGCCCTTGTTTTTAGTGCAGAAAACTCATCATCCACTCCTGCCCAAAATTCAAAGAGTGATTTATTACTAAATTGTCTTTTGGTTTCGCCGCTTGCCGTGAAGTCTATGAAGGTTTCTTCCTCTTCAATTGAGAGTCCTTCGGGAGTATTTTGAAATGGATCCCTCACCCACTTGTAACTTGATATCAGTTTGTCGTCAGCAAGAAAGTACTTTTTAAAATTCTTTGCTAGCATTGCTAAATGATTTTCAATGGTTGCAAAAACAACTTTTACATGTTGTTCTTCAGCCTTGTAAGTTTTAATACAATCATTCAAATTTGCAAACATTGTTAAGTTTTCTTGCTTTAAATTTCTGCTCCACAATTCCAATTTCCTACAAAAAGCATTAACTTTATCACTCGTATCCAATATATGTGTATTTGCTCCTTGCAGATGAAGATTCAAGTTATTTAATTTCTCGAATATGTCGACCATGTAGCTCAATTTCATCACAAATAAACTATCGCGAAAATTCTCAGCTTCCGGTCTGTTTTCCTCTTCTAGGAAAACGGCGATTTCTTCTTTTAATTCATAAACACGTTGCAAAAATTTCCCTCGTGATAACCATCTTGCCTCGCAATAAAATAGTAACGCTGAATGTACTGCACCCATGTCTTTACAAAGTGCGGAAAAGATTCTTGATTTCAGGGGTCTCATTTTTATATAATTTACTACGGTTACAACCGTAGTTAACACAATATTCAAACCAGGACTCATTTCTTTGGAAGCCAAAGCTTCTCTGTGGATCATGCAATGTGTCCAGACGCACTGTGGCGATTTTTGTTTCACAAGTGCTTGAATACTTTGGAATCTTCCGGACATAGAACGAGCACCATCGGTGCATATTCCGACGCAATTTTTCCATTCTATGTTTGCCTCGTTCATAAAATCATTTAAGATAGCAAATAATGCGAGTGCTGTTGCTTTGAGTTCTATTGGTTTGCAGAAAAGTAATTCTTCTACTACTGACAAATCATCACAAAATCTAACATAGGCAATGAAATGAGCATCTTTATTACTATCTGTTGCCTCATCGAGTTGTATTGAAAACAATTTGTCACGCAACTTCGACAAAAGCTGACACTCTACATCTTCAGCTATATCAGCAATTCGACGGGCAACAGTATCATTTGAAACAGGTATAGACTGCAATTGTTTTGCAAAATTATCTCCAAACATAATTTCTACAATCTCAATTGCGGCTGGCAAAATAAGCTCTTCACCAATGGTGTGAGGCTTTTTACATCTGGCTATTTTATATGAAAGTTTGTAAGAGGCAATTAAAGCTTTTTCATTCACAGACAAAGTTTTTTTAAACAATGATTTTTGCTTTTCATATGATTTTAATTTTAATTCGAAGAATTCTCTGGGTTTGTATACGTACTCACTATGAAGCGTTTCCAAATGTCGTTTAAGTTTATTAGGTTTCATGCTGTCTGCCGCCAACATTTTTGAGCAAATGATACACAGGGGCCTTTCTTCTTCATTTACTTCAGTACTAGTGAACCCAAAATTTAAGTATTCTTGAGAATATTTTCTTGATTTTATTTTCGGAACCACGCTCGTCTGTGTACTTGTTGATGCTTGTCTATCGTCTAATGCTCGCTTACGCCCGCTTAAAAATTTATCCATGATTCTGCATAAGTCTGCTGCCGTGAATATTTAATACCGTGAATTGCAATTACACGAAAATATATATAACATACACATTAAGAATAGATTCAATAGCGATAAGAAGGATCGACTCGAATGAGATTGTCTGGAATTGAAATTGGCGTCATAGAACTTTCTCCTTCTCCCTATGAGAAAACATTTGTTCACATCTGCGCACGCTCCTAACTTAACTTTTAAGCTGACCAGACAAATTCCAGACAAATCGAAACTTCTCGCGAAACCGTGAGAATGCCCGACATGGCGGGACGCAAGAGCAATAAAAAGGCATAGGATTATTGTTTTTTTCAATGCTGAGTATCAGTGTTGCAAAATGTCAATAAATTTCCGTATTCTTGGTAATTTGCAAAGTTTAAAATTAAGGTTGTAGTGCAGGTTTAGCGCCATAATGCTCAAAATACATTATTATTGTATACATTTTATTGTACGCGGTGGGGAGGGGGGCGCGATGAAAATTATGATTGAAAATTGGGCCGTGAATACTAAAAGGTTGAGAAACACTGTTTTAGAAAATACCTTTACCACAGTGTCTGTTGGACCTGTTCACACTTCATTAGGGCAGAAGGATAAATTAGAGAACTTCTAACTTCAAAAAGCTAAGGAAAAATCTCAGTAAAAATCTGTCTCCCATACCGTGTTCATCTTTTTTCAGAATTTCTAAATTGGCCGTCAGGGATTTAAAACATTTATTTAGTTAGACATCCTACCCTAAGAACGTGAACTATAGTCCCAAACTCTAATTTAGATTACAATTTACCAAGGAGAAAGTAAAGAAATTCGGAGTTTTTCCTTGATTTTAGATTTAATTACCTTGACAATTTTCTCGAGCTGTAATGAAGGCTTTCGACTATAAATGTATTTCGGCATGATTGAACTAGTACACTGAAGGAAATACTCTGACAGTATATTCCATAACTGACGGTCTTCGGAATTTTATACAAAAATTTCTACATTAAGTTACAAATTTAGTTTACTTTCCCTGACACACACACAGATACATACATACATACATATATATATAATATATATTATATATATATATATAATATATATATATATAAATATATATATGCTATAATCCTGAAAGTATTAAAGAATGTCCAAATAAAGATAATGACAAGAAAAATTAAGTGTAAAAAATTTTTACAAATAAAAAGACTTATTTTTGAAGCTCTTTTAATAGAACTGTTTTTTAGTACACAAAACCGAATATGACTGAAAATTAGACTTAGTCTTAGTTCTCTGGTTACTATGTTTCTTACATAGTTAAATACTTAGGAATAAATTCAACAAAAGGAAACTTGAAGAACACGTTATGCCAACAGGGCAACGGAAGGTTGAAGTAGAAAATGGACTCGGGAAAATAATTAAGAATATGTTTATAAATAAATTTTTTTTTGGTTAAATTATTATTACGTATATGCGTTATATATGTATACATGTATATATATATATATATATATATATATATATATATATTATATATATATATATATATATATATATATATATATATATATATATATATATATATATATATATATTATATTATAGTTATATATATTTATAATATGAATATATATAGAATTATATATATATATATATGTATATATATATATATATATATATATATATATATGTACACTTCAGTTTCAAAGCACATTAGTCTTTAAAAATAAGAAAAAAATTGTATTTTAATGATGTATGTACTCTTCCCAAAGAATACAATAAATAACGAAATAATTTTTTTTCCAATCGTTATCAAAAGAAATTTGCTAGGATTCAGAGAAAAAATAATGAGCATGGAACACTTTGAAGTGGTGGCAGCAACAATGTTTTAAACGCACTAAAAACTTTTTAAATTTCTAATAGTTGTAAACAACTTATAAAAAATTGTAAACGTCATAAGTTTCTGATAAGAAGTTGCAGTACAAAGTGTATAGATTTTTTGGAACGAAAATATACAAAGTGTTATATGCGTATGTAGATGTCATATATTTCAAACGGAAAATTTAACTTTAAATATTTGTAAGAAGTTAAATTTTGAATAACTAATGATTGTGCAAAACAATCTCTGGAAATAATGTACTGTAGTAATTATTTATTATTTGCTTTACTATAAATGATATTTATTTTAGTAAATTTTTAATTTTAGAAATATTAATATAGGCTGCCAAAATATTTCATATAGTCTAAAATATAATACTAATTTATTAACAGAAGTAACAAAATATATAGATAGCCTTGTATAGTTTCTGTGCAAGACTAGCGGCTTCTGACAAATACTCTTCCGAATGCTTTTATTTTATAGCAGATGTCGAAAACATTTTTTGTTTATTGTCGCAGTTTTAAAATAGGAGATTTCTTAAAAATATATTGTATATATAAATTTTTATCTTGATTTCAACTTAATCCATTTGTTACTGAGATCCATCTAAAGAATGTATGTCGATGAATATTTTAAATCTATGTTTTTAATGAACGACCAAGAATGACAGAAATACTAATTTTAATCAACTTTGAAAATTACAGCCTGTTCTCATTAGGGATCAGATGTCTTTTCAAGCATACTATGGTACACGATTATAACATGTATAACATTACATAAATAAACAAAAACTTCGTGATCAGAAAGTTAATTGGTATCAAGTGAAAACAGAGTGCTGTAAGTACTAAAACTAAATAAGGTGTTGCATACTGAAGCTTTATAATTCATAAAGCTATTTTGTTTTACAATTTCAGTCAATGCATCTGCGGAAAATTTAAATTTCCAAACGATAGTTAAAGGTTCGAAAAACTCTAAAATGTGGATCTAAATGATATAATTATTAATACCCTAGCAGATTACTAGAATTCTATATAAGATATAGAATAATATTTGGAGCAGATACTCTGGAATAGCAGTCACCAAATTGTGGTCTATGGACAACATAAGCAATGAATCTATCATTTGGAGATATGTGCTGCGATTTGAGGAAATTCCATGTATATAGTAGAAAACGATGTTTCAAACCCTTAACGTTAAAAACAATTAAGAAAAAGCGTAACATTATAATTAAAAAAAAAGAAAAAAAAAGAATTTATGTTGTCTTTAAATCTGAAATTCCAGCCTTTAGATTGCATTAAAAAGCAGTAATCTCCAAAATAACATTATCTTTCTCTACTAGAGCATGTCTAGGTCACATCTCAATTTAGCTACCTTATATAGTTCCTAAGCAAGACTAGCGGCTTCTGAAAAATACTCTTCCCAATGCCTTAATTTCATAGTAGATGTCGCATGCTCGAGATTGATTTTGTTGTTTTTAGTTTTCCCCGATTGGCAACGTAGAAAGAAATTGCGTTGAAAACAAAACAAAAAAAAGCAGAAGTTATTGCCGACGCTGCCGAATACAATTATTTTTGAAGAATAAAAGTCTTTAGAATAGAAATTGATCTCAATTTCTGGTTTAAGACTTCGAAATACATATGTGTGTGTATATATGTGAATAAACTATAAAAAAACCTCTCCCAAAGACTGTTTCATTTAGAGAACAGAACAGTAGAAACTTTGCGCTCAGCCTTTGATCTCGGTAATTAAATATTAAAAAATCAAACCATGTTTCAGTTTTTTACACTAACAATATAACCAATTTCAAAAATGAAACAACTCATTGTCAAAATGCGTAAACCACATTCCTTTAAATTTAATTTTCCATTTGAAATATAAAGAAATAACATAATTGCATTTGGCGATACTTCGATGTTTATGCTAACGGAGTCAAAATTATTTCCTAGATTATTTTAAGAGAAGAAATGTAGCTACAAAATAAGAAAAAAAATATTTACTTGACATAAATGTAATTAAAAGGAGAATGTATCAAAATGTGCCAAAATAAAATCTTCAAAGAAACCTATCATCAATTTATCCTCAATATCTCAAAAACGGCTGAACAAAATTAAATCAAATAAACACAATGAGGCACTGTTCTATATGATACAGCAATGTACTTAATTTGATACTGATTGCAGTCGGTGTTTGGATTTGAGTATTCATAATGTGGGAGATAAAACATTAAAATCATTTGAAAAATAAACATAGGAAAACTCATTTGTTTGGGAAAAATGGCTCAAGAAGATTCAAAAGTTATTCCAAATTACCTCTGTGCTTGTACCTGTCAGCGTTTACGAGGAATATTATTTACATACAAACAAATAATAAGTTATCTTTATTTGTACAGAAGATAATAAAGCTATATTCTGCTTTTTTAGGGTGATTCTGTATTTAGTATTTGAAACAATTCAGTTTCCCCCAAGCATAAATTAGTCCTGATATTTTTTAACTATACGTACATATAACATTTATATATACCGCTAATAACTAAAAGGGTATTATAAAAGTTTGCATATATATATATATATATATATATATATATATATATATATAATACATACAATAGCGTTTGCAATAGGTAAACGCATTATAATATAAAATAACTTATCTATTCTTAAATTAGGTTTAAATATCGCTTTACGTTTACCATTTTAATTTTAAAAAATTATACTTCTCTAAATTAATATAACTCATCAAGTGAAGAAACACAGTTCCACTAAATGTGCGATTTATAATTGAAACTGAATTAAAAGTTTGTTTCCCTGCAATGCTTGTGTACAAGAAACGAATCCTCAGGAATGAGTCATTCCGATTACTACACCAAAAAAAAAAAATGATCCATTTTATAAATGATTATTTATTTACTTTTATTAGTATGAGTAATATGTGCTTTAATTCATTCGAGTCATAGTAATGAATATTAATCACAAAATAATTAATTTCTGGAGCTAGTAACACCGAGGGACTCTGTTAAGTTTCAAATACTTTTATTATAAACATTACAACTGCTATTTGCCAAGTTTATTTCAAATGATTTAATGATATTTAAGGTTTAATATCTAACTAATATATACAATACAATTTTCAATACGTATATACATTGTATTCTAAATTTTCTGATATTTTTTTAATATTAGTTTAAAAAAACTATATTCAGCTTTTAAAAAGTTATACAATCCTAAGATTATATAACTCACGAAGGAAATTACCGGGTGATCAAAAATTCAGTATAAACTTTAAAAATTCATAATAACCAAAAAAAATAAACAAAATAAAAAATTGTTTGCAGGGTTAGTATCGCTAGGTCAATTGATTTTTTTAAAACAAAATAAAAATATCTCAAAAGGAGTCGAAAGAGGGCTCTGATGTACACAAGCCAAAGAAAAAGAAACGCAAATAAACAGAATAACTCCAAATCGTTTATTACAACTGTATGTGTTCCACATAATCACCACCACACATGATAACACACGGCGAGTCACAAATCCAGCAACGGCAGAGTGCAGCAGGTCCGGTTGTATACAAGACACCTCTCAGAGGTCGCATCTTTCAGTTCAGAGAGATTGGATAGATTGAATCGATACACCCGAGATTTCAAATATCCCCACAACCAAAATTATGCCGGGACCAAATCTGGAGACCGACAAAGACATGGAAACCTGAAACGCCGGTTAATGATTTCGTCTTCCCCGAATTTCTGGATCAGGAAATCCTAAACCTAATTAGCAGTGTAACTAGATGCTCCATCTTGCGTAAACTTGAAGGTAGATAGCGCATCTCTTTCATGCAAAGATGGCGCGACATTATCACACAGAAATGTTAAATAACGCTGATCATTCACCATATCCGTTTTCCATCCATTTACCGGGCACTCCGTTTCAAAAAAGAGGGTACTACGATGAACGAACCTGTGAATCCACACCACACTGTCACTTTTGGGGAATGCAAAGATTTCAGAGTGTATTGTTGTGGATTAGACGTTGTCCAGATGAGACAGTTATGGGTATTAACGTCACTATGAAGCGAAAAATGAGCTTCATCTGTCTACATGATGTTAAAGACCCAGGTGGCATTCTGTTCGATTTTGGAGAAAACCCACTCGCAAATGCGTCCCTCTGTACGGATCGGCTGGAACAAATTGATTGTACGAGTGCAGTCTGTATGGATACAGATCAATGATTCCATGAAGAATATTGAGTACCGAGGACGGTGGTAAGTCCAACCGTCTGGCAGCGTCACGAGCACTGCTCGTTCCTGCAGCTGAATCGGACACTAATACTTCAATTTCGGTTGCAACAAGCTACAAAGGTGCCTCATTTAAACATGGTCGTCAGGTTCTTACAAGATCCTCTAATGTTCCAGTTTCCTCAAACGGCTGAACAAGCTTTATGAGGCCTGTCACTGTTAAAGGCCCTTTTCCACTCCTGACATTCTTCTGAATTCCGAACGTAAGCAAGGCAGAGGTCACTGATTCTTGGTAGATGTAAAACAACTTCACCAACAAAGCTTTATCCTTCGTACTCAGCATACTTGTTCGCATACATGGTTTACAGCGGTGGACTGATTGTGTATTTATACGAGCGCAAGTTCTTATAACAGTCTCATTTGCATATTTCCACCGAAGTCACTCGTACCAGCGCCATCTGTCGGTTGTTTTTGAGTTACTGTTTCTTCTGTTTAGAAATAATCAGATGCCCTACCTATACTAACACTGCAAACATTTTTTAATTTTTCTTGTTTTTACGGTTATTATGAATTTTGAAAGTTTATACGAACTTTTTGATCAGCAGGTAGATTTCACATCAATATTTTTATGCAAGGAACGAATCGTTTTTAAGATTCACCCAGCATTGAATCACTTCGAGAGAACAACAAAGGTCTCATTTTATACTTTATATTAATTTTCCGGTACACATAAAGGGTTTTTTAATTAGAATTATAAAGGCAACTATAGTTTACAAAATAATTAATTTTTCTAGGTGGTACCACCCGGAAACTTAATTTAATTAATATTGTCAAAAATTACAATTACCTAAATTTATACTCGTGTTTTACCATCACCACGTATATTATCCACGTACATTATCCATGTACGTCAGCGCACACCGTCACCACTGACCTTTTGTCTTTTTAATTAAGCATAGTAATTTTTGAGGTTAAAAATCTCCATTATAGCAGAATTTATTTGATTCCTCATTAAAAAAATGATATAGTCTTTTTAAGAAAAATTTATTAAAGTTATTTTTAATAGCTCTCGAGTTTTAAAAAAATATTATTTATTGTCATTATAACTAAAATATTATTTGAATAACTTAGAAATGAAATATACACAAAATTAAATACTAAATTCTCTTCCCCTAAAATTTTTTGTGAAATAAGCGTATAGTAAAATTAGTTTTTTATATATAATTGAAGGAAAATATCTATTTGAAGCAACATATACTGTGTAATTCTAAAATTTTAAAGATTTCTTACATTTTAAAATAAAAAAAAATTTAAAATGTTTAAGAAATTTAAAATTTAAAAAGAAATAATTATATTTTTATAATGAATCTTTATGGAATAAAGCACATAATTTTCTGGTATTTCATAAAAAAATACCAATTTTGGAGTTTTATTTTAATTTTTAGTATTATTTTATTTGGTATAAATATTTTATGATTTTTAAAAATATTTATTCCTCTATAAGCAAAACTAAATATTTTTATAAAGTTATATAATTTTTAAAGATTTATATGTAAAATAACAAATTTAAATTTTTAACAAGGATTTAACGAAGGTTCCATTAATTATCTTTATAATTAACTCCTTATTTTCGATTTAATGCAAAATTCGAATTAATGCTTTATTTAGAACAGTTTTTAGGGAAAAAAGTAATTTTAAATAGAGCGTTGAATTCAATTTTACATTGAATCTAAAATGAACTATTATAACGTAGACTTGGTACTATGTCCCCGTAAATTATACATTTCACTGTTGAAATCTCCCGTACACGAGAGCACTAGAGATAATTCCTTTTAATTAGTTTGATCCATGATTAAACTTTAATTAGTTAAGGACTTGAAGACATTTACTTACCCTTGAGTGGGATAACATTAACAGATCAAAAGACTCTTTACTTAGCTCTAGTTGCTGGAATTAAAATGATTAATTCCTTTGATGGTATTTTGTTCCAAATTCTTAACTTTACTCGGTAAATTAGAACTAACATATCAATTTTCAACATTATATTATACCATCTCACAGTATTGAATTTCTTATTTAAAATGAAGGATTATTAAAAAATATCGAAAATGAAATACGCAGTATAAAGCAATTTAGAAATAAAATAAATTGTCTTCTAGCAAGTCATACAATTAGAAAGCAAACTAAAGGAAAAAGTTACCATATGTAAAAAATCAAATATGTCTGTTGTGGATTTTGATGCCGCTTAGTCAAACAAAGCACGATTGAGCCATACGTTGCTGGTATTAAGGCAAAAGGACAATTTTCGTTTTAACGAACACCACTAGGTTAAAAGTACGACTTGAAATTAAATGTAAAATATTGTCACGTAGATACAAGTACTGATTGCACACAATGAAAAGTCAAGTTAAAAAATAATAGCGTTTATTAAATGCGAAGCTACCTAGCTCGCAGTCGAACAACAACTGCCATTGGCAGTTTGAAACCAAGCTTTTATAGGGTAACAGAATATTCTAGAATTATTTTAATAGTATAGAAAATTTGCATATTTTAGGAGTCTTCTTTACTATTTAACAAAGAGAACATAAAATAAATTTGTACTGACTCACGATCGAACCGGAGACCTTTCAACTCCTAGCCAACGACTTTAACCATTGTGGAATGGAGCTCATCGGTATCTCTTTGAAATGTAGCAATATATATATATATATATATATATATATATATATATATATATATATATATATATATATATATATATATATATATATATATATATATATATATATATATATATATATATATATATATATATATATATATATATATATATATATATATATATATATATATATATATATATATATATATATATATATATATATATGTATATATATATGTATATATATATATATATATATATATATATATATATATATATATATATATATATATATATATATATATATATATATATATATATATATATATATATATATATATATATATATATATATATATATATATATATATATATATATATATATATATATATATATATGTATATATATATATATATATATATATATGTATATATATATATATATGTATATATATATATATATATATATATATATATATATATATATATATATATATATATATATATATATATATATATATATATATAATATATATAAATATATACAAAGAGAACATAAATTTGTACTGACTCATGATCGAACCGGAGACCTTTCAACTCCTAGCCAACGACTTTAAACCAATTGTGGAATGGAGCTCGGCGGTATCTCTTTGAAATGTAGCTAATATATATATATATATATATATATATATATATATATATATATATATATATTACTCATGAGCATGTTTTGGACTGAAGCACAAAGTGCAACTTTCATAACCATGAAAGTAGTGACTTTATATTTGTAGATGAGATGCTTTATTTTGTAGATGAAAACTGCTTCCAATATTCTTGTATCAAGAATATTGATAACAGTACAAAGGTTGGGCTCCTTATCTTCAAATGTTTAGTACTTAATGTTATGTGGACAATATTTTGATATGTTGGTTTATATCTCCAAACGAACTCCTTTTCAAAAGGCGTTATCAAAACATCAACACATACGTCATAGTTGACGATTCTTTTCGCTGTTAAAGAACGTGCAGATTTCTAGTATTACAACGAATGATTTATTTAATTCAAGTTGACTTGTGATAAGGCATTTATTGGGTTGAAAATCTTTTCCTATCACACATGAAATCCGCGTGTTCTTCAACTAGCTACAGAATTCTAAACTGAGTTTGCTTTTGGTGAACACATACGTGATAACATATCATAATTCTTTTAAAAGTTAGTTGAACGATGGATGATGGCGTAGTGTGCTGCTCTTTCAAATCAGCGTTCAAGGGTTATAAACCCCCTATGTTAACCCGGCTGCTTGTAGCTGTTAGGAATCAGCTTTAAGCACTACTGCTTAATGTTTCTGCCTCAATAACCCTCTAGCAAAATAGTGGAGTGTGTAGATAGCTCAGCGATGGGTTCAAAAAGTGATAGGATCCCAAAAAGTAATTAAATACATTAATACATTTATAATTGAAGGTTTAATAATGAGCTATATTTAAGGTGGAGAAGACGCAAGGTACGTCATACTCCTATTGGCAAGGCAGCAATTCTCCCTAACAATCGGCAAAACACAGGGAGTCTTCTTCTAACTTTGGGTTCTAAGAGCTCCCTCTACAGATTCTCATGGGGGATTTAACATACCATAAAGTTCTAAACTAAACCAAAATAAAATTTTAAAAACTAAAATATCGTTAAATATTTTATACATATAAATTTTACTGTTTATTTATTTTGAGTTATTATATAGTTTCATTTTTAGTGTTATTGGAATTTGATATTTAAATTGATGTGTGATTTAAGAAGTACATTACATAGACAAATCATTCCTCAATATTTTTGAATGCCGCAGCATTTATGAATACAAATAATACTCTCCTAATTTGTCCTGTGTACTTTTCAAAGTATTTCGTTAATTTTTATTAGAAATTTAACGAAATTACCGAACGATGGCCGATTGGTTAGAGTTCTGGCCTTCGGCACCGGAATTCATGGGTTCGAATCCCGCAGTGGCATGGATGTCCGTAGCCTTCAGAATCGGCTTTAAGCTGTAAGTCCGAGTCTCATTAGCCCTCGTGTTGCAAAAAGTACACCGTAGCACTCCAAACCAAACCACACCAAGAAAATTTGTTTTTTTCATCTGATTTTAAATTTCCTCAGTTTTACCCTATTTGCAATTACAAACAAAAGTATTCACAATCTGTTATCTAACTTTGCTTGTAAGTCATTATTCAGCCCAAACTATCCATAAATATGTTTTGCTTCTAATACGTCCTTTAAATGATGCCAAAAGAAATGTTTTAAGTTTCTGGTTAATTTCCTTTAGACAACATGATTTATTCCGCTTAGTTTCTTCTCAAACTTTTACTCTAACGACAATGGATGCTCTAACAATATCTTTTGTTTATTTCTTCTTTCCTTTTATCCCAAATAATAGACGAATTACAAGAATTACAGAGCGACTTATAATTAGTGGAATAGTTATAAGGGTTCAGATGCATTCCACTCTGTTTAAAAGCTTCAACGGTAAAAATAAACAAGACACCGTTTGGATAAATCTTGATATATAACTTCTAAGTTTTATTTTATTTTTATTTTTACTGTTTTTTTAGATTTCCAAACGTAATTTTTTAAACTTTTGATATATGCTTAGGTGTATTAAAGTAATATGTTAAAAATAAGAAAAACTAAAATCTAATTCATAAATTAAAAAAGAGTTTGATAAGATTATACAATTCAAAAATGTTTTACTTCTTTAAATTATTTCCTATAGCTATAGTTTAGAAATTTTATATCAATGTAATATTGAAATTGTATTAGGTATTACTGGTTTAGTACAATCTTTTAAAGTAAATGTCACGAATTTGCAAGTTATGTCAGAGTAAAATGCAGTATGTGAGAATAAAAAAAATTACATTATAATAAAATAGAAAGCAAAAGTCACTTTTAATTATGGTAAAAAAAATCTACTTTATTATACACGTTTATTTTATAATAATATATAAAAATACAGAAATGTTATAAAAATATAGAAATGTTTATAATAAATATTTAAGGGAAATTTTAATACATTTTTAAAAGAATTGCAATAAAGAAGCAACATTTTTGGTTATATTAAACTCAAAAAGTATTCTGGTTTTCATTTTATTAAAATTCTGATGTAGTATTATTCATGAATTTTATATTGATAACCAAAAATAGATTTGCTGAGAGATACACTACTTTATATCAAATATTTCCGAGAACTTTTAAAACATGTTTAAATTTTCATAACAATGTAATAAAAATATTAAAAAAACTATAGTCTGACAAAATTTTAATAACAACGTTCATGCAGATTTACTTAAATACACCAAATAAAATATTTAAAAAAATATTTTGTTGGAACTTATGAATATTTTATATGTTGTATGGAACATAGTAATAATATGGTTAGATGGAAAAGAAAATTTTCAACCTTTTTCATGAATTTTGAGGAATGTAAGGAAAAAATAGATATACATGTATCACAGAGATATAAAAATCATATAAACATGTCAAAATATTTCTGAGAAATTTCATTCCTCGAGAAATAAATCCGAATTCGCTTTAAGCTTTTCATCACAATTTATAATTTAGCCATACTATGGCTTTATATCATATAAAATAATTTATTTAAAAAAGCCATAAAATTTTATATACAAGATTTTTCTTTCATAGAATTACTTAGTTTCAGATCTCTTATATAACGACTAGATGTGTAAACTATTCTAAAAGGATTAAAAGTATTAAAAAAAGAATAATTACGGGACAATTTCAGATGCATGTAAAAATGTTGCTATACTAAAGATTTTCAGTTTATCATATTAGGTTGTGTATGTGAAGGAACTAGACGATGGTTTAAGTAATGTCTATCATATAATACTAATTAACGTAGGAATTAAAAGATATAAAATTGATAAAATTTGAGGATCTCCAAGATGAGTATTGATCTATAACAATGCTCTCATTTTGCACTGGATTGGTCTATGAACAGTACGCTGTGAAAATATTTTCTAGTACCTGCATGTCGAACAAAAAATACAAAATTTTATGGCTTGAGTTTAATTTTATCCCATATAAAAAGCATGTTTTATAAATCAGTATACTATTGTGTTATTCCAAAATTACAAATCTGATTTTCTGGATCAAATTATGCAATAAACTTACAGTTATAGACATTAGCTTATAGCTATATACACTCCTCAGTAAATTTACTGTAAAAAACAGAGTTTTACTTTAACCAACGATATTACTACAAAGCAGATTTCCAATGAGTACAAAAAACGTATTTGTTATCCTTGTACAAAGTCTATCTTGAATATAGGAGAGATGTTGTTAGGGAAAAGCATATGTGCACTTGATAGAAAACCATTGACATCAGCAGATGGTGAAAAAAAATGGTATCTCAGGCTGAAAAAGCAATTACTTCAAGTCAGCCCAAACCGCTGTAGTCATTAATAGCACCTAGAGAACGTAAATAAGTTTTGTGTTGCAGTGCAGTCTAAGTTCCCAAAAGATAGCACAGGAGATTGGAAGCCAATCCTGGGAATTTTATGGTTGGTTCCTGCTTCTAAATTACAATAATTCCCTGAAATATGTTTTTATATCACTCTAGTGGTGCCCGTAAAGCAAAAGGCTCATCCCTTCACCTTAATTTGAATACTTTTTAGCTGACAAGTTTGGCTCTTTCATATGGAATAAAAAAAAGAGGAATCTTTCCGCATCAAAAGCCAACCAGGTTATTTCGCTTTCGATAGTCAATGAGTTAGAGGTAATTCTGCTGTTTCGTCGTTGCTTAGTAGTACCAACATAGCAAACGAAGGTCCAATTTAAAGTGTTTTGCTAAACTCATAAAGGTCGCCAACGAAAAGCTTGCCAACTTATACAGAAGCTTGGACCTACAGATGCTTGCCAGACGGTTGCATAATCTATGTAAATCTGATTTGTACAAGTTTTTTCATTAAAGTAAAACTCTGTCTTTTCGACAGGAAATTTATTGA
>CM063506.1:80087338-80104838 GCA_032207245.1 Pardosa pseudoannulata | reverse complement strand
GTGCAAGAAAAAAAACACTTTATTTGACATATAAGCTGGCATTGAAAAGGCTGCATCTTGCAGCTGCCGGTAGTCTTTGTATGGTGGCCATGTATTCCGGTCGTGACAATCGCGCCGAATGTCATTGAAATTCTTTACGAACTGTTAGGGTGTATGCCGGTGCATTTACTACTGTTGTTATCTTCAATAAAGTGTTTTTCTTGCCCCGGCAGTGACGTCATACTTTGTTTTTCTTATTTTTCTCGTAAACTATGGATGGTACAGTACGTTTCTTTGGGCAGTTTTTATGTACTCCCAACAAGAAATCTAGCTGTGCAGATCGTTTATGCGATCGTGTTCAGGCACCCTGTATATATATATATATATATATATATATTATATATTTATATATATATATATATATATATATATATATATATATATATATATATATATATATATATATATAATATATATATATATATATATATATATATATATATATATATATATATATATATATATATATATATATATATATATATATATATATATATATATATTATATATATACATATATATATATATATATATATATATATATATATATATATATATATATATATATATATATATATATATATATATATATATATATATATATATATATATAAATATATATATATATATATATATATATATATATATATATATATATATATATATATATATATATATATATATATATGCAGAAAGAGAGACAGAGAACCTTACCATGCTGTGTACCTTATATAATCTTAACAGAGAACTTGTATGTATGTATGTATATAATAATAAAAAAATTATATATAAACATATACATAAAAAAATAATAAAGTAATACAATAAAATAATAATTTTAAACCAACAGACTGACAAACTATATGGAGTTCGAAAATCAAAGATGATTTTTCGATGCATTCTAAAACAAAGCTATGCTGTTCGAAATATATTTTGGAACATAATCAAAATTCACTTTTAAGTACGATTTCATTAGAATAAATGTGTATTTGCAGTAAATACTTTGGTACCCTATAAATATTTACAAAATTTCATTAGTATTTGCTTGCTCTCTGGAGCTTTAAAATTTATCGATTGTTTACATTTCAGCACATTAAATAAAACTATATTAAATTTGTATGTTCTGAAATGCATTGCATTTAAAACACGTTCAAATGTACATAAATAACATTCTGTGTTATTTGGATATTATTTATATTTTGGTGTATCTCTGGCAGTTGTTTTTTTCTTTACTTATCATTTTTACTTATCATTTTTCTCCAGAAATCTTACGATATTAATCAAGTTTATGAAATAATTCTTACTTTAATGATACTAATTGTTATATCGAAAATTGCTAACTCATGGTAAAACTTTCTAAAATTATTTTAGGAAATATAACCCATATATTTTTTTAAATATAGGCATATATCATTTACCTAAGAAAAGTAATGGCATTAAGTATTTCATTCAAATATTGCTATAGATTTTATTTTACGATGAATCAGAGAAATTGAGAATATTTTTATTCCAAATGCAATATGTTATCTTAATTTAACCGGATAAAATTCAAGTAGTATAAATATATAACATTACCTTGTACTTCCAATACTCAAAACATTTAGACATAACAATAATGAATCTATAAATTAATTTCATGTCTGCAAATTTAAGAACAGTTCATAGGTAACTATGCAAATTCACGTTAACTCTTTTTCATAATTAATATATATACACCAAACATTCATTATATTATGACCACTCTATATTAACATATAGAACCAACTCTAGCCGTCAAAATCACCAACATCTGGCTTGGCATTGACTCCATATAGTTCTGATAGGTAGTTTGAAATAATTGGAACAAAAGCGCTCACCAACTGCTTTTACAAGCACCGTATATTACGAGGAGATTTCACTGCAGCACGAATTTGGTTTTCCATGCGAGACAAGAAATGCTCTAGTGTATTAATTTCAGGTGAATTTGGAGGCCAAGACATGACTTGACAGTCTTTGGAATGTTCCTTGAAGTACCCACAGATTCGACCCTTGTGACATGGGCATCCCCGTCGGAAATACGTTTGTCATGAATGGGTGAACCTGGTGTGCAACGCGAGGACAGGGATTGATCAATGAGAATTATGGGTCCTAATGTGCTCCATTTTTCACACCACAATACCCCAGGCTACTCTCCGTCAAACAGTACATGCGGGAGCAAGGGTTTCATTTGAAAATAGGCGTATTCGCACAATCCTACTATGTGATGGACAAGAAAATGGGATTTATCGGAACTTGCAACAATCTTCCATATTTCTAATACCCAATTCCGATGGTTCTTGGCCTTGTGGCAGCAGCGTGAAAGCGCAATATGCAAATTCCACTCCTTCAAGTTCCGCCTCCTTGAGGTATATCTAGCCTCATTGTTGAGTGTTCGGCGGGGAAACATAGTCAGCCTTCACCTCATGCAGTGGCGAGTGACACAGATGAAGCCTCATGATGGTAGCAGCTGCCGACAGTGTGATTATTCCCTGTATTGCTAAGTACCTTTGTTTTTAAGTTTGCATTGAATAAGTCCTGTTTACACTTTCATTTCCTCTTTTGATCGCTACCATTAAAGCCTATTGTAGGCGTAGTTGGAGATGACGTGGCGTCGGTGTAGGGACATGCTTCAACCACTGGCTGTATAAGCTTATTCCCAGTGTACGCTGCAAAATTGTTATTGAGAAACAGTATCTGTGTTGCCACTGCCGTAACTGGTGGTGATTTCTATTATTCTATCTCTTCTGTCACGACGAATCATGCTTAGAAATCTCCGTTCTCCCCTGGAATCAATGTGTCGTACATGACACCTCGTTGCTAACACATAAACTGGCAGACAAAACTAAAACATTAAATTAACAGATATCGTAACTGAAAAAATATAAGTGGTATAATATCTTCCTTTAAACCCAGAAATCAATCGCATCAAAACTATTTATCTATGAAGATCAAATTGTTTTCTTCTTCAAGGTCAAGTTCATGGTAGTTGGGGTTTTACGGAGTACCTAGTAGTGAATAAATGCACCACTTCAACCTTGGGACGAATAAAGATCAAAAACATATTTCATTGAATCAAGAAACAAGTTTCCAAACAAGAATTTAGTACGCTTACGGCAGCTTCCTTAAGACGAAAGCAAAAAGAAACTGTAAGGTGGGGAAATCGTTTATATAACAATGTATATGTCAGAAACAACGCGTTGATTAATTAAAAGTAATTAATCTGTACCTTGACAAACGCAACAGGTAGTAATCAAAACTGCAATATCAGAATCACAAATCTGTCGTAATGCTTTAGAAATTAAAAATAACAGCTTTTTGTGCAATAAAGCTGGAAAATGTTTAAAAAGTTATTAAAGCTTTTTTTTCTAGCAATTATTTAAAGTTTCTCTTTAAAAAATTTAGCTGTAACACGCTCCCTAAACGAAAGTTTTGAACTTTTATTTAATCATATGGAAGACAGAGACTTTAAGACATCTATCATTCATTTTTCAACTCAATTCACTTAATAGTTAAAACTACGAAGTACTTCAGATCGGCCAAGTTTAAAAAGAGTTCACCTAATTCACTGTCCACCAATAAGTATTTGGACACCTATGCAAATGACGATATCTGCGGTCCTGAGGTATGTCACGGCCTCCGACGGTATATATCGTGTAGGAAACAGCATTGGCATTAGTCTCATGCAAGTTGCCGCGCAGTTCGGAAATCTCTGATTTCGAGAAAGGTATAATTGTCGGGTATCACAAACATGATCCTTAAGGTACATATCTAACGATCTGAAGTACACAAAATCGAAAGTGGCCTATATGATTAAGAAGTGAAAGGTGAGCAGTGATTGTCGGAATATGCCCCGATTTGGCAGACCAACGTACTGGGAGATAGAGTCCTGGGAGAGAGGAGTGCTGTCCAGCGAAATTCAGAAGAAACGCACTCAACCGATGGTCCTCTTCCAAGAGGATTTTCATCATGCATCCGGGAATATTGTCTTAATGAATACCTTCCGAAAGGAAGCACATCTGCTTGGTTTTCATGGTCGTGCTGCTGCCCATAAGCCTTTGATCACAACTCCAACCGCACTTCTCGGTTAAAGTGGTGCAAAGTACATCGAAATTGGTCCGTAGATTAGTGAAAACGGATTATTTGGAGCGACGAATCAAGGTTCACCCTTTACCATTCGGTTTGGTTTAGTTTGGTTTGGAGTGCTACGGTCTACTTTTTTGCAACACGAGGGCTAATGAGACCGGGACCTACAGCTTAAAGCCGATTCCGAACGGCTACGAACATCCATGCCACTGTGGGATTCGAACCCACGAACTACGGTACCGAAGGCCAGCACCCTAACCAATCGTCCATCGTTGGGCATTTACCATTCGGATGGCAGGGCCTGGGTCTGGCGTTTACCTGGAGAATGTCTCCTGCCAGAATGCATTGTGCCAACAGTCAAGTTCGGAGGAGGTTGAATTATGGTCTGGGGAAGTTTCTCCTGGGATGGACTGGGACTCTTGGTCCTCATTCATGGTAAGCTCAACGCCGATGACTACTGCACTATTTTGGATGATTATGTGCTTCCTACGTTGTGGCAGTTTTATGGGTTGGACTCCCGTTACAACGACAATTCCAGTTGTAAAAGACTTGTGGAAAGTAAATCCCGGAGGATTCACTCTGTAATTGCCTCTCGAGGAAGCTCTACCAATTATTGATTTTGAATAAAGTTGGTTTTTTATTTCTATCACAGGTGTCCAAATACTTATTGGTAGAGAGTGTATATATTTTCTAATATAACAAATGAGGATATTGCTTCAGACACGGAATATGCATTCGAGTTGAAACTTTTCGCGGTTATATAGTTTGAGTTTCGTGTTTAGAGATACTTTATACAACATATTCTAGACATTTATTAATACTTAAGGTAACTTAACAATATAGTGAATCAATATACAGCATTCTGAAAGTGTTCGTGATGTTGTAAATCTATACAAATCGACCAATGTTCGAGTAACGTAGATTATATTGAAATACTCGATAACAACCTATTACCTTTCGGTTTCTAAAAAGAAAATAACTAGTTGAAAGTAAGTAATCAGATAATTTGACGTGACTGGATCATATTATTTTAGCATATAATCAAATACAATGGGCTGTTCAATCTTTGGCATATTTATCGGAGAATAATTTCGAAAATGTAAATACGAAAGACAGTATTTTGTTGCGTATTCGATTTCTATTCTATTTTTATTTTATGTACTATATTAAGGTAAATCATCTGAAAAATATGATTAAAATTCAATGTTTTATTAACAGAAATCATTAATATACAAGAAAATAATGCATATTTATGTAACGACCGTTAGCCGTCACATCATTTCTGTATCCACGGAATGTAGTCGTGTCCATTGGGAGTGGCATGCAGAGGCAACAACAGCTTCCACTAACTTCATTTATTCCTGTTTCACATGGTTGCAAGGAAAGCACACAACGGACAACTAGAACCACCAGAATCACAACGAACAGCAACTAGAAAACAACAGCGAACAGCCCTTCGAACCTTGGTGCTCGCCTATTTAAAAACATTTCAAAACCGGAACCGACGTTATGACTGACGTCAAGAGACAGACAATAATGCCGCATAGAAAGTTCTAGATCATTCAAAAACCCATCCCACTAACAGAGTGACGTGTGCAAATCCCAAAATCAGATGACGCCGCCATTTTAAAAGAATTGACATATAGAATTTTGAAACCAACACTGAAATATTTTAAGTAACGCTCCCCATTATTACATGTATATCACAAAAGTAGAATGCGTGCTATAATACAAAAGGAACATTAAGTTCCAATCTAACGTGGCCTCCACACTATTAGTTCCATTAGTGGCCTTTCTATTAGTGGTCATTAGTTCATCACTCCACTATAGGTCCCGGTGGAGACCATGAATGATTTGCATCCACACACTGGGCCACTAAATAAGCAGAGCTCGTGGATGCGTCATAATGTAAACTGCGCACTTTTGTAGCGCATACTGGCAGTCTTTGATGTTTGGAGAAAAACCGCTTTCGAAGCCATCCTCCGCCAAGGACATTTTATGTTCTGCCATCGTCGACCTTGATAAGCCATACCCCCATCCAGACAGTGGTATGGGCTTGCAGTGGTCCATAGTGTGGAAGGGTCTTAAAGACCTTATCACATGTCACATTGAAAACAGAAATTGGTTTCTTTTACAATACCATCTAGTGGTGAAAAATAAGCACATTTATATCAGCGAATTTATATTGCTTCGGGTTTACGTGTTACAATGCATTTAACACTAGATTTACGGGACGCGTCAATTTGATGCAATTCGAATTTTATAAAAAAATTACAAAAACATTTCGCATTTTATTTTATCTCTTATATTGACTCTTACCTATTGAACGAGGTAAATATACATTAAAGTCAATTTTTTAAAGTGTTGAGATACTAAATTTTTCTTAGTGGTATACCTATTTCTACGGATATGTGTCAATTTGACACGATCGTAATGTACACCAAATTTTCATCAAATTAATTCTACCCATGCAAACATTATAACAATAATAAATAGGAATGGACGAACAACACTTCGATCCATTATCCCATATTGTTATCTCAAACGAAACAAGCAATAAGCAACAGTAGAAAGAAAAAATCGAGAATGTCAATTGAAGACAAAGTGTGAAGAGATTTTGTAGGTTTTAGTTGCTTGGTTCGAGTATGCAAAAATGAAATACTAGAATATTTCTTGAATTAGTAATATTATTGTAAACCTCAATATAATGTCATATTTTCATTTTTATTATAGTGTATAATTACATTGATTTCTCAGTGTTATTATACGTATTCGTCCATGGGTCAAATTGACGCACGTTCGTAGATATAGGTATGTTAGAAACGTCCGTTTACCTTGTGTTAATCAGGAGAATTGTTTTTGGCATTAACATGAAAAATCTGTACATTCTTTATCTGGAAAAGGAATATATTTCCTTTGAATGTGTATATGTTAGCGCATAACAAGCCTTAATATGTATATGTAAACGCATATAATCTATTAGTCCATTACAAAAACGAAAATTTATATCAATTATTTCTAAATATGTATTATATTAAATATAAAGTTCCTTCTTCAATCCTTTAAAAAATTTAAAATTAATAACATTTTAAATTAATAATTAATATTTTCCTTTGAAATCGTACATTGATATGTCATCTAAAGTATATCTTTCTAAATTGAATGGTTTTTAAACTGCATATTACGAAACAAATTTTAACAATTTTATTCTGATATAGATTTCAAACTATGGATCAAAAACATAATTGCTTAATTAAAAACAAAAGATTCTCACTTCCCTCAAATTTTGAGAAACAGTATTGAATGCATAGTAAAACAATATAAAGTGTGTGAAGTATAATTGGAATTAGTTGCTACTTTTTGAAATTATTATTTACGAAACGTTCTTATTCGCTCAACGGCAGGTTACCTTTCAATTGTAAATGCAAAATATCACTGTAAGTTAGATTTAAAAGTATACTTGTGAAATTGAACTTAATGAATATTAGAAAAGAGAAATATATTAAAATATATTTCTCTAAAAACTTTCTCTTTTTAAGTATAATATACATTAAATTAGAGAATAATTACTAAGCAAATACACATAGCAAAATCTGGGAAGAAAAAAAATAAATGAAAGTAAGTAATCAAATATTTTGACTTCTGTAAGTTACATTGTTTCAGCATATCGTCATGGTTGTTAAATTTTTAAAAATCTCTTATATGTTTAACTAAAAATAATTTAAAAATGTAAATATCCCACTGAGGCATGGATGTTCGTAACCGTTCGGATTCGGCTTTAAGCTGTAGGTCCCGGTCTCATTAGCCCTCGTGTTGCAAAAAGTAGACCGTAGCACTCCAAACCAAACCAAACCAAAAATGTAAATGCATATGCCTTTTTTATTTTTATGTATTATACAATTTACAGTATGTAGTTGATAAACAAGTATATCTTCCTAAAATAATATTTATATAGAACCTTTTACTGAGAGAAGTTAATAATATCAATATAATGTAGCCATTAATATAAGATGCAAACAATTATTATTAATTCCTTAAGTAGAAGTAGAGAGCATTAAGATATCATCTTAATTTAAGCAAATTTATTACAGAACTTTCATAATTGTTTAACAATCAAACGCTTGTAATAATTAAATTCATGTTGGATCCTTGGAAGCATTTTGTATAATACTTGCAGAAAATGCATGCAATATTTCAAGAAAAATGATGTTCTCAACGTTAAAAAAACTAAGTTTTCAGAAAAAATGACTACAGAAACTACTGTTTTATACCTTTTTTAAACTGACAAAATTTCTTCTCTAACTTATTAAGTTTTACGAAATTTTTCTCAAGACTTTAATTTTAAGTTAGAGTTTATAATAAAGGACACTTAAAATAACACAGCTTTCATACTTAACTTTTTTTTCCGTTAAATAAGAATTTTGAAATTTGAAGAGTTGTGAGATTTATTTAATAGTATGGAATAAATTAATATTTAGATCTTTTATCAAAACATCATCCATACTCTCATGATTAGAACATATTAAGAATAAAGTAGATTTTCATACAATAATATGCCTCACAATAACAAAAGTATTTCTACAATAAATTCTATTAGGGATTTATAAAAGTTAGGGCATAATTAGTTTTCTGGGGATAATGTCTATTTAAAATTCTGCCGTAGTAAGTTTAAATAATAACTTACTATGTTTAACTTAATTTTCCCCTGATAAATACATTTTAGGCTTCTAATATCATTGATATGTTTAAAGCATGATTATAATATTCATATCCAGTTCTAATTTACGAAATAAAATTAAACAAAATTTACGTAGAGATTTACTGCATAAAAGTCTGTAAATGTCTAAAATGTTTGGCAGCATAAATCTATAAATCCACTTTCTGGTTTCAATTGATGTACATAAACAGCCAATTTTTGGTGAAAAAGATATAATTCATTCTATAGTTTTAACCAGGAACAATTAAGCAATATTTTTATAAACATTAATTCTATATTAAAAAACAATGTAAAAATAAGTCGATTTTTTTATTCCTAAACCTTTCTGAGCTTGTATGTTTTCTCAAAAATGGGCAGGATTAGGTTTGATAAAGGAGTAAGTTGAATAGAATTATCCAGGATAGCTGGCGATTTTTCGGAAATAATAGCTACCAATCTCCAAACTACATCAATCCTAGCACGTCACTTTTGGTGTTCCCCCCAATTATCAAAAATGCCCTGACACTGTTGGATGTATATAAAATCTCCACAAACATCCACTTTGTCGTGGGTCTTGCTAAATTAAAAGTTTTTCAAGTTTCATAACGTCTAAAGCATTACCATCAGGAATGTCAAATATAATTTTTATTATTTTATATAAACTTAAATTAACCTTTCTTTAGTGTTTTTGATGTATCTCAAATACACAGTTTTTTTTGTGCGTTTCATCAAGTGTATAACGTCATATATTTCCATACAATCAGATGTCTTTCATGTAAAATTATTTCTCTTCTAATTGAAAATTAAGCGTTCATGCGCAGTTAAGGTAACCTTTCTGTTAATGATACGTTAACATGCAGTAAGTTATAAAGTAGCACAGATAGGGTTTGCCTGCTAGATGGAAGATTACTCCATATAAATTGAAGACACTAACTGATAATAAAGTAAATATTCTTATCACTCCTAGAAATAAAAGCCATATTCATATTCACGTTTAGTTAGATATTAACTAAAGTAGACTCAGCCTAAAAAATGTCCTTGGAATGTGTAACGACACATAAACCAACAAGTTATTGTATTAACCTCATGATTGGAGGCTACTACCACGATCATGCACTTTTACCAACCCCTGATTTGAACAAATGCAGTCTCTAACTGTCTCGTGGAATTAATAAAGAATGGGAGAGTTGATATTAAATAATTAAAAAATAAGAAAATTAATAATGAAATTTGCTTGCAAATAAAAGCTGCAGATTTAACTCCTTGTCTATACAAAAATCAAAGAAAAAAGACCTTGTGAATTATGCATAAAGCTATTTATTTCCGAGGCAATTGGGGGTTCAACATGATTTTATTATTAAAAAAAAGTTTAGGATCTTCATAAGAAGCAAAATTTACTACATATACCTGGAGGCTGCAAATGAAACAAAATATACAATGATGCATTTCATGTTTATATTAATATTTTTCATAAGTATAATTAATATAGCAATTAAAACTTTAAACAGATAATGAAGCACAAAAACAATATTTTGTCCCCATATTCACTTCTCAGAAAAATCTGAGGCAATAATTTGTGGTGATCCTGCTTTCATCAAAATGGCTTTATTCGCAGAGCTATTTACATAACTGCGCACTAGAAATACGAAGGAATTGACTACGATATCAAGCGAGCAATCTGTGTTAATTAATAAAATGATTTCCCGGATTTCCACGAATTCGTTGACTCCGAGTTTGTGAATGTTGAAAATAAAAATGTTTAATTTTATAGCAAAAAGTCGTTGCTCATTATTCTTAACACTTCGCGTGCGGCCAACGTATTTTTTGTTTTTTGTTTTTTGCAGTGTGTTACTGGAGCGCGGGTCATTTACAAACACGCATTTAGTAGATTGGTAGTGGATACCAGGTGGTGGATAATCACCACAAATCACAAAATACGTATACTTCTATATATATGTTACATTATATGCATGTTGTTTTGCGTTGTTATGCAACGCTTTGCATATTTTCTTTCCACAAGTTATGATTGTCAAGTTACTCGGTCTGTTGTTGCGTTATTTCGTCTTTAATCGAATTCCTAGCTCCAGAACGTACAAGTCGTATTTTGTCAATTTGGAGCTTGGTTTTTTATTGTTGAATACAAAATTGATAAAATTGGTGGTGGTGACAAAGATAGTCATGAAGAAATATGCGCTGACAGATTATCGGACTTTAATTTTAAAAACTGTTTCTTTTTGTGATTTTGTAAAAATATTGTTTTTTACTGTTAAATAATTATACATTATATTTTAAAGTGTAAAATAAAAAAAAATTGTCCATAAAAACAAAGTAGTTTTTATTTACTGCGATTTTTCTGAATAGCTAAACTTTCTCTCGATTCACGGAAATACACCCGCTGCACGCGTAAGTTGGCCGTGAAGTATACCCGCATGCCAAGTGTTAATGTGTGGACGTAAACTTTTGTAATTAGCAACATTCACAACTAAAACATCCCAGAAATTTTCATATTGCTGCTACCAACTATTTTCAAAATTTCATTACTCAAAACGAGATTTATATATGTAAAGACTTTACAAGAGATACGAAATTGGTAAGAAAATTATTCAAAACCGAAGTCATTCTTTTTATTGGGAATTTTATATGAGGTTTAGTTAGGTTTTATCACACGTCAACATGTAAGTATTAATTTATAATTCCTAACTGCGGTGAAGAATGCATCATATTTACAAGTATATGTAGTTTAATGTGTGTATTACAGCTAAAACTTATCAATTGATTTTTTTAAAGCTCAGATTATCCAGGTATTTATCCAAGTTTTATTCAGTTGAAGGGCCATTAAAAACCTTACTCAGTTGAAGACCTTACGCCATTTTCAGTATCCTTCGAAATATATGCGTATTTTTCAAAGTAGCGCTGCCTCAACCCTGCTTTTTCGACACGTATGTGTTGGCATGCAATAAAGTCTTATATTGGTTCACTTTTATTTGGATGCCACATGATTTAAAAGCTTGTTCGAATTTTTTGAGTATATAAAACATTTAAACTTTTACGCAGTTAATTATATAAATCATTAAATATTTTTTTATTTTCCCGTATGCTTATATACCATATACAATATCATAAATTCCATTGTTCCAACACCTGACACATGACTCTTAAAACAAATCATTGATAAATGCGAACATTTAGAAAATTAAAGCCTTATTCATTATAGAAAGTTTACCCTTAAAGAACTATTTGTTATAGCACACGTAATTTATACTGACAGGTTAGGATATCAGGCATCTCTGAGGCAAAATTTTCTTGATCTATGGGGTACTGTTAAAGTTTTACACGCGAATTCAATCTTTGCATTACTTTTAGAAACCTTTTAAGACTCTTAAAAGTAATGGTGATAAATTTTGTTTCAATTAACCCAATTCTTAAGTGTTATTTTTATAAAGCAGCGTTTAGTAAATTCTCGATTTTGAACACAGAAGTTTATTTTCGACAAAGTTAAAATTATTTTTAAATAAACTTGAAATAAATTAAGATAGTTTTAAAACTTTTAATTACAGAATTAGTCAGACACACTTTTATTAATAATCCTTAGTTTATTAGTTGAATATAATTTGTTTAGTGAATAGTGTATTATTTGAATATAATTTGTATAATCCTATATTAGAACACATTAGATACCATTTATGTATTTAAATATATATATATTGTCTAAAATATACTTTTAAATAAATATTGTATATTTATATAT
This sequence comes from Pardosa pseudoannulata, assembly GCA_032207245.1. Taxonomy (NCBI): domain Eukaryota; kingdom Metazoa; phylum Arthropoda; class Arachnida; order Araneae; family Lycosidae; genus Pardosa; species Pardosa pseudoannulata. The sequence continues at coordinate 80,092,254 of CM063506.1, read as the reverse complement.
AAATATATATATATATATACATATACATATATACACATATATATATATATATATATATATATATATATATATATATATATATATATATATATATATATATATATATATATATGTATATATATATATATACACTCAAGAGCAAAAACATTATGAAGACCCATACATTTTGCAATGAACTCGCCTGGATGACGTGGAAGCAAGTGATCAGGTGGAAGCGGTATTTAACTTCTGCTGGAGAGTCTGAAGTATTATACTTTACTGCGTGTGTGATGGGAAAGGCTTCTGATCTAAGCGATTTTGATAGGGGGCAGATTGTAAAGGCTTGAAATCTCGGAAAAAGTATTTCTGAAACTGCACGACTCGTGGGTTGTTCTACAGTTGTTAGTACTTATGCAAAGTGGATGAATGATGGTGAAACCATGTTGTCTTGAGTAGACAACATGGTGTTAGACTTCCACAAGCTATCAAAGAAAAAGGTCGTCGGTGGTTGTCTTGCATGGTGAAGCAAAATCGGAGCCAGACAGTGGCTAAGCTGACAACCCAATACAATTCAATGCCAAGTAGAATAGTATCGGATCACAATGTTCAGCGGACACTGATAGATATGGGCTACGCAGCAAATGTCCCTTTCGTGTGTCTTTACTGACAAAGCGTCATCGCCAACTGCGCCTACGTTGGTTCGGGAATATCGGGAATCGACCATGGATCAGTGGGAGAGAGCTGTCTGGTGGGATGAATCACGGTTTGTCATTCATCACGCCAATGACCATGTCAATATACTCTAACTTCAAGGCGAACAGTTGCTCCCTCAATGTACAGTAGGTTATGCACATGCCGGTGGTGGCGATATTATGCTTTGGGGGACGTTTTTTGATGTTTGTCTGGGACCCGTAGTTGAGGTAGAGCAGACCATGAATGTTACAGGATATCTGAACATCATTGCGAACCAGTTGTACCCTTACATTGCCTCTGTTTTTTTCAACAGAAAATTTAATGTTCCAACAGGACTACACCCGTGTCACAAGGATAAAATTGTGTTGGAGGGGTTCCAGAAACACGATGATGAATTTCAGTTAATGTCCTGGTCGCCTTACTCACCGGATCTTAATCCGATAGAACACATTTGGGATGTCATGTTACGGTAGCTCAGATTTCAAAGACCATTAATTCGCAATATCTCGGATTTGAGTAACCATTGGTTAAATATCTGGCACAATCTGTCTCCGGCTATCTACCAAGCACTTGTTTCCCCGCCTTGGCATCCATACCAAGGCGGAATGGATGCCAAGGTTGAATCTGTGTTGCGTGGCAAAGGTGGGCCAATTCGTTATTGGTAGGTGGTCATAATGTTTTGGATCTTGATATATACATATATATATATATATATATATATATATATATATATATTGTGTGATGTATACTGTGCATCCGGCTCTTGGTCTGGGAAATCAAAGTTTCCAAATAAAAATTCAAAACGTGTTCCATAGCTAAATTTAGTAAATAAAGTGTCAAATTCTATAAAGATTGACTGTATTGATTGTGAATGCATAGCGAAAAATGCATACTTATTCTTTCTATCCAGAGAAGTGTGTATACATAGAAATCAAATGTCAATCTTCAGGTTGTTTATTTTCTCATGAACTGGTTTCTAGTTTGTAAATTAGAAGATATTACTAAATGTTTTTAATTACTATATTGTTCAAATGTTTTATCAATTATCAGTACGGCTTGAGGATTTAAAGGATTCCAATGTAGCCCAATAAATATTTCAAGACAGATGAACAGCAATAATAAACCAAAGTGGCATAAGCTATCAAATGTTAATACAAATATTTTATAATAAATAACAGACCATCAAGATGGTAGATCTTAACCATAATTTAGCATTTTAAATTTTTTTTCAAAAATCTCAAGCTACTTGTATATTATCAAGACCAAGTCAAATTTTTAAATCCAAATATTTACTTTTCCAATAAGTTATCTTTTCGTTTATTTTATTTTAAATTTTTTATGCTTTGGTGTCTTTAACTATATTTCAAATTCACTATTATTTCTGAAACTTGAAAAGTTTGGTCGATCTCCTGTGCATATTACAGTTATACACCAAAAGAAATGAAGAATTTGCACACATTTGCATTTCTTGTAAAAATGTAAAATGTGTTTGACATACGTAAAATTCCCCGTTGTCTTTGTAAACATATAAATTCATAATTTTCAGATAGATATGAAAGCAGTTATTTTATATGCATTTACAGGAAGTATTTGTGATGAATTACTCTATTTAATACAGAATATTAATGCATTTTTCATACATTTTCTATTTTATTGAAATAGTCTTTCTTTGAACAGTCATATATGATTAATGAAATAGTGTTATTGTTCTCATAGTAAGACTAGAAATTAATGGTGGATGTTTAAAATTCTACATTTAAGGTCCCTTGCTACATTAATGTCTGTTAAGAGAGTTTAAGTTTGAAAATTATAAGAAAAACCTAGCATTTTAATAATTTTTATTTGAACAAACACTATAAAGTCTTAAAAAACATAATTCAGAGGGTTTTTTTCTACCAGAAATATGGAAGGATATATTACTTTTATGTCATTTTGACAGTGTATGTTATACGCTAGCAGAAACAAAGGTTTTGAGTTTAAGGAAAAGTTTTTAAGTTTTTTAGAAATAATTTGCAAAGGCTATTGAAATTTTACTACTGATAATTCTTTTATATTGCTCCCATTAGAGGAATATTATGCTTGAGTTCATTTGCTGTCAAATTGTCGTATATATCACGATTCTGTATGCATTGCAATAAAATTAGTTTTTAGTAGATAAATTTTTTCTAGTATCCTGAGTCATTATTAGATTAAAAAGTGATACTTCTGCATTTCGAAGTTAAAAATTACAATAAAATTGGTCCAAGCTACAACAAGTTATTGTACCTCGGTCCTACTTGAACTTTAAAATTTTCGGAAACATAAAATTAGTGAAATATAAAAATTATAAATTTATAAGTTCTTACTAACATATTACAGTAGGAAGATCATATATTACTTTTGTATAATAAAAGGAAATAAAAATGCAATGAAGTTCAAATTTCAAATTTCAATTCCATTATTAAAATTTAAATACTTTCAATTATTTAAATTTTAAATTTTCTATAAATGCATTTTGTAATAATTATTCTTTTAATAATTATTTAAGTCTATATTTAAGGAGAAATGTTTTTAATAAAACTAGAAGTAAAAGGACCCATAATTGTGAGACTTAAGACCTCTTAAGTCAGTATATAAATATATTTAAAGATGTATCAATTCAAAGTCAAATTCTGAGGAAATAGTTTTCTTTTTTACTCGAATTTGTAATTGAAAATTTATTTAAAAAATATATAAATTAAATAAAATATTTTATTAAAAATATTTTATTAAATACTTATTATAAAAATATATTATTTAGCTTATTTATAGTGCATAGTTTAGATTTGCAAATAGTCTGTGTTGTTTTATATTTCTAACATTGAAATAAATATTAAAAATGGAAACTGAAGTTAATATTCTTAGGTATAAAGAAAATAAGCTTTAACCCTCTAATCGAAAATATCGATTTATCATTTTTGCATTGCAAATTGAAGGCATATGAACGGTTTTTCATTTTTCTATGATCTCGAGATTTTAAATTAGCAACAGATTGTTGTGCTATACTTAATTTTTCCTATCGGAATTTACGTGTTTAACTTACTATTGTAAAGTTCACTTTATATATCGATGAAAGAATTGTAATCGTTTAGTTTAAGTTAACTTGTGAAAATGAATGTTGGCAATATATGTACGGTTGTCGATGTCCGCCATGGTTTTAACGTTCGCAGCTGCTTTACCAACAATAATAAATCTTAATGTTTCTAATTGAGAACGCTTTTTTAACATCTAAATTTCAAGAGGCTGATTGATAAATCAACCATATCCTATATATCGAAAAATCAAGAGTTCATCCATTACGACATCAAATAAAGTAACAACCCAAAATAACATTCATAAATTACTTATATATTTAAATGTTGAACTTTTTAATAATACATATTCAATAAAGTAACTACCCAAAACAACATTCATAAATTGCTTATATATGTAATTGTTGAACTTTTTTAAGAATAAATATTTAATAAAATAACTACCCAAAATGACATTCATAAATTGCTTATATATTTAATTGTTGAACTTTTTTAACAATAAATATTCAATAAAGTAACTAACCAAAATAACAGTCATAAATTGCTTATATATTTAATTGTTGAACTTTTTTAACAATAAATATTCAATAAAGTAACTAACCAAAATAACATTCATAAATTGCTTATATATTTAATTGTTGAACTTTTTTAACAATAAATTCAATAAAGTAACTACTCAAAACAACATTCATAAATTGCTTATATATTTAATTGTTGAACTTTTTTAATAATAAATATTCAATAAAGTAACTACCCAAAATAACATTCATAAATTGCTTATATATTTAATTGTTGAACTTTTTTAATAATAAATATTCAATAAAGTAACTACTCAAAACAACATTCATAAATTGCTTATATATTTAATTGTTGAACTTTTTTAATAATAAATATTCAATAAAGTAACTACCCAAAACAACATTCATAAATTGCTTATATATTTAATTGTTGAACTTTTTTAAGAATGAATGTTTAATAAAGTAACTACCCAAAACGACATTCATAAATTGCTTATATATTTAATTGTTGAACTTTTTTAACAATAAATATTCAATAAAGTAACTATTCAAAACAACATTCATAAATTGCTTATATATTTAATTGTTGAACTTTTTTAATAATAAATACTCAGTAACGTAACTACCCAAAACAACATTTATAAATTGCTTATATATTTAATTGTTGAACTTTTTA
>CM063506.1:80072338-80082338 GCA_032207245.1 Pardosa pseudoannulata | reverse complement strand
GTTTATAGTTTAGATTTTCACTTATTAACGTGGACTTCTATAAACGAAAACTCTGTAGACTTGTATTGATGATTGTGTAAACTCAATGGCAGAATACAGCAGACTATTGTTTTTTTGTCAGCGACCAGTAAAACAACAGCTAGTTCCTTCCTGTGTACAAATCTAATAATAAATAAGATAATAATTATTACTAGATTATTTGTATGCGATATAATAAAAAATTGTGTTTATGTTTATTAATTTAATATTTGCGGTATCCACCAACTTCAGTTGTATTGGAGTGTCTGTAAATGGCCTAGTATCATCTGTAAATATAGTTCGTTAGGCGTAGTTTGTTAAAGGAAGGGTTTTGTGTCATTCCCAACTTGGTCTTTGGGTTTTTGAAAATAATAATAAATTTATTTTAGAGAGGATATGGGATCATGAACAATAGTCTTTACCGTCGTTTTGAGCACTTATTGCGTGTTACCCTCTAAACAATATATAAAACTGCACAACTTTTAGTAACATTTTTTCGATTTTCTAACACTGTTATAAGTTTGGTTTTTAATTCTAATTTTATTCTTCTCTGCCTCCCATATGCTATCATAAGTTTCATGGTTATTTAGTAATTATTGATCACCTGTATGAATACTAATACTCCTGTTCTTTTGTTATTATAGCAGTATGTAGTTAGAGTTCATGATAATGATAAAATTGCATTTTGTTAACATGCACAATATTTCCAAACAGTCAAGACAGTAAATTATATTTGCGATAATTTGCTACTGCGTTTTAATTTTTTATGTCAAAATTAATATTTACTGATTAAAGATCGACAATAATCTATAAACTTATTTGCATTATTTTCTTTGACTAGATTGCTTGGGCTGTGTTGAAAACTACATTGGACTTTTTGCCTAATTCAATAACCGAAAGCTGGAAAATCTGTGCTAACTTATGGTGAATTTTCATAGAGATTGCAAACGCAATTTAGCTGTAAAGAATAAGTTATATAATCAAAGTCTTTTGGTCGAGTACAGAAAAATGTAATAAAATTTTTGAAAAAAAATTCTATCTAATCTGATTTTTGTTAACCTCTTTAAGCATGAGTTCTTTCGGAACAACTGGTAATAAAAGATAGCTTTTTTTACAAAAGATAAATATATAGATATGGTTTAAGTTTTTGTTTTGTAATTTCAGTTGTAGGGGTGACTAAGGACATAGAAGGGGGTAAAAGTTATAAAAAATTGTTATACAAAAACACTGTCATACAGAGTGTAAACTATTTAATCATACGTTTGTTTTAAATTTCGCCCGTGTCACACTCGGGTAGATACTTTAAAGGGTTAAACGTGCTATGTCAATAAACGTCTTCCTGGACATCTCATCGATTTCCAGAATGTTGTTTAGAGGTTGTCTCGGTATTGTGAACTTTGGTCAGATATCCAAAATATTTTACATGACACTATGTATCTAAATACAGTTAAATCCTACTTGAGTTAATTAAAGCTCAAACAGTTGTTTTGGTCATTGATTTTTTATTGCATTAGTTAGCATATGCAAGAGAACGATTAATTAATATAATTCACCTATACATTTAACTGGGAATATATATCTATTACATTTCATAAGAATATTATTTAAATTGTGTCAACTTCATGCTTTATATGAAGTTTTACACATAAAATATATTCAATGTTAATGATATTATAAAATGTTAGTTATTTAAGTATGTTACATTGCTTTTCAAAATCTAATGTAAAACATATTACTGCAAATATTGATAATATTTGCTTAAATACTTTTTAAGCCACAGAGCCTAGTCTATATAACACTATAATACAAAAATATTGCTGTTAACTTTTAACAAACGTATTTGATATCACTTAAAATAAACCTTCTATACTAGTAAAGTTCATTGTCACGATATAGATATTTTTCTCATAAAAAATTGCAAAATAGTACTAGAAACTTTAAATATCGCAATAAAAGTTTCGCAATCAGAACTTATTTGAAACTATTTTAAAAACAGAAGTATAATAAACAAAGCAACTACTTTATTTCGTTTTAAACAAAAAAAAATGAATTATGATTTTAAGAGTTTAATGTTTAAAAAAGACTAAATATAAAAAAAAGATTGAAGACATTATTATTTTTTTCTTATTCTTATCGTTCTTATTTATAATTTGCATTACACGTTATTTTTACATTAATAGAATTGTTATTTTAAGAGGAAATTATATTTAAGAAATGATTTTGAACGTAAATCAGTTATAGAAAAGATTTTTCCTGCAGTACTGAAAAAATAAAAACCCTCGAAATTAGTTAAAATTGTTGAGCAATAAATAATAAATATTCAGGTTTTTAAATATAACCTTTAAAATACTTTTTAGTGAATTAATTTTTTATTTTCTTTCTAGTAGAATTCAATATAACAATGATTTTTTTAAATATCTATATTATATGTGAAAAAATTGAAACTACGATAATATACAGTTAAAGAATAACTTAATTAAATATCTTCATTTTATATGATGTAATAGGCTATGAACAAATATTTTAGTTCATCACTGTTATACCAGAACACCATTAATATAATACTATTACGTATGTACTATTATTACATTTCTTATATTATTATTTACACAAAAGTTTCTAATTTTTCTCATTGACAAAAAAAAATTTCTTCAAATTTACATTCAATTTACCTTCCACAAAAATATACATATATGCTTAAAAATTGTTTGAACAATCTTATTATTTTATAAAAAATATACTAAATAAAAATTTAAAACTCATGAACACTTTATATTCTCTGTAAAACAATAACGGAAACGGAAATTATAATGAAACAATTGTATTCAATTCTGTATTTATTAACTGCTGAAAATAAATATAAATTTAATAAAATATAAACATACCCCGATATTTAAATCCACTGTTTTGATATAGATAAATTTTAAACTAAAAATTAAAAAACAGTAACAGAAATCTCAATTTTTTTCAAAATATCATAATAATTTCCGCATGTAGATTATTATCTAGCATGTAAATTTGTATTTAGCATTTATTTATTTATTTACAACTTTTAGATTTGTTTAATCTATTAATCAATTTATTAAACAAAATACATAAAAAATTTAAAATATAATAAAGTTTTATATTCTTTGATATCCATTAAGCGGAGTTAAAATAAATCATTTCTATTCATTTTATCATCAATTTGCTTAAGAAAGTCAACATAAATTTAACATACACAAACTACGGTAGTATAATACACTGTCATGATATAGATAATTTTCTCAAAAAAAATTACAAAATAATATTGGAAATCTTAAATATCGTAATAAAAGTTTCGCATGCAAAATTTATAAAAAATTATTTTAAAAACAGAAGTATAATAAATAAAGCAACTTACATTTGTAGTGCAGAAATAAAAGGCACATAGTAATGCAAAGCAGATGAAATATGTCCCTTTTTTGATTTCTATAATCACCGAAAATCGAGAACTTCAACGTACAACCGAAAAGTCGCACTTTGAAAATACTTATTAAATCCGCCAGACACCTGTTCGTATATGTCCGGATCTGAGCGCGCGAGAGACCTGACTGTGGATTGCCGGACGGCCGGATAGCGATGGGAGGTGTTGAAAGCGCCACGCGCACTGTCTCAGATGGAATCCAATCTCACGCTTTGTTGTGGAAACATGGAAAATGATTGGTAGAGAATTCATTACATACAGTTTGATTACGTCTCTTTGTTTTTGTTGTAGTTAAAAAAATAACAATATCTATGATATATTGTTTTTAAGAGAAGTTTATTGATTTTTATAATTACGTTTTATCCTTAATAATATGATCGAAAAATAAAGTATGCATATTAAGTATACAAAGTATGAACTTCGGGTTGTATATTTAATGACATTACATGCTATTATTATTTTGTTTACTTTTTAGCTTGTTTAAATGCCAATATTTTTTTGTTTTATTTTTTAGAAATAAAATAATAAATGTATTCTATTACTTTAAATTAAGTACACTGATTTTTAATATTTTTATGCATTTTTTTTCAATAGTATGATTAAAATGAACTACATTCTGTATATTATTGGGGCATTAAAAATAATAGTAAGTATGATATATTGTTTTTAAGAGAAGTTTATTGATTTAAAAAAAATTAATTTTTATCCACAATAACGTGATCAAAAAAGTAAAATATGCATACAAATGAACTTTGTGTTAATAATTCGTGACATTACATGCTATTATTATTTTATTTACTTTTTATCTTGTTTATAAGCCATTAATTTTGTTTTACTTTTTAGAAATAAAATAATAAATACTATTACATTTAAATTAAGTACACTGATTTTTTGAAATTTTTCATGCAATTTTTTTCAATAGCATGATAATCTTCAAATGCACTACATGCTGCATGTTATTGCTGTATTTAAAAAAAATAATAGTATGATATACTGTTTTTAAGAGAAGTTTATTGATTTAAAAAAATTACTTTTCATCATAATTAACGTGATCAAAAAGTAAAATATGCATACAAATAAACTTCGTGTTGTATATTTCATGACATTACATGCTATTATTATTTTGTTTACTTTTTAGTTTGTTTAAATGCCTTTATCTTTTCTTTTATTTTTTAGAAATAATATATTAAATGTATTCTATTACTTTAAATTAAGTACACTGATTTTTAAAATTTTTATTCATTTTTTGTCAATAGTATGATTAAAATGAACTACATTCTGTATATTATTGGTGCATTAAAAATAATAGTAAGTATGATATATTGTTTTTAAGAGAAGTTTATTGATTTTAAAAAATTACTTTTTATCCACAATAACGTGATCAAAAAAGTAAAATATGCATACAAATGAACTTTGTGTTAATAATTCGTGACATTACATGCTATTATTATTTTATTTACTTTTTATCTTGTTTATAAGCCATTATTTTTGTTTTACTTTTTAGAAATAAAATAATAAATGCATTCTATTACTGTTAAATTAAGTACACTGATTTTAAAATTTTTTCTCCATTTTTTTAAATAGCATGATTGAAATCTTCAAATGAACTACATGTTATATATTACTGCTGTATTTAAAAAAATAATAGTAAGTATGATATTGTTTTTAAGAGAAGTTTATTGATTTTTATAATTACGTTTTATTAACATTAACTTGATCGAAAAAAGAAAATATGCATGGAAATGAACTTCGTGTTGTAAATTTCATGACGTTACATGCTATTATTATTTTGTTTAATATTTAGCTTGTTTAAATGCCGTTATTTTTTGTTCTATTTTTTAGATATATAATAATAAATCTATTATATTACTTTTAAATTAAATACACTGTGTTTTAAAAATATTTATGAATTTTTTTCAATAGCATGATAATCTTCAAATGAATTACAAGCTGTATGTTATTGATGTATTAAAAAATAATAGTAAGTATAATATATTGTTTTTAAGAGAAGTATACCGACTTAAAAAAATTTCTTTTCATCAATAATAACGTGATCAAAAAAGTAAAATAGACATACAAATAAACTTAGTGTTGTATATTTCATGACATTACATGCTATTATTATTTTGTTTACTTTTTAGTTTGTTTAAATGCCATTATTTTTTCTTTTATTTTTTAGAAATAAAATAATAAATGTATTCTATTACTTTTAAATTAAGTACACTCATTTTTTAAATTTTTATACATTTTTTCAGTAGCATGATTATAACCTTCAAATGAACTACATTCTGTATATTATTGCTGTATTAAAAATATAATAGTAAGTATGATATATTGTTTTTATGAGAAGTTTATTGATTTTAAAAAATTATTCTTTACCAAAATAACGTGATCCAAAAAGTGAAATATGTATACAAATGAACTTCGTGTTGTATATTTCATGAAATTACATGCTATTATTATTTTGTTTACTTTTAGCTTGTTTAAATGCCAGTATTTTTTGTTCCATTTTTTATAAATAAAATAATTAATGTATTCTATTACTTTTAAATTCCCTATACTAATATTTAAAATTTTTTATGCATTTTTTTTTGTTATGCATTTTTTTTTTGTTTCCATTATTTTTTGTTTCATTTTTTAGAAATAAACTGATAAATCTATTCTATAACTGTTAATTTAACTACACTGATTTTTAATATTTTTTCTGCATTTCTTTTCAATACAATGATTGAAATGTTCAAATAAACTACATGCTGTATATTATTTCCGTATTTAAAAAATAATAGTAAGTATGATATATTGTTTTTAAGAGATGTTTATTGGTTTTAAAAATTTACTTTTTATCCCCAATAACGTGATAAAAAAGTAAAATATGCATACAAATAAACTTCGTGTTGTATATTTCATGACATTACATGCTATTATTATTTTGTTTACTTTTTATCTTGTTTAAATGCCATTATTTTTTGTTTTAATTTTTAGAAATAAAATAATAAATGTATTTATTCTATTACTGTTAAATTAAGTATACTTTAAAAAAAATTCTGCATTTTTTTCAATAACATGATTGAAATCTTCAAATAAACTACATGCTATATGTTACTGCTGTATTTAAAAAAATAATAGTAAGTATGATATATTGTTTTTAAGAGAAGTTTATTGATTTTAAAAATTTACTTTTAATCACCAATAACGTAATCATAAAAGTAAAATATGCATACAAATTAACTTCTTGTTGTATATTCTTTTGTATATTTTAACTTATTGCTGTATATTACATGCTACTATTAGTTTGTTTACTTTTTATCTTGTGTATAAACCATTATTTTTGTTTTACTTTTTAGAAATAAAATAGTAAATGTATTTTACTACTTTTAAAACAAATTTGCTGATTTTTAAAAACATTTTATGTATTATTCTCAAAGAATGATTGAAAACATCAAATGAAGTTAATGCTGTAAATTTCATGACATTACATCTTATTATCTTTTGTTTACTTTTTATTTACTTTTTGTTCTAATTATCACAAATAGTATAGTAAATGTATATTCTTATTTTTAAAACAGGTGTATTGATTTTTAAAAGTTTCATGCTTTTTTCTCAATAGTATGATTAAAAGGTTCAATGAAAATCATATACACAAATGAACTTTAACATTTATACTTCATGTAATTATTCTTTTATTTATTATTTTTCATAAAAAAGGGTTTATATATCTATGCTTAAATTATTAAAAACTATATTTTAAAAATGTTAAATTTGTTTCTCAATATCGTGACTGAAAGATTTTTCATGAGGCAAAAATATTAAATTCTATTTTTTTACCCATGCTATTATTCTACTATTTTTTCCTTGTAAAAAGAGTAATCTTATTTAAGCATATAGGAGATTATGAAAATTGACTTATTTTCTTTTTGAGCAATCTCTTTGAATGTTTAGCACATTATCAATATATATACCTGAAAATGTATACAAATTAACAGTAAAATATTAATAGTTTTTATTGTTATTTATAATTTGTAACTTCAAAATGAGCATTTAAGAAAATGTTCTATGCATAATCTGTTTAAGTATGATAGATCCATTTTTATTAATAAGGCTCTAAGGCCTTAGAAGGAAACTTAGGTTTTTTAGTAAGCACAAGATAGTACTTCTTTTAGAAGAAAAATGATAACACTTAAACTATCTATTAATCTTGAACAAAAAATGTGTTTTAATTATTTTATTTCTTAAAAAAAAGATTAATTTTGCTTCCCAAAACACAGTAATTTTAACTAAATGGTATTTCACAGTGCAAAAGGTAAATTGTCGATATTTTTCCAAGGTATATGCCTATTACAATTGCTCCTGGACAGGTTCAACAACTTATAATGTGTCTTGAAATCTCTTTAAAATAGTTATTAATAAAGACGTAGTTGCCTGATATAATCCATTTATCTTAAACAAAGTTTGTATTTTAATTGTTATATTTTAAGAAAAAAGATAAATTTTGCTGCCCAAAATACAGTAATTTTAACTGTTTTTTTTACACTCTACAAGGTAAGTTGTCGATATGTTTATAAGGTATAGGCCTCTTACAATTTCCTCCTGGAGAGGTTCAACAACTTAGAATGGGTCTTGAAATCTCTTTAAAATAGTTATTAGTAAAAACGTAGTTGCCTGATATAGTCCATTTATCTTAAACAAAGTTTGTATTTTAATTGTTATATTTAAAAAAAGATAAATTTTGCTGCCCAACATACAGTAATTTTAACTAACTGTTATTTTACACTCTACAAAGTAAATTGTCAATATGTTTCCAAGGTATATGCCTCTTATAGTTGCTCCTGGAGAGGTTCAACAACTTATAATGTGTTTTGAAATCTCTTTAAAATAGTTATTAGTAAAATATAGTTGCTTGATATAGTCCATTTATCTTAAACAAAGTTTGTATGTTAATTGTTATATTTAAAAAAAAAGATAAATTTTGCTGCCCAAAACACAGTAATTTTAACTAACTGTTATTTTTAGAATCTACAAAGTAAATTGTGGTTTATGTTTCCAAGGTATATGCCTCTTACAGTTGCTCCTGGAGAGGTTCAGCAACTTATAATGTGTCTTGAAATCTCTTTAAAATAGTTATTAGTAAAAACGTAGTTGCCTGATATAGTCCATTTATCTTAAACAAAGTTTGTATTTTAATTGTTATATTTAAAAAAAAAAAGATAAATTTTGCTGCCCAAAAATAAAGTAATTTTAATTAACTGTTATTTTACACACTACAAGGTAAATTGTCGATATGTTTCCAAGGTATAGGCCACTTACAGTTGCTCCTGGAGGGATACAACAACTTATAATGTGTTTTGAAATCTCTTTAAAATAGTTATTAGTAAAATATAGTTGCTTGATATAGTCCATTTATCTTAAACAAAGTTTGTATGTTAATTGTTATATTTAAAAAAAAAGATAAATTTTGCTGCCCAAAACACAGTAATTTTAACTAACTGTTATTTTACACTCTACAAGGTAAATTGTAAATATGTTTCCAAGGTATATGCCTCTTACAGTTACTCCTGGAGAGGTTCAGCAACTTATAATGTGTCTTGAAATCTCTTTAAAATAGTTATTAGGAAAAACGTAGTTGCCTGATATAATCAATTTATCTTAAACAAAGTTTGGGTTTTAATTGTTATATTTTTATAAAAAAAAGATAAATTTTGCAGCCTAAAATACAGTAATTTTAACTAACTGTTATTTTACACTCTACAAGGTAAATTGTCGATATGTTTCAAAAGTATATGCCTCTTACAGTTGCTCCTGGAGGGGTACAACAACTTATAATGTGTCTTGAAATGTCTTTACAATAGTTATTAGTAAAAACGTAGTTGTCTGATATATTCCATTTATCTTAAACAAAGTTTGTATTTTAATTGTTATATTGTTTTGAAAAAAAAAGATAAATTTTGCTGCCCAAAATACAGTAATTTTAACTGTTTTTTTTACACTCTACAAGGTAAATTGTCGATATGTTTCAAAAGTATATGCCTCTTACAGTTGCTCCTGGAGGGGTACAACAACTTATAATGTGTCTTGAAATGTCTTTACAATAGTTATTAGTAAAAACGTAGTTGTCTGATATAATCCATTTATCTTAAACAAAGTTTGTATTTTAACTGTTATATTTTATTTTAAAAAAAGATAATTTTTTCTGACCAAAATATAGTAATTTTAACTAACTGTTTTTTACACTCTAGAAGGTAAATTGTAGATAAGTTTCCAAGGTATATGCCTCTCACAATTGCTTCTGGAAAGGTTCAACAACTTATATTGTGTCTTGAAATCTCTTTAAAATAGTTATTAGTAAAAACGTAGTTGCCTGATACAGTCCATTTATCTTAAACAAAGTTTGTTTTTTAATTGTTATATTTAAAAAAAAGATAAATTTTGCTGACCAAAATATAGTAATTTTAACTAACTTCAAAACGGGAGTTCAAAACGGGAAAGTAAAATATTACTGATCGAGCGTTTGATTAACAATTGTTTAAACATTTACTTCAT
>CM063506.1:80042338-80062338 GCA_032207245.1 Pardosa pseudoannulata | reverse complement strand
TATATTACAAATTTATCTACTGTAAGAACTAGTCCCACCAAAACTGTCACTTTTAGTAATTTTAGTGGAATAAATCAACCGGTCTCTTATGCATCGTGTTACACATTCATATGTGGGTAAATAATAGTATACAGTTGTAAAGAACTTTTAAATAGTAAATTACTTCTCTGAACACCAGGTTTTCTCATTAAACAACAGTCTCTAGATATTTCTAAATGTTTCGCCAGATATAAAGAAGGGACAAATTGATCTACTGTAAGAACTAGTCCCACCAAAACTGTCACTTTTAGCAACATTGGATTAAAACAACCGGTCTTTTATGACACCGTGTTATACATTGATATGAGTGTAAATAACAACATGTAAAGAACTTTTATATAGTTCAACACTGCTCTGAACAAAAGGTTTCCTCGTTAAACAACAGTCTCTAAATATTTCTCCATGTTTCGACAGAAAAAAAGAAGTCTATATAGTAGTAAAATTTCTAAATGTAAAAAAAGGTATATTAACCCATATTGTACCACACTAACTAAATATTTCTGAAATTTTTTAAAACTTTATCCATAACATTAATATGGTCTAACTAAGCATATAAAACCAAATTTTTAAAAATAAATTTTAAATTTTTCAGTAATTAGCTGTCCTATAATTTGGCCAACGGACCAATACACTACTAATATTTAACAAGTATCACTTACATTGCATTGCGCTGATTCATAGGTGAAATTTTGGAAAACATTCAAAGGAAAGTTCAACATTACATTTTAAGCACATTGTTGCTTTTCTTTTGCAGTTCTTGAACTGTCATTTTTGGTAAGGGGTAATAAAAAAAGGATATCCGTTGTAAGATGCTAATACCTAAAATTTATATCCAAATTTTACAGGTTTATTTTTCATGAACATCTTGCAACTGTGCCTTTCAAAATATTTTACCATTCTTTGATCGATGACAAGATTTTCAGAAAATATACTAAACTGCTTCAAGGTTATGCTGATTTTGTCACAAATTGGTCGAATTTTGTAATAATGATCTTGTGGATCAGTTGAAGAATCATCGTTAAAATGGATAAAGTGTTTGGTGTCATAATACCGTTTTCTGGACCTAGCGTTACTCACTAATGTAGTGCCAATATCTAGAGTACTACAAGTAACCTCCACTATGTTTAAAATAATAATAAATAAAATATAAAATTAAAGATTAAAAAATGACAATTTTTAAGAGGTTGCTAAAAATAAATTTTACAATACAATATATTTTGATTTCTCAATTTTTTTTGTTACTATGATAAAGTGTGTCTATTTTAAAGGTCCTAAAATAAAATCCACTCAGAAAATGTTTATAACTTTATTATTAAATGGAATTATATTTGCTGTCCTGTTTATAGGACAGCGGTCCAATATGGGTTAACAAGAATAATCTTCTTACTAAATGATTACTGCCATTCTAAAACTTTTAGTTATATCAATACTATTTGTGTCATTATCTAGTGAACTATAAGTGGGTGATCTATGGGTGGTTAAATTTGAATTTGAATGTAAAATGTAACACCAGTCTCCAGAAATTAATTAATTGTGTTGTCACTATCAATTTGCATCAACTAAAAGTTTAACTCTAAAACAAAGTCTGTGACAGTTTGCATGTGACATTGTACAAATATTCATGTCACGAGTATGACATAAATACATGTAGAGACAACACCCTAGGCATTGCATCTTTCTCAAGCAATTAGGTAATTAAACCAAAAAGTAAATTTATTTTCAACTAACATGACTCTTAACATTACTTAAAACACTGACAAGAACGTGTTTTTAAATAATATTAATTATTAAGACATTTTGGCATCACTTTCCCTCAAAAGGGATGCTATGAAAAATGTAACACCCTTTCAAATATTTTCAAGTTTTGAAGTAAGCGCTATAATTATCCCAATGTTATGTAATTACTACATTTTTTAAAATTCCATTTCAACAGAGTAGTAGGTTTCGAGTTTAAAAGACTGTATTATATAAAAACCTATTTTTGATTCACTTTGAAATAAAAAGTTATGCTTTGTTTAGAAGAAAATTTTCCTTAATATTAAATGATGTTATAATTTTATAAAATTATTGTTTCGTTATCGGAATGAAATCATTTTTAAAAAGCATAAGTGTATAATCTATTTGCGTTCAAACTAAAGTTTGAAATTTGTAAAATAAAAGCTATTTTTATATCAATTATAAGCTATTAACTTTTCTTATTAACTGAATCTGAATTATATTAATACTGAAAATATATTTTATTGTCTAAAATGATAAAGAGTAATGTATTTTAAAATTCCTATTTCTTAAAAAAAGTTCTGTGTTTTTTTTAATTGAATTTAATATTTTATTTTATTTTAGTGTTATATTAATTTACGTTTTAAGTTTAGAGAATAAAACAGATGTTCTAAGTAATATATTAAAATTTAGTGTCCAGTATACATATTTCAAAAGTTACTATGATAAAAATTTAAAGCATAATAAGGAGATAATAAGAATGAACAATATTTAGATATAGATTATATCAACATATATATCAATTATATTATATATTATAGCGATGTACGATAGAGATATATTTCTTAGATTACGATATAGATATTTATATTATTAATTTTTTCGAAGAAAGTGCGTTATTATAAAAGTTTTAAAATATTCATTCTAAAATGACCAGAGCATTTTGTTTTATAATACATGAAATAAATGGTTTAAATTTCGATTGTTTTATGTTCAAAATTTATTATATTCCCTTAAAGAACATTACTGAAAGCAAAATAGGTACATGCAGTTAATTTAATCAAAATAAAAGATTCTATACGAAGTTTTTTATTACCTTTCAAATAGTTTTTTGATAATAATATTTCTTCTCTATACTTTTTTACTCCTTTACAGCTTTCTATAAGATTGCATAAGTTTATATTAAATATATATATATATATATATATATATATATATATATATATATATATATATATATATATATATATATATATATATATATATATATATATATATATATATATATATATATGTATCAGGTTTAAAAATGGAAGTTCAGAATTAAGCAAGTTAAAATTAAAATAGAACTCATTTAACGACAACGTAATAGAAGAAAAACACAACCTTGAGCTTAACTATACAGAGTAAAAGAGCAGACGCTGAAGTAGACACAAGAACTTTGCTTAGGTAGCAAAGCCAATAAAGACCGTTCTGAGCGGGAACTCGAGCTGGAAACATCCTTCACGGTTGTCGTGGCAAAATATGAGAACAAAGTATATCTAAATAGCATAGCCATGGGAAGAAGAATTGTAATAAAGTTTTAATATATGCAATGAAATGTGTGTTACATTCCTTAAACACCCGTCAGTTTCATAAATATATATATATATATATATATATATATATATATATATATATATATATATATATATATATATATATATATATATATATATATATATATATATATATATATATATATATATATATATATATATATATATATATATATATATATATATATATATATATACATATATATATATATATATATATATATATATATATATATATATATATATATATATATATATATATATATATATATATATATATATATATATATATATATATATATATATATATATATATATATATATATATATGTACGCAAATGTTTGTCATATATACATATATGTCATGTTTGAAAGAGTAAAATTAATAATTTAGTGGTGTGAGAGCAGAAAACTCAGCTCACTCTTTTAATGCAATCGCATGAATCTTTAATAACCTATTATAAAAGCACTTGATTCTTAAGGGTTGAAAGAGATGGTTTGGTTTTGGTTTTGTCGGGAGCGCTACGGTCTACTGTTTTGCACACGAGGGCTAAGGTTGAAAGAGAACATCTTGAGGTAGAATCGCTTATAAATCTACTCTGAGCAAGGCTCTTTTGTTAGCCTATACCCGAGAGAGAGAGAGACAGAGATAGAAAATAGAAACATATTAATATTTCTATGATTTAAAAAGTTTTATTCTATATATTGTGTAAAACTTATATAAAAGAGTTAGCATTTATTTCTGTAATATAAAAAATTAGTACTTTGAATGAACCAAATCTTTGAAAAATGAACATGGAGAGCAAGCTATTTTCAATTTTTAATAATAAATGGAAACATTTGCGTAAAAAACTTCCGAAAAACTGAATGTACATATTTCAAATTTTGCATACAGGTGTAGAATATTGTGTTAGAATGGTACATTAAGTTAATAATTGATCATATTGGTGTTACCACATCGCCTTAAATTGTAACTATTTAATGTTGACTAATAATTTCAATTTACATAGTAAAATGTGTTATATGGATTAAAATTTATAGCATATTATAATGTAATTATAGCCTGTAAACAGAAAACAGATTAATTATTCATTAATGAAAAGTGTAGTTACATTGCTCTCCAATTATTAAAATTTTAAATCTATCAATTCAAAATGGAAATATAATTTTACTTTTAAAAAATATGTGGGAAGGGAAAGGTATACATTTTTTTGCTGCAAAAGTTGCATTTTTGTCTTTCTAATTACTATAAAATACAATAAACGTTTTCAAAAACATATTTTTCTCAGTGAAAATGCTAACTATTATACTTTTCTTATTTGTAATATTTTTAATACATTTGTCTTCATTTCCTGTTGTATTTCCAATTACCAGAAATGTTTTCAGCGGTTTATTATTTTTATTTTTCATTTTACATTTTGCCTATGGCCCACGAAAATAAACACTAATTTAAAATATTTATTTGACATAGAATGTAAAACTATTTTGTACATAGCATAAAAAATGAAATTTTGTTTTATTGTTCCGTTTCCTCGTGTATTACATATTAGAATAAATACTACCTCCTATCTAAAGACAATTTCTTGTCTTCAAGTAATATATTAAAAATATTTTATTTCTGGTATAAGCATTGGTTTTGTGTAATTTTTCATTATAAATTTTTAAATTATGTATCTGTTAAATTTTGTGATAATTTTAATATTATATATATATATATCCTCGTGTATATATATATATATATATATATATATATACCTCTATATATATATATATATATTGCTATATATATATATATATATATATTAGAAATATATATATATATATATATTGTATCAGCATATATATATATATATATATATATATATATATATATATACATATATATATACATATATATATATATATATATATATATATATATATATATATATATATATATATATATATATATATATATATATATATATATATATATATATATATACATATATATATATACACACACATATATATATATATATATATATATATATATATATATATATATATATATATATATATATATATATACACACACATATATATATATATAATACACACACATATATATATATATATATATATATATATATATATATACATATATACTTTATTCAGCTTTATTTTATTTAAGTAAATACTTTAATACTTAAATACTTTATTTTATTTAAGCTTTTAATCATTATACGATGATTCTTTAGCGTGTATGGTTTTGATTTCTTTTGGTCAGCTACACTTTTGTTTATTTTTTTTTCTGTTTTGCTACAAGAGACGTAAAAGAACCATAGCCCTTTGCTTAAAGTTAATTCTGAATTGTTAGCAGCATCCATGCCAAATGTTGGATTAGAACCCTATAAATCTGGTACTAGGAAGCAGATTTTTTTAGGGGGGGGGATATTATCATGTGGCACTTCCTTAAATAAAATAAAACTGAATTTTAAATGAGCCTGTATTATATTGTATACTTACTAGCTATAACTCTCATTGAAGTTTTAAATTATGGGTAAGGTTTGGTAGCCATTGTATCTTAATATTAGTGTTACTGAACATAAACAATGCTTAAACTTCGATGCATTTCGATCTCCATAGTAATCAAAACTTTGTCCCGACTATTTTTAGATTTAATTTGCTGGCATATCTATCTACTTAGTTAGAGCCAATAAGAAATAAAAATTATACAATGTAGTTTCTAACTTAAATTCTGAATTTTAAAAGTTTTTTTGAAATATTCTTCCTTGTAAATCGGAAATTAAGAGGAGTAATTATCAAGAGTAATTGATTGCTCCAGAGACTAAAGGACGGGTTTCTTAATTAAAATGCGACATAATTCTATAAATATACAATAATGACTTATAATTGCTTTAAATTAGATGTGAGACATGCGTCCGTTAAAACGATTGTTTCCAATTTTCTTTCGCAAGTAACATTAAGTGTGCTGGGTTAGTGCGTTGTGAGAACAAAAAAAAAATGTTAAGAGAATATAACTCTTATTTTTTAATAAAATGCTGATTTTCATATTATCCTCAGCACTTTCTATGCATGCTTTGTTTTTGAAAGTCCTATTTTTAATACTTTTTAACTGAGTGAAGAGCAAAAAGTTATATGATGTAAGATTAGAATTATATGGAGATTGTAGCACAATATCTACGTTGGTCTATCGTGTGACCAGTAATATGTGGCCTTCAATTAGTAAGACGTCTGACTGCAGATGGTAAAGAATGCAAAATAATCTTGTGTTTAATTGCACTCTCGCATTTCAATCTAGACGTGTTATCTATTGATTATTGTTTCTAATATAACATTTAACATCATATTAGAAATTATTATAGGAGTGAGTAGTTTCTTGATTGCAAAATGAGTTTTTTATTTATTAAATAATTAAACATGTATTAAACACATCTTGTATTTTTAAATTTGCTAAATTGTTATAAAATTCAATAAATATTTATAAACTGGATTATCTGTTGGAAAATCTATCATCATTGACATTATGCAAACTATAATAAAGATCATTTATACAAACCGAAACTTGCTAATATATCATTAATCGATGCATTATTTTTTTCTTTATTGTTTTGTAGAACATAATATCAGAATGGGTTATACTAAATGTACAGTCACAGTTTACTGCAATAAGCGACTTGTATGTTTTGTTTCTATAGTAACATTTCAAAAATTCGTAGATCACCTGTCTTAAGCAATAAACACACTAAATGTAATACTTAGTTTGACAGCTTTCCAGATAAATCGAAGCTAACTCAACCGGTTGGTGAACTACTTTTTACCGCTTTTCGATTTATTTCAATAAAAAACAATTAAATATTGATTTAAAGTTTTTCGTACTTCCTTCCTTTTTACGAATTTTTAACAGTCATATAAAGTTTTCTTGTTCTTTATTACTTTAAAATATCGAATAAAAAGGTGTTCCTATTATTTTAAAGTACCTTTTTGGTGTGTTAATACGCTTTAAATGTAGTTTTACTTAAGTTATTTTCTCTTTCTAACCTTAATTTTGATTTATCACATATCATAAATATCAAGGTTATATATTTATACAAAAGAAGTATATATAACGCATTATATAGTTCTTAAATAGTAAAAATCTATAAAATATATGCTGTGATTTCTTGTAGAATTTTGTAACTTTGGTTTCTTAAAACCCCTGTGGTATAGTCCCCCTTCTTTCATTAATTCCTTGTATGTCCTTATTTCTTTTTTAATGTTTATTAAAATAAGTGTATGGAATATGTATTTATTTTTGTATTTAATAATAGTATACGGGGGTTTAAAAGGGGGTAAACCCACTCAAAAATTTAAAATTGGTTTTAAAAACTTTTTAACACATTCGCTGCCGAACCTGACGTCATATATGCATTTTCCTATTTGTTGATCACGCGCTGGCGCGTGATCGGCAGCGAATGTGTTAAGCATTTTCTTTACAAATGCATTTAAAACTCATTTTTGGTGTAATCATATAGTGCTCAAATAGTAAAAATCTGCAAAATATATGCTGTGTCACTTTTGTAGAATTTTGTAACAGCTTTGGTTTCTCAAAAAACATGTGGTGCAGTCCATGTTTTTTTGATGATCTTTCAGAAAATACTATTTTCTGCGCCATTTTAGTTTGGTGACTTTCAGAAAATGGGGTTTTTGCCAAGGTTGCCAAGAAAGAAACATGGCGGCCGGAAGCGGTGTAGATATCGCATCTGTTCCTAAAGAGGTTACACAAACAAGAGCCAAAACATTATGACCACCCCTACATTTTGCAATGGACTCGCCTGGATGACGTGGAAGGGACGTCATCAGGTGGAAGTGGTATTTAACTGTTGCTGGAAAGTCTGAAAAATCATTTTTTAAATTTCTGTGTGTCATGGGAAAGACTGCGGATCTAAGCGACCTTGATAGAGGACAGATTGTAATGGCTCGAAGGCTCGGAACAAGTATTTCCGAAACTGCACGACTCGTGGATTGTTCGCGATCTACAAATGTTAGTACTAATGGAAAATGGGTTAATAAAGGTGAAACCAGCAGTAGACGACGTGGTGTTAGACGTCCACCTGCTATCAAAGTAAAAGTGCGTCGGAGACTGTCTCGCATAGTGAAGCAAAATTGGTGCCAGACAGTGGCGCAGCTGTCAACTCAATACAATGCAGGGCCAAGTAGAATAGTATCACATTGTTCAGAGGACACTGTTGGATATAGGGCTACGCAGCAAACGTCCCATTCGTGTGCCTTTTCTGACAAAGCGTTATCACCAATTGCGCCTACGCTGGGCCCTGGAACATCTCGACATGGATCAGTTGGACAGGGTTGCCTGGTCAGATTAATCATGGTTTGTCATTCATCCCGTTGATAGCCGTGTCAGGATACGCCGTGTTCCAGGCGAACAGTTGCTTCCTCAATGTACAGTAAGTCATACAGGCCAGTGGAGGCGGTATTATGCTTTGGGGTACGTTCTCTTCGGTATCTGGGACCCTTAGTTATTGTAGAGTATACCATGAATTCTACAGGTTATCTGAACATCATTGTGGGCCATTTGCAACCTTACATGGCCTCTGTTTTTCAAGCTGGAAATAGAATGCTCCAACAGGGCAACGCCCCGTATCACAACACTAAAATTGTGTTAGAGTCATTCCAGGAACATGAGGCTTAATTCCAGTTAATGTCCTGGCCGCCTATCTCACCGGATCTCAATCCGATAGAACACATTTGGGATGTCACGGGAAGGCAGCTCAGAGTTCAAAGAACACCCATTTGCAATATCTCAGATTTGAGTAACCGTTGCTTAAACATCTGGTACAATCTGTCTTAGGCCATCTACCAAGGACTTGTGGCATCCATGCCAAGGTGGAATAAATCTGTGTTGCGCGTGAAAGGTTTGCCAACTCGTTATTGACAGGTGGTCGTAATGTTTTGGTTCTTGAGTGTATATGTTTAGACAGTTATTTATGCACCCCATCTTTTTAAGACATTTATAATCAAGTGTAATGCAAGCACCAAAATTGTGACATACACTTGCATTGCACATTGTAAATCAATAGCTACGTGGACCCAATAAGATTCGCTCCAGAAGGATTTCTATATCCTCTTGAAATCCTCATCGAACACTAACAAGCACAAATTAAAAAAGCATTCAATTCAGTTTATAATTTCTTCCCGATAATGTATATTCTTTTCATAATGTATTGAATAGAAAGAATTTTACTTCGAATACCTATCAAATCTTGAATTTTGGTTTTCGACTGAGGAGAATGATTTAGAATTGTTTTAATTAAGATGTGAGAAATTCAATGACAGTTAGTGCGATTCTTTCCAAATATCTTACCCAAGTAACTTTATGCGCGCTGGGTTAGTGCGTTGTGAAATGTGTGCAAAAAATAAAAATGAAA
Organism: Pardosa pseudoannulata; assembly: GCA_032207245.1. Lineage (NCBI taxonomy): Eukaryota > Metazoa > Arthropoda > Arachnida > Araneae > Lycosidae > Pardosa > Pardosa pseudoannulata. The sequence goes on along the minus strand of CM063506.1, from coordinate 80,052,557 downwards.
TATAACTCAAAAAAAAAACGAAAAGAAAAAAAGTCCGATTTTCATAATTGCTTCATAATATCCTCAGCAACTTTTAGGTATGTTTTCCTTTCAAAAGTTCTACTTTCTAATAATTTTTAACTCAGGAATTAGCAAGAAATTACCTGATGTAAGATTAAGACTATATGGAGGTTGTATCACAATATGTACGTTGTGTTTTAGCAAAACGCTTATCGTGTAATGAGTACTATGTGGCCTTCGATTATTAAGCATCTGAACTCAGATGGTAAAGAATGCAAAACAATCTTGTGTTTAATTGCATTCTTTCATTTCAATCTGGAAGTGCTATCTATCGATTACTGTTACTAATATAACATTTATCATTATATTATTGGAATAACTAGTTTCTTGATTGTAAAATGAGTCTTTTTATTTATTAAATAAACTACGTAAATTTACTTTCACGATAAACATGTATTAAACACGATCTTGTATTTTTAAATTTGTTAAATTGATATGATTAAAAAAATATTTATAAACTGAATATCGATTGGAAAATGTATCATCATTGACGTTATGCAGGCTATAGTAAAGATCATTTATACAAACCGAAACTTGTTAATATGTCATTAATCGATGCATACATTTTTTTCTTCATTGTTTTGTAGAAACACAATATCAGAAGGGGATATATTAAACGTACAGTCACACTTTTACTGCAATAAGCGACTTGTATATTTTGTTTCTATAGTAAACTTTCAAAAATTGGTAGATCACTTGTCTTAAGCAATTAAACACACTAAATGTAATACTTATTCTGACAGCTTTACAGATAAATCGAAGCTAACTCAACCGGTTGGTGAACTACTTTTTACCGCTTTTCGGTTTATTTTAATAAAAAAAAATTAAATATTGATTTGAAATTTTGTGCTTCCTTCCCTTTTTAAGACTTTTTAGCATTTACATAAGGTTTTCTTGTTCTTTATTACTTTAAAATATCGAATAGAAAAGTTTTCTCATTATTTTAAAACACTTTTTTCGTGTTTTAATACACTCATTTGATTTTACTCAAGTAATTTTCTCTTTTTAACATTAGTTTTGATGTATCACATATCATAAACATCAAAGTTATATATTTATAGAAACGCATTATAAAAGTCCTCTATGGTGTGATCATGTAGTTCTTAAAAATAGTAAAAATCTGTAAAATATATGCTGTGACTTTTTGTAGAAATTTGAAATAATTTTGATTTCTTAAAAGACATATGGTGCGGTCCCCCTCAATTCATGAATTTTATATATGTTCTTATTTCTTTTTTTTAAATGTTTATTAAAATAAGTGTATGTAATATGTATTTATTGTTGTATGTAATAATCTTTAAAGGGGGAACCCCCTCAAAAATTTTAATTTGTTTTAAATAATTTTTGAGCATTTGTTTTCTTTACAAACGCATTTAAAACTCATTTTGGTGTGATCATATAGTTATCAAATAGTAAAAATCTTTAAATTATATGCTGTGGAAATTTTTGTAGAATTTTGTAAAAGCTTTAGTTCTTAAAATCCATGTGGTGTCGTCCATACATTTTTTTGGAGGGGGGTAATATATGATGAAAATACCATTTTCTACTACCATTTTAGTTTGACGACTTTCAGAAAATGGGGTTTTTGCCAACATCGCCACGAAAAAAAGAATGGCGGAGGAAGCGGTGTAGATACTCAAACTGTTGTATAAAAAGAGTAATAGTAATTAAATTTATTTTCAAAATACTTCTATTCAGTATGAATTTTACATTTTTATTTTCTTTTATTTTACAATATTGATTATATATATATATATATATATATATATATATATATATATATATATCATAATTTCCATAAAGTCAAAATATTATTCCTTATATAACTTGCGCCTTATGTTTTAACCTTAATTTTTTAAATAAGTGCACATTAAACGTGATAATAAAAGGCAATTAAGAGCTACTAAATGCTAGTAGATCTTTAATATAAAAATATTATTGCATAAAGAATTATACATTTTGCGGCTTACTTCAAACTTTTTATTTCAATAATAATTATAAAAAATATCCAAAATGTTTGCACGGTATCTAATTTTTAATCTCTTCCCTTACTTGTTTTATTAGGAAACTGTTGCAAATGTCAACAATATCCTAAAATTTTGATACTATATATAAATAAATGATAAAGCATTAAACTATATGTTAAATACTCAATAATATATAATTATTCATTACTTGGTAACGTCATGTGTATCGCTAATAATTCATACACATTTTTAGTAATTTGAGTTATTAAACCGAACTAAGTTAAAAAATATAATTTGTTCTTTTAATACTGGGGTGTCATATATACCAGACCCACTGTTGCCATACATTTTCTTAGGCTTTCAGGATAATCACCTTTCAGGAGTAAACCACTTTTTTAATATTGTTTGCTTTAAAAGAAAATCTAATGTTGAAAATTTATAATATTTTGAGCCTGTAAAAATTGTATATTTTTATTTTGCATAAGTCATCAGAATTACCATTTGAACATTCAAAGTAGATTTTATTTCACAAGGTAATCATGTTAAATTGCGTTAACTTTCGTTACATTGGACATTTCCTTATAAACATATTTCGTTTTATACTTTTTTTCGAGATTACAAACATATATGTACATATATATATATATATATATATATATATATATATATATATATATATATATATATATATATAAATATATATATATATATATATATATATTTATATATATATATATATATATATATATATATTATATATATATATATATATATATATATATATATATTATATATATATATATATATATATATATATTATATATATATATATATATACATATATATATACATATTTATATATACATACATATATATATATACATATTTATATATATATACATATATATATACACATATACATATATATATACATACATATATATATATATATATACATATATATATATACATACATATATATATAATTATTACAAACTAGTTTCTTCGTACCAGGATGTAATAAAATGAAAAAAAATTAAAGTTTACGAAACAGTTAGTATAATTTTATTTTTGATTTCTAAAAGTGAACTTTAAAAGAATTTTTTGTACTTCTTAAAATACATTCCTACAAATGCATATGAATACATCATTATCTTCCAGTTTTCTTTTTGTTAATCGAAAGATTTAATTAGCATCATATTGAGAATAATATAGAGTGCAGATTAGAAAGGGAGGTGGAACGATAGAAATTATAAGAACCCGAATTACAAAATTTCGACTGTCTAATCATAATCGATTTTGCGTTATGTCATTTACTACATGCGTACTTACAGATAACGATCAATATAAACTATATAAAGATCAATTATAAACTAGTGAAAACTAGCTCAGAAATTTGAAATGCATACATAAATTATTAATATTTAATTTGATAACTTTTCAAAATTCGTTTAAGAATCAAGATAATTAGAATATTATTTTAAAATTTGAATATTAATAATTTCTTAAATAGAATATTTATTTTATTTTCCTTTGTTTTATGAGATTAAAATTGTAGCCCTTCAAAGAAAACCAAATACATATTTATGATGCTGACATTCTTACAAAACGCATATAAATACAACCTTATATTTTACATTTCTTTTTCATAACCGATAGAATTAATTATCATTATGTTGAGAATTATCGTAATAAAGAGTGCAGATCAGAAGAATAGGTGCACAGCTAGAAATTATAAGAACCTAAAATACAAAATTTCGACTGTCTAATGATAATTGATTTTTCGTTATGTTAAGTACTACGACGCGTGATAACGTTTTAAAATTCGTTTAAGAATGAAGATAATTAGAATATGTTTAAAATTTTAACATTAATAATCTCTTAAATAGAATATTCATTTTATTTTCCTTTGTTTTATGACATTAAAATTGTAGTTCTTCAAAGAAAAACAAATACATATTTATGATGCTATCATTCTTACAAAACGCATATGAATACAACCTTATATTTTACATTTCTTTTTTATAACCGATAGAATTATTTATCATTATGTTGAGAATTATCGTAATAAAGAGTGGAGATCAGAAGAATAGGTACTCAGCTAGAAATTATAAGAACCTAAAATACAAAATTTCGACTGGCTAATGGTTTGGTTTGGAGGGCTATGGTCTACTTTTGGCAACACGAGGGCTAATGAGAAAGGGACCTACTGCTTAAAGCCGATTCCGAACAGCTACGAACATCCATGCCATGGTGGGATTCGAACCCACGAACTCCGGTTCTAAAGGCCAGCACCCTAACCACTCGGCCATCGTTCAGCCTACTATCTAATAATAACTGATTTTGCGTTATGTTAGTAACTACGCGCATACGTACAAGTGTCAAGTATAAAGTAGGCAAAACTAGTTCAAATATTAGAAATTATTGCATAACTTATTATAGTTTGATAATGTTTTAAAATTCGTTTAAGAATGAAGATAATTAGAATTTTTTTTTAAATTTTAACATAATTTTGTAAATAGAATATTTATTTCATTTTCCTTTGTTTTATGACATTAAAATTATAGCGCTCCAAAGAAAACAAAATGCATATTTATAATGGTGAGTTATTGTTTTTCAACAAAATGTATTTATTTTAGTAATGAGAAATATTGTTAGTTTGCAGATATCATCGTCAAATAATGTTTGAACAAAAACATAAAGAAATTTAAATCGCAAGCTCTCTACAAATTTATAAATTTCCATCTCGTTCGTTTAACTATTAAATTATTTGATATCATCTTTATCACATTATCTTTCATTTTTTAAATTAACATTTATATCAAATGAACCTTTTTTTAATTTTTAAGAAAATATTTCATCAGATTAAATTGAGAATTGAATATAATGAAGAACATAAAAAATTATTAGAATGAAACTTATTTTTTATCCGTAATTGCAGAATTATTAAACTTTTTAATATGGACTATTTTGTAACGACGTAATTGTCTAGAATATTTGTCTAAAAATAACGCTTAATATCTTACATTTCTTTTTTGCATAAAATATTTTTAAGAGAAAGATTCTTGTTATTATCTGCATTTTATAGGCATACACTGATTATGTAAAAGAAACTAGCATTAATTAATTTTTTTTATTTGCTATTATAACTGCAAAATCTAATTTAAACTATGTTTAGCATAAAAGTACACATCATGATCCACAGTTGATAATTTCTGGAACATAAAAATTACCATTAGTCTTAAATTTTTATTCTCATTTCTAGTAAAATGCATTTAAAAGATTTCAGATTAAAACATGAAAAATAACTTCTTTACGGACTAATATTAATATATGTAGATATTAGTATTTCTTAAAGTAATGTTTAGCTAATATTTATCTCAAACTACTTTAAGATCTCCTAAAAATTAATTGGAAGAAGTTTTCGTCCTAAAAACTGCGTTCGGGTAATTCCAAAACATTTTAAATATTGCTTTATTCATTATGGTATGATTTAAACTTTCTTCTTAATCTATAAAATTTAATTTATAAAATAATCATCTATAAAAAATTAGAGTAATCTATTCACAATAGAGAATATATATATATATATGTATATGTATATATATATATATATATATATATATATATATGTATATGTATATATATATATATATGTATATGTATATATATATGTATATGTATATATATATATATATATATATATATATATATATATATATATATATATATATATATATATATATATATATATATATATATATATATATATATATATATATATATATATATATATATATATATATATATATATATATATATATTATATATATATATGTATATATATATATATATATATATATATATATATATATATATATATGTATATGTATATATATATATGTATATGTATATATATATATATATGTATATGTATATATATATATATATATATATATATATATATATATATATATATATATATATATATATATATATATATATATATATATATATATATATATAATATATATATATATATATATATATATATATATATATATATATATATATATATATATATATATATATATATATTCTGCTTTAACTTTCCTTAATCCTTTATTATCCGTTATTATTTGTTCATTTATTACAATAGAAACCAAATGGACTGTTTTATTGATTTGATCTGTTTTACTGATTTTATCAACTGGAATTCTCAATTTTCTGTTTTCTTCTCTATCAATATTTTTTCTTTCTTTCAACCTAACACTTCCTTTTTTCACTCAATAACTTCCTTCTATTACTAGTTTATTCATTCTCTATTTTTATTTGTCTTTTTTTCTATCACATCTTTATTTTTTAAGATATCCATACACTATGATAGAGTCACTTGTTTGGCTTTTCCTATGTTTTGCTACTCTAGTTTAGATACGTCCGTGACCTGAACAAGAAAATGAATGTATTAAATAAGACTTTTTTTAAGAAAATCAATAAATAATTTAAATATTTCACCAATTTAAACTTGCATAACAAAACCATATTTTCAATAGTACTTGAAAATAAAATTAATTATTAGATATGCTGAGAACTAAAAAAGAGATTTATGCATGAAGTTTCACAATTTTTACATTAATTAACACAATACAAAATATTTATTTAGTAAATTTAACCATCGAACCATACGTCTGAGAACGAGTTTTAACTAGGAAATCCAAAACAACAAGTTGTTATACAGGTTTAATAAAATTGTTATCACAAAGCGTTACAGGTGTAACACTGAATATACGTAATATTAAAATCCCTTATTTACGAGTTTTAATATTAATTTAATAACTTTTGTTCATAAAGTAAGTTCGAGGTTTGCGCGGTAATTCTGATTTTGCCCTCCAGACACGGTATAGACTTAATTCAGCCTCTGTCTGTACTACTTTAGCCAATAGTTAGCTTATTATCTTTAAACATGGGTATTTTTTATCACGTGATCAATTTTGCTTGGGTATTATTCGTAGTATTTTTCCTGAGAAATTTCTACTTGAAAAGCGTATGTGCAGGATCACATTGTCTATGTGCACGAAGTTGTAAAAGTGTTTGACTGTTGTATGGATTTCATGTAACTCACCAGACATAAACTGTATTGTGATTTTTTTGAATGAGTCTCGCCCATATTACATATATATGCCTTATTAACATATTATAAAATATCCATTTCGGAAATATAGCTATAAGATAAGCGTGGGAACATGTTTTATAAAGTGAATTCAAAAGATCAAGTTGCTAGGCCCAACAACTTTTTCTTAAAATATTATATATTATTATATATTATATAAATATTAAATATTATATAAATTTTATAAATATTTATGATATAAATATTATATATTATATAAAAATATTTATCTTTTATGTTACGGATGTGAAATCAAATTGATGAATTAAGACCATTTAATAGATAATAATAATCTTACCTTGCTGTATATTTTCTTCAACAGCTCAAAACATAATATTTACATGAATCTTAAATGACAATCAACAAAAGTGTGCACCTACAAATGTGGCTGCAGTTATTATTGTAAAATCACCATCTGTAAGTGTCGATTATTCAATGAAAATTCAATCGTATTTTATGTATTTTTTTATTTATTTACATCACTCATTAGGAAATAAAAGTAACGGTGCATTTGTAACCAGTGAACTTTTAGCAACAATTTGATATATTACACATGTGACTCTAACTAGTTTTCAAATTTGGTCATTGAGTAAATGTTGACATGGAATAGCGGATATATGTAACGGTATATACATATCACGAAACTAAACAATCAGTTTACAATACCATTAAACATGTGTTAATACCATGTGTATATTACTCCATCGATTTTACTTTGAACTTTCCCAAATAATTAATTTGTTGTTTAAAGTTTGGACATCGATTTATCTATGTCTAAAATATTCAGTTAATGCACATTCTCTTTCTTGACAAGGCATGTAGCTATCATTATCATATAAAACCTGTTCTTTGTGGAGACCAAAACCTTATTCAGCGTTGATTAATAGATATCTAGTCAGTTAGGAAGAGCATATTGCCAGAGTATACATGTATTTCGAAATGTATCTGTATATTACATAAGTGCTCATATCACCTGCGTGAACACATTTAATTCATTGTGTAAACCATTCAGTTGATAGGAAGAGTATACATACACACACAAACACAGATATATATATATATATATATATATATATATATATATATATATATATATATATATATATATATATATATATATATATATATATATATATATATATATATATATATATGTATGTGTGTGTGTGAGCGCGTGTGTGTGTATGAGACAGACAGGGAAAGAGAGAGAGAGATAGTTTGTGTGTTTGTTTACATATACATATAAATGATGAATAGATAGGTAAATAGATGAGATAGTATTTCAAGTTTTAAAAGGAATATAAGTGTTTATCTGTGACAGATATGACTATCTCAGTAAATCTTTATACTTAAGCATATTTATGCTTTTAAATTTACTGAACGAAAAGGTACTCATGGCAATAGTAGGTGAGACTGGGTCATGAAAACTTAGATACCGATTAAGTTCTTCTGCACACACTGTATTTTGAGTTATGTATTGAAAGGTACAATAACACATAAGCATACAAAATTCATAGAAAGATTTTGATAAAGATAATGGATAAAGTCCCAGGACATAGTTTAATAAAAATGTGAAGTGATTTGATTTATGCTTAAGAAATAGTTTGGAAAGCATTCTGGATCAAATACTGTGAAAACTGTTATTGGGCAGGGAACTTATTTTACATCATCGAAGATCACAGAATATCCTAATTCACAGAAAAAAAATATTTTATTCTATATGTCATTCAGTGATTCGATCTTAAACCTCTATGCGAGGAAGGCATCTTCGAACGATAGCAATATTGAAATGATCCAGATGGAGCAGAAGTATGTTTCGACATCACCGTAGACTGCAGCAAAGCTTAATTCCCTTAAAGAAATTCCTTCAGATCATATTTCCTTTCAGAAATTCTGTCTTATTTTGAAATCACACTCTGTGGATATGACAATTCTCTCTCTAGTTTTTACCACAATTATCTATTGCTTACCATTGTTTTAATAGTCAGTTTTCTAGCTTGTTGTTATATTACGCTCACTGTTAGAAATCTCATATTTGCTAGGCTTGGACCATAAATTCTTGTTGGTTTATTAAATTAAAAAATTTTTTTAACTTGAATATTCGAATTTATAATTCGAATGTCTATTTATTAGTGACATAGATTTTTAAAGAATTGCAATTGACTGCCTAGTCTGAGTTTTCTGAAATTACCAAATTTGTGAGTGTGATAACTTTTTTTGAAGTGCAAACAACGCTATATATTGCAACGCTATATATTGCATTAAGAATGAATACCATAACTCGTATCAAACTAATTTTCTGTTCAGATGCATTGGTAGCTAGAATCTGGACACTCACAGTCGGAATGACGTAGGTCATCGCAAAAAAAGAGTTACGTATGTATGTATAGTACAGGTAGCAACAGTTTAAGGATTATCCGAAAGAAGGTCACTCAAGATACATAGCCCTTTACGAGGATTTCTATATGGAGGATTGCTATGGAATTATGCTGGAATACACCAAATTTTCTCAGCAAAAGATTCTTGAGAAAAAATTTGTAATCTCTAATTAGGACTTTTACAATTCGTTATTAGTGTAATAAATTCGTTATTCAAAGTCATAAATATTATAAGAGCCATAAAAAGAAAGAACACATTGCGAAACTTGTCAAAGGAGAAGAAGATATAAACCGTCAGGAATGCTCAAATTGGTTTACAGAACACAGTACCACAGAGCCCTTATGGAATGCTCTAAAAAGAGCCATTCTTTTGACAATCCCCTAAAAGGATACTTTAGCTGTTAAATTTGACATTTGAAAAACTAGAAAATTCGACCATAGATGTTAATTAAAAACATCAGTAGCAATTTAAGTACTTGATGTGATGCATGTATAGCTGTAAGAGTGGCAATAACTCGTATTAAATGAATAAATAAAGAGTTTCAACCTATCCTATTTTAACGAATTTTGCTTGATATTCATATGAGAGTAGATTATAATATTTTGAATTTTTTTATTAACTCTCTCTGATTTACAGCATAACA
>CM063506.1:80022338-80037338 GCA_032207245.1 Pardosa pseudoannulata | reverse complement strand
CGGAGTGAATAACGCTATGGGTTATTTATTTGCTACTGTACAATAGTTGATGTATCCTTGCTGTAGCCGTATATGAGGAAAATGTACCTCCTTCAATGTGTACTATGGGTAACAAGCTACATTCGTATTACACGTGAGGGAAATCGGTAAAATTTCACACCTCAGATACTGTGGATTGTGATTTTTATGCTAGTACACAATATTAAATAAATCCTTGCTGTTGGCTTTTAGGAAGAAAATGTGGCCCCTTTTAACTTCCATGGCATTTAAGGTAGTATTAAAAACTGAAAGAGTTGAACTCATGGATTAAAAATAAAACGTAACTTCTTCTTCAACCGATTAGAACAATGAAGACGGAGTAAAAATTGATTCCTTCGCTTTCTGATTTTAGAGGGGAGTTGGGAAAAGACCATCACACCTACAGAGTATCTACCGGTAATAGTGTCGACGTACATTCCTCGTTTTGTCTATCAATCTACATCTAAACCCCATCACTATAAGAGAGCATTTGACAGGTGTACAGAGTGATAAACACTATGGTTTACTTCTTTGCTAATGTACAATAGGTGACACATCCTCGCTGTACCCGTATGGGAGGAAAATGTGTCTTGTTTGAAGTGCACTGTGGATAGCAAGGTACAATTGCATTACACGTGAGGGAAATCGGTAAAATTTCACACCTCGGATACTGTGGTTTGTGAATTTTATGTTTGTATGCAATATTGAATAAATCCTTGCTGTAGCCGTTTAGGAAGAAAATGTGGCCTTTTTTAACTTCCATGACATTTGAGGTAGTATTAAAAACTGAAACGGACGAATGATGGATTAAGAATTAAAACGTAACTTCTGCCTCAAACGATTAGAACACTGGAGGCAGATGTCGAAATTGGTTCCTTCGCTAGCCAATTTAGCTGGGAAATGTGAAACGATCATCACACCTCCAGAGTCTCTACCGGTAATGTATAGTCTCAACGTAATTTCCTAGTTTTGCTTATCAATCGACAGCTAAACCCCATCAGTATAAGAGAGGTTTACAGAATGAATAACACTATGGGTTTTTTCCTTTTCTACAGTACAATAGGTGATGTATCCCTGCTGAAACAGTATAGGAGAAAAATGTGCCTTTCTCGACGTGTACTGTGGGTAGCAAGTTACATTTGTATTACACGTAGTGAAACCAGTAAAATTTCACACCTGTGACGTTTGCCTGAATGATCCACTTGATATTGAAACCTATGACGTAGTGAAAAGATCTTCAGTATTTGGCAGTCCTTAAACATTTACACCAAGGTCGACCACCTAATAGCAGAATAACTTTAAAACCCTAATTATAATTATGAAATCATATATTTTTTTTTATTGCTATGACTACTATAGTTATAGATTTTCTACTCCAAATGCAACAGCCAATTCTAAGAAATATTATAGAACATCGGAATTTTCACAATTCGTTGTTATAGATTTATGCCATAAAAATAATAAATCAAGATAAACTATAAAGATACTATAAGTCCTTAAACATTATTTGATTTCGCAAAATATTATAAAATAGTAAAAAATCTCAATCCATACGAAAACTAGCTTGAAAGGATTTTAAACTCATTTTGGTTGCATTAGAATATATTGAGAGCGAAATATAAAGCCTTCGATGGTAGGAAAAAAAATATTTCCTTTATAGGCAATAAAAATTATTTTTCCGATATTAAGGATACATATTGCAATCTAAAAAGTCTGTTTCATGGCAAAAATATCTATCTTATATTTAAAAAAATATCTTACAGTATAAAGCCTAATTCGATACTAAAACTATTTTTCCAATTGTTATATTAAACCCACAAAGACACAAAGAGATTAATTTTCAAATCTTCGTCGATTTTTTTAATATATTTTCAAAATTGAATTATTGTACAAAAGAAAGAAAAAAAGCTTTATATCTAGATAAGAAAAGATATTTTTTAATACATTTTTATATTCCTATAATTTTAGGTCAATTTTATGTTTGTAATTATAAAATCAACAACTATATAAAATTTAAAAATAATTGTTAAGAACATTTTCTTAAGTTCGTTTACTAATTTTACAGTTGTACTAGTACATCTGTCGGTTTCTAAAAAAAACTTTTTTTCTTAGTTGCCTGTACGCCACATGTTCTAAATATCTTAGTCACTTCTACGACAAAAACATCTTATGAACTAATATGCTTAATATATGCATATAAAATATACGTCATTCGTGTCTCATTCCAAAGCTATTTAAGGTTCTTACATACTCTGACCAATAAGAACAAGAGAAAAGTGGGTGTTACCAAACAAAAAATTCGAAATTTTGTCACTGTAATCCTAATTGTGTGCCTTTTGATGGCAAACCGATGTTATTTTGGGCTAAAGCACCAATTAAAATCAAAATTTATCTCTGTTAACACGAAAATAAACTTATATAAGACATTAATTAGACCAATAATGTTATATGGTAGCGAGACATGGGCGATGAACAAAACTGAAGAGAACAGGCTCCTAATTTTTGAAAGAAAAGTTTTAAGATGTATTTTTGAAGCAGTGAAAGAAAACAACGTCTGGAGAAATTTATACAATCATGAAATTTACATAAAATTTAGACAGCCTAACACCTTAAGAGTCATAAAGTCCTACAGAATCAGATGGCTGGGACACATTTTTCGAAAAGAGGTCTAAGAGCCTGTTAAAAAATTGACGTTTTCAAAGTTTGAGGGTAAACGCAAACGAGAAGACCACCAATAAGGTGGATGGATTTTTGAGATTTGAGTACTGGGCATTAATAGATGGAGAACAGTAAAACTGTGCTGAATGGAGAAAGCTGACAGAGAAAGCCTTATCCAGTACTGTAGTTGCTGAAGAAGAAGATTGTGAGATAGTTTCATATGCTTAGACAAAATGTGTTACAAAAAAAAGTAATAATCATAATTTTAAAATACTAATTAAAATGTGTTATAACAAAAAGTTCGAAATTTTGTCACTGTATCATAATTGTGTGCCTTTTGATGGCAAACCGATGTATTTTGGGCTAAAGAAACCAATTAAAATCAAAATTATCTCTGTTAACACGAAAATAACTTATATATTTAATTAGACCATAATGTTATATGGTAGCGAGACATTGAACAAACTGAAGAGAACAGGCTCCTAATTTTTGAAAGAAAAGTTTTAAGATGCATTTTTGGAGCATTGAAAGAAAAAACGTCTGGAGAAGTTTATACAGTCATGAAATTTACATAAAATTTAGACAGCCTAACATCTTAAGAGTCATAAATTCCTACAGAATCAGATCTGGGACAATTTTTCGAAAGAGGTCAAGACCTGTTAAAAAAATTGACGTTTTCAAAGTTTGAGGGTAAACGCAAATGAGGAAGACCACCAATAAGGTGGATGGATTTTGTTGAGAGAAATTTGAGAGTACTGGGCATTAATAGATGGAGAAACATCGCGTCAAACTGTGCTGAATGGAGAAAGCTAACAGAGAAAGCCTTGTCCTCCAGTAGGCTGTAGTGCTGCTGAAGAAGAAGAGAAAATGTATAATATATAAATACATATGAAATAAAAAAAATGACAGTATATAAATTAAATAGTAAAAAAGATATATATTACAATTATGTAAATAAAAAAAAGATTATATATAAAATATTTTGTAGTGACGTTTTCAAAGTTTGATTAGCAAACGAGGACAGACCTTAGGTGGATGGATGGTTTGTTAGCGATTTGAGGTACTGGGCATTAATATGAAGAACATCGCTTCAACTGTGCTGAATGGATAAAGCTGACAGAGAAAGCCTTGTCCTCCAGTAGGCTGTAGTGCTGCTGAAGAAGAAGAAGTATGTGAATAGTCTCAAAATAACACATAAAATACAAAACAGAAAAAAAACAAAAATACAAAAAAAGTAATAATCATAAAATTAAAAAAAATTAAATTAAAATAAAAAAATGATAATAATTACAAGATAAATGCATATAAATAAATACAAAATCGCAGTACAGTGAAAGCTATATTTTCAGAATCCGCCTTGTTATGGGGCCTGCAGATTCTCTGAATTTTCCATTAGCCAACCGAACAGCTTGTTTAGTTTGGATGAGAGTTCAAGTTTTGTTACAAATTAGCTGATCAGCCGAGACACCCTTCAGGTCTGGTCTGGGACGCTTGAACTGCCAATCCCTATTGAGGGAGCAGTCAAATAGGTAGTGGTCGGGCAAACCGGGCCACCGCAAACACAGCTCGTACTAGCCGAATCGGAAAGGTGGAACCGGCTAAGATAGACCGGGAATGGGCCATGATCGGTAAGGAAAGCTGTAAGTGCTGCATTGGAAATTATCCTAGGTTTACTTTCGGGTAGTACGCGTAGACAGGCCTATCCTTCCCCGGATGTGTCCCAAGTGGCCTGCCAGTCATCTATTTGGCGCTCTCGTAGTTTGCCCTTGATGTAGACCTCTGGGAGAGGAAGTTCCAGATCAGTGTGGTCTTGTTCAGCTGCTGACTTGGCCAGGGCGTCCGCTTGATTATTGCCGTCTGAGTTTGCGTGGGCTTTCAAACAGTTGAGGGTTATTTTTCTTGTTTTGGAGATCTGCGAAATAAGGAGCTGATCGTTATTGTCTAAAACCATCACAATCTGTCTGGACCTCATACATTCAAATAAATATATCTAAACTTTCATTTTGATTCGTTGAACGGTTCGGCCATTAGAAAGTCATATATAAGGGGTCATATATAGATTTTTTGACAACTCGTTATATTACAGTAGACTCTTCTCATATCTTCATCGATGTCTTCAATAATACATGTTCTATAGAATGAAAATGGAGAATACCCACGTGTAATTCTGCATAACATTAAAAAAGTAAATGGAGTTTATCTATAAATTTTAGATGATTTTTTATTACTGAACTTACATATTTGATTATTGCATTTTAATAGCTTATGTTAATCCGACACAATTCCCATTTGTTTTGGTAACTTTAGAGTTATCAGTGTCGTTATTATGCTGGTAACAGTTGATGCAAAACAGAGTGAAATGGAATATTTATCTTACAGGAAAAAATCTTTCCTTTATAGGCAACAAAAATTATTTTTCTGATATTGAGGATAAATATTGCAATCTAAAAAGTCTGTTTCATGGCAAAAATATCTATCTCATATGTAAAGACATATCTGACAGTAAACATCCTAATTCAATACTAAAACTATTTTTCCAATTGTTATACTAAACCCACAAAGACACAAAGATTAAATTTTGAAATCCTCGTCGATTTTCTTTTATTTTTTAAATACTGAATTATTGTACAAAAATAATGTATAATGTTATAGATAATAATTTTAGAAAAAAAGAGATAATATAGATAAGAAAAGATATTTTTTAATCTATTTTAAATATATTTTTAAATTCCTATAATTTTAGGTCCGGTATATATTTGTAATTATACAATCAACTACTATATAAAATTTAACAAGATATGTTAAGAACATTTTCCTAAGTTAATTTACTAAATTTATAGTTCTACTAGTATATCTGCCGATTTCTAGAAAAAAAAAACTTTTGCTCTTAGTTGCCTGTACGCCACATGCTCAGCTTTTCTAAATATCTTAGTCACTTCTATCATCGAAACTTCTTATGAACAAATATACTTAAAATATACATATAAATTCGTGTCTCGTTCCAAAATCATTTAAGGTTTTTCCATGCTCTGATAAATTAGAACACGAAATAAGTGGGTGTTGCCACTCGAAAATTTCGAAATTTTTCACTGTAATACTAACTTTGAGAGGTTTTTTTTTTGTATTAAATCATCCCAATCTGGACCCCATATATACAAATAACTATATCTAAACTTTCATTTAAATTAGTTGAACAGTTCGGCCATTAGAGACTCATGTACAGGGGAAATTTCTGTTAGACCACTCGGTATATTACAGTATACTCTTCTCATATATTTATCGATGTGTTCAATATTACTTTTTCAATAACATGAAAATTGAGAATAAACACTTGTAATTGTGCATACAATTTTTAATTTTATGCACAATTACAAGGGTAAATTCAGTTGCTATAAATTTTAGATGATTTTTTATGACTAAACTTACATCTTTGATTATTGCATTTTAAAAGCTTATGTTAATCCGACACAACTCCCATTTATTTTGGTAACTTTACAGTTATCGATATTATGCTGGTTACAGAGCGAAATAGAATATTTATTTTACATAAAGGCACATTCATTTTAAATGAATTCCATTTTTTATATGGTACATTTATTTTAAATGATGTTATTACAATGAAATTTTGAACATACATACATTATGTTTTTAAAAAAAATTCTTTTTCGAGGAAATTCAATTTATAAACAAGTTAGTAAGGGAAACTTTATTTATTAATGGAATTTAAATATAAAAATATTTTAAGCCCCTTTTTAAAGGACTTGATAAAGCCACAGCCTCTTGGTACCAGAATCTGTAGTTTCAAATCCAACTGTTTCCATAGCAGTTTGGAGCGAATCAAAATTACTTTTAAGCAGTAAATCCAGGTCTAATTAGTGCACCTGTAGCAAAATAAACTCCACAATGCTCCAAAAGATGGAATACTACTTAATTCAACCTCGAATTAAAATCTATTTCTGCTTCTAAGTATTATATTAAATCCTCAACCAATCCCATTAATAAGATTATATATCTCTCAAGCATTTCCTGTTATTAACAGTTTATGACCAAAGTCAATTATCTTAATACCTACTTAATGAAATATTCCACTTCATTTGCAATATTAAGCCAGCAAATATTGTCACCACATTCATTTAAGTGTTTGCTCCCATATCGGAAAAGTTTAATCGTCTTTTATCCTCTCAGATTCTACTTGTATTTGGTTTCACTCCTGTGGGAAATCGATCATAAACTTTGAATTGCAACAAAGTTCATTTTCAAACAAGAAATGTGAGATTATGTCTTTATGTGATAACTTCAATTAAGAAATTAAGAGATATCAATTAATTAATAAAAACAACTTAGTTTAAGAGAACAGTGGGCTATAAAATGTAATCGATTTTAATATTAATGAACCTTTATGAAAATTTAGTTTGTAATTATTATAAGGGACGGTGAGAATGTTTGGAATCCATGGGTGTTGTAACCTTTATAGAGGACAGGGTAAGGAATGATTGCTATAAATTTTGTATGGCAAGAAATTATTCTAAATTTTCAAACAAACATCAGAAGTTAGGCAAAAAGAGAAAAAAACATACTTCAATTTTAACTTGGTTGCATTCAACCAACTGGGGGTCGAATGATTATGGCACTTCTTCTCGGCACTGGTGTTCCTGAATTCGATCTGCTTGTAAGGCTGTTTGAAGATTTCAGAATAGAATTTAATCAGCAGTACGTTCAGGTCTCATTAGTTCACTTGAAGTAAATATTAAACGGTAGTTTCCAAACCTATTATTCTTTGCATGGAAAGAGGTAGATAAGGCATACGGCTAATGGAAACTATGATCCGAAGGCTAATTCCGACAGTTAAGTTATGTTTCAATTGGAACTGTGCAGTCACTTACTGTTTGCTACATAAAGATTAACCCTCTGACTGCTCAATTTGTAAACCGAGATCTCTTTAAAAATTGCGCATTTTTTTGCATAGTTTAAGTATATGTATATATATATATATATATATATATATATATATTATATATATATATATATATATATATATATATATAATATATATATATATATATATATATATATATATATATATATATATATATATTATATATATATATATATATATATATATATATATGTATATATGTATGTATGTATGTATATATATATATGTATATATATATATATATATGTATATATATATATATATATGTATATATATATATATATATATATATATATATATATATATATATGTATGTATATATATGTGTGTATATATATATATGTGTATATATATATATATGTGTATATATATATGTATATGTATATATGTATATGTATATATGTATATGTATATGTGTATATATGTATATGTGTATATATGTATATGTGTATATATGTATATATATGTATGTATATATGTATGTATATATGTGTATATGTATATGTATATATGTGTGTGTGTATATATGTATATATATATAAGTATATATATATGTATATATATATATATATAAATATACATATATATATTATATATATATATATATATATATATATATATATATATATATATATATATATATATATATATATATATATATATATATATATATATATATATATGTATATATATGTACATGTATATATGTATGTATATATATATATTGGAGAATTGAAATACTAATTCTTTTCTAGAAAAGATTTTTTATATTGACTTTTATCATGAGAAAATAAGCTTTCAGAAAAACTAATTTCAGATGATATCACATAAAAAATTTATTTTATAATAAATTTCAACTTTAACATAGTTAGTTTCTATTTATAACATACTATCTATCATTCTATTATCTAATATAACGATAATAGTTCTAGTCATATAATTCTATTTACCTAATTAAATGTCCAATACTGTGTATAATTTATTTCACTGGTTAAATGGTGAAGAGGCGGAATGTGCTTCTTAATAAAGGAAGAAAAACACATGCCCGCGAAAATCACGGGATGAGCAAATTTTGCTACATTTGAATTGCCCGTGGAAATCGCGGGATGAGCAGTCAGAGGGTTAATGAGACCATAACCAAATTCTTAAGTCTAATTCCTAACCGCTAGGAGTATCCATGCAATCAGGAATCTATAACCTCCTGTGCAAAACGTCCTACCCATTCAAACATCTCTCTGTCGAGGTTTCATGTAGAGAGAAACCGATATGCACTATCTTCCTGCAAGCATGAGAAATCCATTTCTTTGGTGGTACTGGTATCCTTCAAATACGGTAAGGTAATGTGAGACACTCTATATCAACTGTTCTAGTTTCCGCTCTACCGATTCAACAATTTTTATACGCTAATAGGACCTGTTGTGTATTAACATGGAAGAACCTTAAATAAGGAATTATTTATGGTTTGTTTCACTAAACCCAATAAAAATCTAATGAACCGGGACTTGATATTTAACGCCTATTCTGAACATTCATGAAATCAGTGGGATTTAAACTCGAGATCGAGATAATGCTCTACTAACTTGTCCACTATCAAGTATTCTAAATTTGGTATAAATCTAAAAAATTATAAAATCTTCATGCAAGATTTTAATATGAAAACGGCTTCCTTAAACTTAACATATTTATATTTAATTAACATTATCATAGATTTTTTAGGCAAATTATGGTGTAGTTTGTTAATACCAAAGTCATTTCGACCGTATATAATATTGAAGACTAGTTATATAAGATATTCTGGACTGTACAAAGTAAAACCAATGAAATTTAAATGGCTTTAAATGCTACAGCCCGTCTTTATTAGTGATGAGATGTCAATTTAAACATCATAGAACATTATTTATAAAAATTAAACTTAATGAAAAAATATTTATTTGTTATGAGATGGATACGCTTTACTATAATGGACTATCTTAAATAGGTAAAGCTATTTGACATGATTCTAGTAAATTAGGATAACTGGTTCAAACACAATAAATGTCGATCAAAATGGTAAAATTATAAATTTGAAAATATATTGGAAAATTGGTAGATTGTTTATACTATTGACATCTACCTTCAATGAAAAAAAAAAGAAACTCGTTGTAAGAAAACATAAATATTCTATAAAATATTATAACTGTCTTTGAAAGCGATGCTATATATTAAATTATCTCTAATAATCTTTTATTTATTTAATTAATTATTTAAACGATACTGATTTCTCTTCTACAGTTCTAGTCAGTCAAAATGATCCGGAACACAAAATTCTATACTTTTATATATATATATATATATATATATATATATATATATATATATATATATATATATATATATATATATATATATATATATATATATATATTGGATATATCCATATATCCCATCATTAGTATATACCTTGATATCACTCACAAATAATAGAACAATAATGTGAGCCTGTTTATTAATAGGAAACATATGTTAAATACCGGCATTCATTAAACTTGTCACGGGATAATGATTAATATGTATTTGTCACCAATAATCCCTACTAAGCGTTTAATACTGAGAAATAATAAGTATAATACCTAATTACATACACCAATGAATAATGGTGGTTAAACCATTCATACTTCACTTATAATGAATAATTTTCCGTATCAATGCCATACTTTGCTTTCTTTGTTATAGTTTTCATCTTTATATATATGCATCTTCAAATATGGAACTTTTGATAAGTGGGCAAACAATTAAGCAGCCTGTTTGAAAAGGATTGTGCAGATTTGTGTACAGCTACTGGCAAGGATGCTTGTAGCTGTTAAGTTCTGTTTTGTTTGGAGAGATATACGTAGATATCGCTACTACGTTCATATATCTACGTTTTTGCTACTAGTGGCTATTAATAAAACTGGGACATACAGAGTAAAGTAGATTGCTAAAGGCTACGAACAGCTATGCCAGAAAAGGGTTTTATGGACTCCGTTACCGAAGAACAGGCAGCTGATCGGATTCAGGTTTAAGCGATTGATCTTCGTGTAATCAGCTCTAGTGTTGTAAACTGTAGGGCTTCAGACAAAGTAAATAGAAGCGAAACACCAATAATATCCGAGTTATTGGTTTCGCGTCAATTTCTCGTTGTGTAATTTACTTTTAAAAGTCATGTTTCACATTTCCCCCGTTCTAGACTCCAAAGATCTACACATATGGTTTCGAGATTTTGAGATTCTTGGTCAATTTCCTATAAGGTGAAGTTAGACAGGAAAGAATTAATTTCGAAATTTTGGCATCATGCTGACATGACTTCTTAGTCGCATTTAAGAAAACTCAAGTACAGTAAATCTGAAATTGAACCAGGAAGTTAGCCATCAATGAATCTAATTTTTCTAACTTTTATGTCACTTCCCTGTTGCGGTACCAAGAAGCATGTCGTATTTCCAGTACAGCAGCCTAAAAGGACATATATGTTGTTCTAAAATGAAGTCGAACGCAAAGCTGTTGTTTAACCCATATTGTACCACACCAACTAAATATTTCTGTAAGTTATTAAACTTAATCCATATCATTAATATGGTGTAACTAAGTATATAAAACCAAAATTTTGAAAAAATATTTTTAATTTTTTATGTTATTAGCTGTCCGATAAATAGGTCCAATACACTACTAAAGCTTCATAAATATCACTTACATTACATTAGGTTGATGCATAGATCAAATTTGGGGAAATAGTCAAAACAAAGTCCAAAATTACACTTTAAGTATATTAGTGTTGGTTTACCCTTGCAGTTATTAGACTGGCAGTAAGAGAGTTAGTTTATCTTGAAATCTCCAGTTTTTCTGAATAGAATAGACATCTAATTACCTCTTATTGTGTCCAGGTGTGTGAACAGGGGTTTGAACTGATTTTTATTCAAAGATAATAAAATAATGTGCACTCTCAATGCAATATTCATGGAAAATTAATCGGGATTGGACCGTCGTCTTAATTTTAGGGCACCTTTTTTATACTTATAAAATACACGTGTAAAATATATTTTTTAACTAAAACTATCAGATACATTATTAGATCTGTTTTTAAACTAAAAGTAACCTCCACAATGTTTGAAAAAAATAATAAATATAAAATTAAAGATTATAAAATGACAATTTTGAAGAGGTTGCTGAAAATAAATTTTACAATAAAATATAATTTGATTTCTCAGTTTTCTTTTGTTACTATGCTAAAGTGTGTCTATTTGAAAGGTGTTAAAATAAAATCCATTCAAAATATTTATAGCTTTATTATTAAATGGAATTTTATTTGCTGTCCTGTTTATAGGACAGCGGTCCAATATGGGTTAATATAAAGAGATGACTATAAACTCTATATAGTGATTTCTAGTTTATAGGTGTGAGAAAAACTACTTTTGCAAAAAAATAAACAAATCAGTGTTTTACAAACTGCGTACACTCTGAGGTGCGTTGCTGGGATACAGGGACGCCTCAAGAATATTTGAATATTGAACAGCTTTTTGAACAATACGAACTCAGAGGATAAACAAAAATCTATACTTATAATTTGTAGTGGTACAAAACTATATAACTTTGTTTAGTTGTATAATAGTTATATTTAATTCATATAATGTTCTGTATTTTCTGTATTAATTTCGTAGTAATTATTTTATTAATAATTTAATAAAGGCAGCTTTATTTAGTTTTATGCCGAGATTTCAGAACTTATATAATGAAAAGATCTTTCATTCATATGATTAACTATTTAATTACATATTGAATAATAGTTTAAAGTACGTATTACATTTATTATTATAATTTTAAACTAAACTGACCAGATTAACTGCGTTAGATTGATTAATGTTTCTCACCCAAGAGACCACAAACAAGTCGGACATATTAAGGATACCGGGAAATAAATAAATTTAAAATCCACAAATTTACACAAATACCATTAGCAATTTATCTTATAATATTTTTTAAAATTATATTTGTTAATTAATAAGAATGATTTTCAATCTTTTTACGGTTAATCGCTTTTGATTTAGATGAAAAATATTCATAACTATCTAAGTTAAATTGCAAAAAGTTCATTAGTTAAAGTTAGTTCAGGGATGGTGAAAATTAATATTTTATTTTTCAAGTTTACTGGTGGGTACATATAGGCTTAACATTGTGTATATTCTTAAAAATTTCAATACTATAATTTTTGTAATTACAATACTTCTTTTTATATATATTGTATAAGGAAGTAAAAGCTCACAAAATTGAAACAATTTTAGACAATGTGTTTTCATTATTTTAGTTAATCATTTACCAGACCTATCCGATGAATAAAGAAATATATTTCAAATAATTTATAAATTTTGCACACTTGTAGAATGCTCCGTCATATCATTTATTAACATTAATAAATATGATTGTTTTACAAAACTATTTTTATTTCTAACATTTTAATGACATAAAGTTTTGATATTGTTTTGTATAACGCAAAGTATTTAAATGCATTACTTGTGTAGCTATTTTGTTAAAAAGTTGAAAAAATATATTCCCTTTTTGACCTGCATTTGCATGTTTAAAAGTTACGCAAAAATATACTCTAAGAGGAAAATATACCACAAATATAAACAAGAAAAAATACACAAAATTGAAAAAATTTAAACAATATTTTTTCAATAATTTAGTTACATCATATACCAGGCCTGTCCGATAAATGAAAGAAATATATTTCAAATAATTTTATAAATTTTGCACACTTCCAGTATGCTTCATTATATTATTTATTAACACCATTAATAAATATGACTGTTTTACAAAATTATTTTTAATTCTAATACATTTTAACGACCTAATGTTTTAATATTATTTTGTATAATGTAATATATTTCAATGCATTACTTGAGTAACTATTTTGTTAAACGTTTCAAAAAAACATTTCCTTTTTGACCTGCATTTCTATGTTTAAAAGTTACTATAAAACTTTCACTAACAGGAAAATATACGAGTGTTTATATTATGGAACTCTATTTAGAATTTAGGAAAAATAAAATTGACAACCATGTACAGATGGTGATGTTAATTTTTGCTAACTACAACAATGTGAACAGATTTCGATTTTTCAATAACTCTCCAGTGAGTGCTTATCAAGAAATATTGGGTAGTAAAGAGATCACTAAGGAATAATTGTGTTATAATTGCAGGCAATTGATGACTTTTCACTTTAGTCCCTAATGAAATCAAAATTTAGTAGATCACACTCAGAATGTTTATTATTCTGTAAAATAATTATGACAAACAAATGTAGAAAATGGATTTTGTAAGTCAGAAATATATATTTATATCTTTAAAGTACTTTCAGAATCGGATATCTTTAAAGTAAACATTTAATTACGGCAAATTTAGACTATTCAGCTACATTAATATAGACACTTTATTGAAAAATTGTGATGTTTAAAATATCCTATTTAGCTATCCAAACTAGTTTATATTTTTCTATATATTAATTAGAAGCTTAGCTTGGGTTAGTTCTATATTAGCCTGTAAATTGAAATTATATACATAGTATAAATGCATAATATACATATATATATATATATATATATATATATATATATATATATATATATATATATATATATATATGTATATATATACATATATATATGTATATGTATATATATATATATATATATATATATATATATATATATATATATATATGTATGTATATATATATATATATATATATATATATATATATATATATATATATATATATATATATATATATATATATGTATATATATATATATGTATATATATATATATATATATATATATATATATATATATATATATATATATATATATATATATATATATATATATATATATATAAATATATATATATATATATATATATATATACATTTACATATTATCTATACACACATATTATTTGTTATGAAGATGTAATGCCAGAAAAAATTGTTTATATAACATTTACAACAATATGAGATGTAGGTTCTGGATTTAAAAAAAATAGATTCCAAAAGTAGTCGAAAGAGTGCTCTCTCACTCATTTCCTAATTATTCTGATTTAATTTACCGTTTCTATAAATTCCTACGTATTTAAAAAGGATGAATATGTATTCAAGTACAAATTTAATTTTGGGATATATTGAAGAGATATAAGAGCTGTCCACTGAATTAAATTTTTATAAAATAGAAAATATTCAACCATAGAAATTAAATAAACGCATGAAAATTAGTCATACGTTTCAGCTAACCAATTAAATCTTCAATCTATTGGAAAATTAGCTAGTAATTTATTAGGTTGTCAACTTCAGGTATTTTTCTGGGGAAATGTCGCTTTATAA
>CM063506.1:80012334-80019834 GCA_032207245.1 Pardosa pseudoannulata | reverse complement strand
CTATGCTCTAAACTATAAATACTGAAATCAATCATTTAAGAAAAAAACATGATATTTTATTATTAGGTATTGTAAGATTAATCCATACACTTCAAGATGATCTTTCTCAATTGTGACTGGATCACAGATTCGGGTAATTTTATTGTAATATAGAGATTTCTCCTCTAACGAAACAATGAAGTTTATTTACTTTTAAAAAAGAAATCTAAAAAATCTAGATGGGGTCAAGAGAAAGATCACAAAATAAAATAATTATTATAAAAATAGTGACCATGCCCAATCTCTCCATCAGGAAGTGAGTTAAGTGAACTGCTGAACTGAGATGTTAAGATTTATGGACAAAAATTGCCTGACAGCTAAATCTATAGAAAAGCTTCAGAAGAGGAAGTAACAGAAAATTTGCTGAAGGAAGAAAGATAAATTACGAATGTTAGGTCACAAAGGGCTGAACATTGATAAAAAAAACTCTTTTTTGTACATGTTGGATAGTTTTAAATATAAAAATGACTGAAGCAAAAACTATATTAATATAAAGGATAAGTGTAGCAAATGCAAGTTTTCTTAAAGTGGAGAAAATAATTGCTTCTATGTGCTCAATATTTTTTCTGCCAACTATTTATATTAAAATATAAAATTATTTATTATGTTATAACAATAGAAAGATAAACTTTTATCATATTTGAAAAATACATAAATATTTATTAAAAGAGAAATTGAGAGGCATAATAAATTTCTAGATTTAATACCTGTTCTTTTTCTGTTGAAACTTTGTATTTTATGATGATAAAAATAATTGTAGCAAAGACTATAGTTTTTATTTTGTATAAAAATACTTGTAGCTTTATATTAATAGCTCTGTAAATAATTGTGTATTAGTGTATTATTTAAGTTAAGTATATAATGTTAGTAAGGTAAGTATTAATGTATAATTTAAGGTAGTTATAGCTTTTGCAATTATTATAAAATGACTAGATTTTTAATATAAAAAGAGTTGTAAGAAATTGTATTGTATTTTTATTAAGATAAAGTTTTATAGGGGTATAATTTATTGTTTCTTATTAAAAGATCAATTGAAGGGACAAAGTATCTGTTAGAAATTAAAATACTTAGTTTTGTTTTATTTTTTAACCGTAAAACTCTTTATTATATAATGATAATAAATATATCAAAGACTAGATTTTTAATGTAAAAAGAAGTTCTAGGATAGACTATAGATTTTGAAAAATGTAATTGCAGTTAAGATTATAGGTATTTATTATAAAAATTAATTGTAGCAAACACTATAGTTTTCTAATATAAATCAACTGTAAGAAAGACTATTATTATATTAATATTAAGAATAATTGTAACTGAAACCACAACATTTTTACTTCCAAATGCTTTAGTTAACAAAGAATTCTCTGATAATAATGTGTGATGATAATGATAATAATGTGAATGTCAAACATTTTTTCATACATTAGATTCAACATTGTAGATAGATTAGATACATTAGATTCAACGATATAAAATATAAATATTTATAAAAGTCACAATATATAAAGCATAATAACCTCTAAAGACTTTGAAAACCTTTAATCTAGAAATTTTTATTTTATAAGAATTCGTAAAAATTCATCTTATAATGATAATTTTAATCTTTATAGGCATTGTTTTCTCTTAATGTTAAAGTAGCAGGCAACTTTGTTTAAGGAAAGACGACTTTTACAAGCAAGTACAAAATAACATACAAGGAAATAAATAAGGCGGGTACAATAGGAAAAACTAAAGTGAGATAGTACTTTTCAAGAATGTATTATCTTCTGTTTAACAACATTTTTTAGATTCATATTTGGAAAATGGATGTGATATTAGAGGAATTTTTGTCAATGAGCTTAAATAATGCACTGGCTAAAAATCATTTCATTTTATCATTCCTATTATTGAAATTTTTAATAACATATAAACGTACTGCAAAAATGAAAAAAAAATAAATAAAATTTATTTACCCGCAAAATAACTTAAAATATTTATATAACTGAAATTTTACATTATACTGAATTAAAATATCTGTTTAATTCTGTAAACCCAAAGTTTAGGTGTATGATTTTTTCAGATATGAAAATCAAAATGTTTTAAAATTGAAAATTGACAGAAAGGTTTTAGTGTGATACAGTATAAATATATATTCTTTGCATTAATATAATTGAGATTCTCTTATGACAAGTACCTTAAATAATGCACTAATTAAGAAATCATTTAATTTTATCATTCCAAGCAGTGTATTTTTTAAATACCATAAAAACAACAGCAAAAAGTCAAAATAAATAAAATTCCCTTAACAACAAAATAACTTTTGAAATATTTATATAACTGAATTTTTTATATTAAATTGAATTAAAATATCTCTTTTGATTCTGTAATATATCGGTATATCGGTATATGATATTTAGATATAAAAATCAACACATTTTAAAAGTTGAAAATTAACTAAAACTGTCTTAGTGTGATACAGAATAAAATATTTTTCTTGCAATAATATAATTCAGGTTCTCTGAATAAAAACATAAGTAGCTTTATTTGAAATAAAAATAAAATTCTAATTTAAAATTTTAAAAGTTGTTTTTTAGTCTATAGATTTATACTTTTTCTAACTCAATATATATTTCAAGTTTACAAATAAGTATTCCCTCATCTATCAAAATTAAATTATTTTTATTATGTTAGATCCCTATTAATGATCTAAGATTATACTTTTATAAATATAATTGAACATATTATGTTATATTGAATCAAAATTAAGCTGTTATAATAGATACTTTTCAGCTTATAATGTATCCTTTTAAATATATTTTCAAAGAATCAAACACTTTTAAGTAATAAGTTCTGAACTTTTATAGTTTCTATTACAATTTTGTTAGATATTTGATCTAAAGCAATAATCCATATTTTGTTTTTTATGTGGGAGATTTCCGGATATTATTTCGTGTCAATTCGCCATTTTAAGAAATAAAGTTATCCAATGAAACTGAAGCAAATATCATTTTACTTTTATTGCTTTGCCGTTCTTCACTTTTAAAAGTAAAATAAAAGGGAAAACTTTTCTGCTCCAATTGTGAAGAACATGTCTTATTTTTATTCTTTTACTTTTTCATTTGTACGGAAGAAAAGGTGTCAGATATATTAATGAAAAAGCTGTTTAATGTATCAACCATTACACTTTTATTTTTATTTTTTATTTCCATTTATTTATTTATTTTTATTAACTAGTGTTGAAACCAGATGTATAGCATACACCAATTGAGAATTAAATATGTTTATATAAATATATTGCATAAATTTTTTCCCAGTTTCAAGGTAAAATCTCAATAATTGTAAACGTTGTTTATTAGTTATTGCTTTAACCCTTGAAGGTTCATTTTATTTTAGGATTATGGGTAAAAAAAAGTCAATTTTTATGCTTATTTTCATACATACATAGCTTTTTTAAACGTAATAGCATCTTTCGCATACAAAAATTCTTAAAATTTAATGTAAAAAAATCAATTTAAGTAAATGAGTAATTTACCTATATAGTTGGCTTTCTGTACGGCAGAAATCCTTAGACTTTAGAGTCAATTCACACTAACTATAAATATAAAGCTTAGAATACTTAGCTTTTATCTTGAATTAAATTTTATTTATATCCTATGCATTTACATAAATAATTATGAAATTATTAATCAAAATTTGGTCGTATATGATACAATCGAAAACACGATACTGCACAGAGTTCAACATCGCAATCTGGACAGTAGAACCTTGTTACTCTCCTTACCTTCTCTCTCTACTGTCTCTCTTTGAGCAGCAAATAATCTAGTAGTCATATGTGAAATAATTCGGGAAAGACTGATTGCACAGTGTAAAATTTCACAGTCTCCGAGCAACACTGAGGATGATCCAAGATGGTAAATTTCACCCGACCGAGTTCAGCTCGGGAAAAACCTGGAAGGGGTTAAAATAATTCTTACTGAAAATGGCTTATGCACTACTCTTTCATAATATAAAAAAGTTTTTATTCATATGATACATTTTATGACGTAGAGTTGCTATAGCAAACATATGCTGGAAATGTAGTTAGTAAAATAATAACAGTTAAGAACCAATTTCTGCATACAATATATATATATATATATATATATATATATATATATATATATATATATATATATATATATATATATATATATATATATATATATATATATATACAATAATTGTTTTGTTTAAAAATAATTATCACTGAAAATGCTTTATGCACTACTCTTTCGTATTGTAAGACCATTTTCATTCGTATGATACCATTTAGGAAGTATAGTTGTACTTAGTCGTTATCGAAAACATCTGCTGGAAATATATTTAACAAACAAATAACAGTTAAAAACCAATTTCCGTGTACAAGATATATGTAATAATTGTTTTGATTAAAAATAATTATTACTGAAAATGTTTTATAAGCTACTCTTTCATATTATAAAATCATTTTATTCATATGATACCATTTAGGACGTATAGTTATACTTAGTTGTTATTGAAAACATCTGCTGGAAATATAGCTAGCAAAAAATAACAGCTAAAAACCAATTTTCGTGTACAACGTATATATATAATAATTGTTTTCATTTCAAACAGGTTGATGGTTGCTGTTTGAAATGCATTGACTTAACTGACAATTAATTATGCTTTACAAAATAAATTGACGAAAAACTTCGTAGTTAGGTGTATGTCGGCTAGATATGCCACTAAAATAGTTCAAACGCTTATAAATATCGAAATGCTTTGTTGTAAAAATTGTTTAAAGTGTTAATCAATTATCAATCAAAAGCTCGTTGTAGTAATAGATTAATTATTATATTATAATGAATATTAAAACTCTCAAAGAGAAATACATTTTTCTCTGATGCATTTTGTATCTTATGACAGTATTTAATTTTCTTTTGTACTTTATAGTTTTCGTATTTATAATATCCTAGGAATAGCAAAATTTATTTTTAAGCGATCTTCATTGTTTTATTAAATTTTATATGCTCGAGTAAATCTTGTAATTATGGATATTTAATAAACCAACTCAATGGGAAAACTCTCCAATCTCTTAAAAATTTCCCTCTCTTAAACATGTGTTGATCGGACAAGGGATACTGATCTTTCTGGAGCTACATTTGTGATTGCAATCCAAGATAAATAAAAGAAAAAAGGGCTAAATATAACGTATGTACATAAAGTCCAACGGCTCATAACAATCAAAATATTACGACATTGCTTGCATACATACCTAATTGAAAAGATGCTTTATAACCCTTTCGAAAGCCTTGATAAGATTATTTCCCATCTGCACGATCTTACAAAATACACCTGTGGGAAGAGCAAAACCCATTTATAATATATTGGCGTTGCTAATAAACGATAGGACAACTGATTCCAGATTCAGTTTTGCATTGTCTTATATTGTATCATCAATAGTATATAGTTAGCACTTCTGTTTTATAAGTTTGAAAACGTTGTGTGAGAAATAAATGGCCCACGAAAGGGTTAATCCATTTTCAGACAAGAAAGTTAAAATGACTATAAAAATATTTTTGGATGATTACTTCATTGTTTTATTAATTCCTGTTTCGGAGTAAAGGAAGCATTGCAAGCTTTAAAAAATGATATATAAAGAAAAATATCCATGACAAAATACAACGGTGCCAATTTAAAGCTTTACTCAAACAGTACCGAGGCCTTGAGAAATATTTAAACTTACTTGCAAACTTTATGTGAAAATCTGAATGTCAAGTCTGGTGAAGCATTATATATTTACAAGATTGTATAATTCAATATCTATATAAGGAAGTACAGCGTTATTCTCATCAGATTTCACAATAAATATTATTTTAAATGCCTTACTCCTAGATTTTTATACACGAAAATGATAAAGATTTTTTCTATATGAAAATTCAAGGCACTTCGAAATTAAACTTCAGTTTTAAAAATTTTAGAGACTTGTACTATAGCACGTTTTTACATGACATATATAAGAAACTAAAATCTGTTAGAAAATAATTCTTTATTGCAACTTGTTCATGTTCAATAAAGATTGATTTGCACAACAATATTCTTTAAAATGTGATTATTGCACAGCATATAAGCAAATTGCTTTTGTTTTTTTAGTTTTATCTTTAGAATTTGTACAGAGACAAAAATTATGCATTATTTTTCACTTATTGTTGATTATTATTTACATATAAGAATTATCTCAAGCAGTATAACATTTCAGGAACAAATTTTTAGACGTTTAATGGTACTAAAACTTGGAAAACTCGTGAAAATGCTTTGTGATTTTAAATAGTATAACAAATTTTATAACAAATATTTAATATCCAAAATATTTAATAATACCCAAAATATTTATTAAAATATTTAACAATATCCAAAACATGTAATAAAAATATTTAAAAATATCCAAAATATGTAATAAAAATATTTAACAATATCCAAAATATATAATAAAATATTTAATAAAAAATAAGTACTGCACCTGAAGCATTTTGAAATCTCTTACTCAACAGAAAATATTCAAACTAAAAATATTTTTTTAAGTTTAAAATTTGTTTTTGTAATAAAAATCAGGTTTCAGTAAAGTAAAATAATCATGTCATTCAAAAAATGTCTTTTGATAATAAAGCATATAGCTAACATCATTTTTTAAGAACAATTTTCATTTTGTATTTTTGGTCGAATTTTGTCTGTTTGAAGAGATTTAGTACCATTCAGATACAAGTATTAAATAGTTTATACTCATTTTCATTAATGTATAGAAACAATCTATGTATGAAATGAGCAATACATTTTTTTTAGAAATACATAGGAGGAAAGTTTAATGAAATTTTTTTTATATAAAATATCTGTAAAATATTTTTAAAAATATACCCAAATTTGTAACAAACAGATTAATATACAATATCCAAAATATTTAATTAACATAAGTACTGCACCTGAAGCATTTCGAAATTACTTATTTAACAGAAAACTATTATTCGAACTAAAAAAATATTTTCTTTAAGTTTAAAGTTTATTTGTTTGAGTAACAAAAAACAGGTGTCAGTAGAGTAAAATATTCATGTTATTCAAAATATATCTATTGATAATGACGCATATCGCTAACATAATTTTTTAAGAACAAATTTTCATTTTATATTTTTGGTCGTATTTTGTCTGTTTGAAGGATTTTTAGTCCTATTCAGATACAAGTATTAAATATTTTATACTCAATTTCAATAATGTATAGAAACAATCTATATATGAAATAAGCAATATATTATTTTTTTCGTAGAAATACATAGGAAAATATTTTAATAAAATTGCTTTTTTATGTAAAATATCTGTAAAATGTTTTTAACTATAAATTTAACGATATCTAAGGTTTAGTGTACACTAGAATTTGAATCATTAAATTAAATATTCTAAACTAACTTATAGACCATCAAATAACAGCAGGAGTAA
>CM063506.1:80004834-80007334 GCA_032207245.1 Pardosa pseudoannulata | reverse complement strand
AAACGGCTGAACTGGTTTGGTTTGGAGCTCTACGGTCTACTGTTTTGCAACCGAGGGCTAATGAGACCTGGACCTACTGCTTAAAGACGATTCCGAATGGCTACGAACATCCATGCCATAGTGGGATTCGAACCCACATACTCCGGTACCGACGATCAGTGCCCTAACCAATCGGCCAGAGTTCGGCAAACGGCTGGACCGATTTTGATGAAATTTTGTGTATGTTATTGAGTTGAATCAATAATGGTTTAGATATACAATTTGATCCAATATAAAATTATTTCTGTATTAAAAATCTAGAATTACGCACTTAATGAAATTATTATAAAGCCGCTTGAAATCCGTCAATGCCAACATATTTGTGGCTTTGTGCTTAGCGCGACGTGTTTCAGTGCGAGAATCCTAGGATTGAATCCAAGTACAGATGATGTGGGTATTTTAGTTTAATCTAATTAAGTAAAATACCAGTATGCGTGGTTGTGTCAAGTGTTTTAAAATAATTTTTTTGTTTACTTTTCCATCCAATTTATAATTTATCTAAAAACATTTTACAATTTTTGGATTTATAACGTTAGAACAGGATAATGTCTCTCGAGTAGTCTAGTATTAATTATAAACATTTAAAGAGATTAATATATTTACTAAATAAAAATTTATTTCCTTATGTTTGAAAGGTATAATTTCTATGACAAATAAGTATTCATTTTATTATTATTTTATAGC
Source organism: Pardosa pseudoannulata (assembly GCA_032207245.1). NCBI lineage: Eukaryota > Metazoa > Arthropoda > Arachnida > Araneae > Lycosidae > Pardosa > Pardosa pseudoannulata. Next base: position 80,006,611 of record CM063506.1, on the reverse strand, counting down.
CCAGTATATAAAACAAATCATATATAAATTTTTTCACTATGTTAAGCTATGTACTGTGGTTTTTAGTTTAGTTAACTAGCATGGCCTAAAATATTGACAATTGTTTTAAAAAAATCAATCTTTATAACTAGCATATAGCCCGTCATATGACGGGATTACTAAAATTTTTAATTTTCCAGAATTGTAAAGAACTCTATGAGGCAGGTAAAAAAATGGCTTTTTTTTTTGGCTAAGAATTAACTTTCAACAAAAATAATCGATTTAAATTATCACATATGTACTTAATCTATTATTTAAGTCAAATGAAAAAGAAAATTATTTATGTAATATATAAGTTTAGTGATAAAACGTATGAAAGTAATGCAGAAAATATTTTAATAATTTAAAATGAGAAATGATTAAATGAGATGGTTAAAGGAATAAAGTCATAATGCTAGAAAAAAAATTGATATTTTTACCTATTTCTAATGTGATAAATTGATAAATTTAATCGCTTGCTCTTAAAATGAGGCTTGATATAATGGCATTAAACGCTCTAAAAAGGGACGGGGTAGATTTCGAACATGTTAAAGAGTACAGTATTTTTCGCTGTGATACGAAGCTTGTTCATACCAATTTACTTCAGAATCGGATCTATAGTTTAGGAAAAGATAAACTTTACTCGCTGTGAATTTTGCAAACCCTAACTCATCAAAAATCCAATATGGATGCTCTACCCATTCCAGCTCCAACATCTTCATAACTTCGAGGACAGGCAGGCAGATAACTTAGGCTATTATTACATTACGAGAAGAAAGTTTAAGGATACACAGCATGAAATGTTTATGTGGCCAGGGGCATCCGTACAACAATACGTGAATTTAATAAAATAAAAATAATAAAAATTATAAAAAGTTGAAAAATAGTAAAACGTTATTTTAAAAATAATAAAACAACTTTCGGAATAAGAATTTAAAAGAAAAAGCAGAAAATATTAAAATTTATTAGACATGAAAAAAATTGGCTTCATCGGGGATAGAACCGACAACCCTTGAAGTACGACGACCAAACGGGCGAAGATTCTCCTATACGTACAACGCCTGCACGTTTTGAGCGAACTAATTAGAGTATTTGAAATCAGATAGTCAAGTAGAAACAGTTCAGAAATTTAAATATTACTCTCCGCTTTTGCCATCCTATCAAGAATGAATTTCGTATAGAATAAGGGGAAGGATAAGGCTTGAAATAATAGCATTAATCGATCGAAAAGAGGGGATGAGTGGATTTCGAACTCGCTTTCAATTTTGCTAACCCTAACACATGAAAAATCCAATATGGATGCCTGTGTCCATTCCAGGTACAACCGCTTCAGAAATTCACGGACAGACAACTTAGGTTATTATTATATACGGGATAAGGTTATACAAAATTTTTATGCAAACTATCTTAATATATGTGACAGTAAACTATACAATAATTTGTTCAGAAGATAATTCTCATAATGAATTGTACATAACGTTTTTTATGAGTGTCATTTAAATTTCGTAAAATGAAGTGAGAGGTATTTTTAAAATTTTTTCTTTTTGTTTATAATTTACTTCTATGTTCTTTCGTGGTCATTTGCCCATTGTATAAATCAATGATAAAACTATTGAATTGTGGATTTCACATTTATACTTCTTTTTACATTGAACACATTTAGCATAGTGGTTTATCCAAATACTGCTTTTTCAAAAAAAAAAAAAAGAAAAAAAAAGAAACTAAATCTTTTTAGATTAAAAATTTCATTTCCTTAATA
>CM063506.1:79987334-79999834 GCA_032207245.1 Pardosa pseudoannulata | reverse complement strand
TGTATATATATATATATATATATATATATATATATATATATATATATATATATATATATATATATATATATATATTATATATATATATATATATATATATATATATATATATATATATATATATATATATATATATATATATATATATATATATATATATATATATATAATTGAAATACTAATTCTTTTCTAGAAAATATTTTTTATATTGACTTTTATCATGAGAAAATAAGCTTTCAGAAAAACTAATTTCAGATGTTATCACATAAAACATTTATTTTATAATAAATTTCAACTTTAACATAGTTTCTATTTACAACATACTATCTATCATTCTGTTATCTAATATAACTATAATAGTTCTAGTCATATAATTCTATTTACCTAATTAAATGTCTAATACTGTGTATAATTTATTTCACTGGTTAAACAGTGAAAAGGCAGAATGTGCTTCTTAATAAAGGAAGAAAAACACATGCCCGCGAAAATCGCGGGATGAGCAAATTTTGCTACATTTGAATTGCCCGTGGAAATCGCGGGATGAGCAGTCAGAGGGTTAAGAACGTTCTCAAAAATCTCTTTACAAAAAAGTATCATCAGCCGCCAATTTCCTATTGTTTTCCCAACCCGATCGTTAGACTTTAATGTATGCGGTTTTGGGCTTTGGGTTTTTTCGATATTACCAGTTATTGTAAATCAAAAACTATATTAGATCTTAAATAGAGGACAAACTGCTGCCAACTCTAGAAAATGCTAGCTTAGATTTCGAATGGTAGCGACCATCATATTTAATATGTCTTGTTATAATAATATTTTTAAATTACAAGAAATGTTGTCTGAATGGGTAAATCAACAATAGAGGCTCTGTAGTGGTGAAAATATGGACCATTTTTTATTTGATCAAACAAATTTCTCTCTCTACCTTATACCATTCACAACATTTCATAACTTTCTGAACAATAATTTTGACCATAGAAAACATTAAAGTAGAAAAGTCAAATTACAGAATCGCTCTACATACGAAGTGCATTGCTGGCTCATTGTAATTTCAAGAAACTTTATAAACCATAAATAAAAGCAAGTGACATACATGCAGTTTATTTTTATCTCATGATTGGCGCTTTCCACTTTTTGAATAATGATTTCGACTGTAGGCAGCATTAAAGTAGAAAAGTTAAATTACGGATGTGCTCTACATACTAAGTATATTGCTAGGTGATTGTAAGGGGATTGAAGTGCATTGCTGGCTCATTGTAATTCAAGAAACTTTAAAAACCCTAAATAAAAGAATGTGACCTACATGCAGTTTATTTTTCTTATGCTTGCCTCTTCCCACTTTCTGAACAATAATTTCTACTGTAGACAACATTAAAGTAGGAAAGTTAATTTACGGACGCGCTCTACATAATATATTGCTGGGTCATTGCAAATGAAGCAATTTTAAAAACCATAAATAAAAGAAAGTGACATACATGCAGTTTATTTTTATCTAATGCTTGCCGCTTTCAACTTTCTAAACAATAATTTCGACTGTAGTCAACATTAGAGTAGTGAAGTTAAATTACAGACGCGCTCTATACACGAAGTGTAATGCTGACTCACTATAATTGAAACAATTTAAAAAAAATCATTGAATAAAAGAAAACGAAATACATGCAATTTACTTATGCTTATATATGCACTCGAAATATAATACTTCGGATGCTGACATATCGCATAGATGAGTTATTCATCAAATAAGTAGTAAATAGATGCTTATGAGTATTACAAATCAATGCTTGCTGCTGAAAAGTTAATGTAAAAAATATTTTCGATATCATTTCGATTTCTTCAGGTTCTTTCATGTGCACTTAATCAATTGCTCAATTACACAATTTCCATAAAACTCAATTTGTTAAAGGAAAATGTCTCTTATAGTAAATATCAAACTTCGTATCGATATTAGTATCGGTGTGCATACTTAATACTTTCATCTCAATTTTATTGGCATGTCTGTCATGTTTACTTCTAAATGTAAATCTCAGATCGCATCAATTTACTTTCCTCGATATGACCGGAAATACAAAATGTAAAACCCATCATTCAGCTGTGATACCAACCTAATTCACAGATTTCAGTATCAGCTGTTTATGCCGAAAACCAATATTTGCAAAATATGTAAGAATGTGTATTTGTAAATATATTTTGTTGACAGTAATACCAGTCATCTGTACGAAAAATTTTGGGTTCCTAAAATTTTGAAATAATATATGAACGGTAGACACTATTTATTTTTTTTTTACTTTTTGGAAAATTTTCCCGTTTCCAGAGCATCTATAGGCAGCGTCCACTGATATATATATATATATATATATATATATATATATATATATATATATATATATATATATATATATATATATATATATATATATATATATATATATATATATATACATATATATATATATATATATATATATATATATATATATATATATATATATATATATATATATATATATACATATATACATATATATATATATATATATATATATATATATATACATATATATATATATATATATATATATATATATATATATATATATATATATATATATACATATATATATATATATATATATATATATATATATATATATATATATTATATATAATATATATATATATATATATATATATATATATATATATATATATATATATATATATATATATATATATATATATATAATATATATATATATATATATATATATATATATATATATAATATTCATGCTAGGAAACGATCAAGCTGGCATCAAAGTGACGTGACAACAAATCGTGTCGTAACGTCCAGAGTAAAAGCAGTGTTATGAACAAAAGTTTAAATATCATGAGTTATTTATTTTATAATACTGAATTATATTATTATGGATTTTTCTAAACTGCCGGTTTTATACATTCTAGAAACTTATTTTCATTTTAAAAACAAACACAATCTTACCTTTGGCAACCCTAAACAGCCAGATAGCAGCTAAAACAATGAAATAAAGTTCGTATAGTTAAGAAGTAATATAATTAAAGACTGTTCAGTTTGATAAGATATAAAAAATAATTATTGGTTTTAAAAGTGTTTTTCTTTCCTCTTTAACTAAAATTTAAACATAAAATTATAACAAGAAATATTGAACTGGACGATCAACCAAATTTAAAATATTGGGAAAAATTTAGCATATTGGGGTATACACGTTATTCTTTCACACATATACACATATGAAGATATCAAGGTAGTCAGGTATAAATGTTTAATGCTTAATTTTTAATTATTTTTAATTTTTAATACGATATAATTTATAAAAATTTTAAAGGTGTAAATACAATTATTGTTCAATAATGTTAGATTTGTCACAAAATATAAAGGGTGATCTTATACACTAAAACTTAAAAAAAAAGATTCTATTTACTCCTAATTAATTATTAATTATTATAGCATGAAATCGGAACTTATGTTTGCTCATTTTGCAATTAGTATAAAAGATAGCTTTTATTCATCTCTGTTCATATTTGTATACACTATATATGCTACAAATGATGTTGACTCTTTGATACGGTGAAAGGAATCCAATTAATTATTTTAGAGATATTATTTGTAATTTCAATCGTAACTGTCAATAAGGATATTAGTGATAAATTCATTAGGTTTATTTTCACCACTTTTGTGTACGACCATGTCTTCTTCATATGCACAGTAGACCTTAGTCCTTTAAACTTATAAATGATGACAGTGGGAGAACAATTTAATAGCGTTTCATTCCAGATGACAAATTAATAAACTTTATAATAATGTTTGTAACACAATGAATGGTGTATATTCAATAATTGTGTTTTATGAATTAATCTTTATTGGTAGTTGTTTCTGGAGCAGATGACACTGGAAATAACCATTTAATTCCCTTTCTAGGGACTACTTAAAAATTGGGTTCCCCTTGTCAAATTTGGCGAAAATATTGGCGGTAATTACTAAACGACAAAGGTAATCCATCCAAACATTGTATTTCTTGGTTTTTTCTAGTGACTTTAATTAATGCATTGTGCGCCATCGTAATATATATTTTTACTTAATTAAAAAAATGGCTTGAAAACCGGACATTTATATATATGGGCAATTAATCTCTTAATAGTTTAGAAACGCAACAGCTCCAAATTATTAAAAATCAGCCATAGTGAACCATTAATGGTTTGTTTCCAGAGTAAAAGCAGTGTTATGAACAAAAGTTTAAATATCATGAGTTATTTATTTTATAATACTGAATTATATTATTATGGATTTTTCTAAACTGCCGGTTTTATACATTCTAGAAACTTATTTTCATTTTAAAAACAAACACAATCTTACCTTTGGCAACCCTAAACACCCAGATAGAACTTGCAGTAGCTAAAACAATGAAATAAAGTTCGTATAGTTAAGAAGTAATATAATTAAAGACTGTTCAGTTTGATAAGATATAAAAAATAAATATCGGTTTTAAAATTGTTTTTTTTTTCTCTTTAACTAAAATTTAAACATAAAATCATAACAAGAAATATTGAGCTGAATGATCAACCAAATTTAAAATATTGGGAAAAATTTAGCATATTGGGGTATGCACGTTATTCTTTCACACATATACACATATGAAGATATTAAGGTAGTCGAGTATAAATGTTTAATGCTTACTTTTTAATTATTTTTAATTTTTAATAAGATATAATTTATAAAAATTTCGATGGTGTAAATACATTTATTATTCAATAATGTTAGATTTATCACAAAATATATAGGGTGATCTCATACACTAAAACTTCAAAAAAAGATTCTATTTACTCCTAATTTATTATAGAATGAAATCGGAAGCTTATGTTTGCTCATTTTGCAATTAGTTTAAAAGATAGCTTTTATCCATCTCTGTTCATATTTGTAGACACTATGTGTGCTTCAGATGATGTTGACTCTTTGATTCGGTGAAAGGAATCCAATTAATTATTTTAGAGATATTATTTGAAATTTCAATCGTAACTGTCAATAAGGATATTAGTGATAAATTCATTACGTTTATTTTCACCACTTTTGTGTACGACCGTGTTTTCTTCATATGTACAGTAGATCTTAGTCATTTGAACTTATAAATGATGACAGTGGGAGAACAATTTAATAGAGTTGACGTTCAGATGACAAATTATTAAATTTTATAATAATGTTTATAACACAATGAATGGTGTATATTCAATAATTGTGTTTTATGAATTAATCATTATTGGTAGTTGTTTCTGGAGCAGATGACACTGGAAATAACTATTTAATTACCTTTCTAGGGAGTACTTAAGAATTGGGTTCCCCTTGACAAATTTGGCGAAAATATTGGCGGTAATTACTAAACGACAAAGGTAATCCATCCAAACATTGTATTTCTTGGTTTTTTCTAGTGACTTTAATTAATGCATTGTGCGCCATCGTAATATAATTATATATTCTTACTTAATTAAATAAAATGGCTTGAAAACCGGACATTTATATTTATGGGCAATTAATCCCTTAATAGTTTAGAAACGCAACAGCTCCAAATTATTAAAAATCAGCCATAGTGAACCATTAATGATTTGTTATATCTAATTTGTTTTTCGCATATCGCACATTTAATATATCAGAAAAGAGTTACACAAGGAGAGTTTGATGAAAATATCCTATAAATTATAATATAGATACAGATTGCTTAGACACGGTGAGATCAGGAGAAAATATTAGGCGACCATATTTTAAATCATTATCGCAAAGTTGGCGGGGGAACCCAGTTCTTTAGTCAAGCCTAAAGTTCGTATTGTTACGAAATAATATAGTTAGAGACTGTTCAGTTTCATAAGATATAAAAAAATAAATATCGATTTTAAAACTGTTTCTCTTTTCCCTTTGACTAAAATTTAAACATGAAAACATACCAAGAAAGATTGAGCTGAACGTTCAACAAAATTTAAAATTTTGTGAAAATTTCTAGCATATCGGGCTCTACACATTAATTTTTCCCACATATATATGAAGATTTTAAGGTTACTGAGTATAAATTTTCAATGCTTAATTTTTAATTATTTTTAATTTTTTATTCGAGATAATTTATAAAATTCTCGACGATGTAAATATATCTAATATTGAATACTGTTATATTTATCACAAAATATAAAGGGTGATCATCTCATAAATTGAAACTTCAAAAAAAATATTCTATTTACTCATAATTTATTATAGCATGAAATCGGAAGCTTACGTTTGCTCATTTTGCAATTAGTTTAAAAGATATCTTTTATCCATCTCTATTCATATTTGTAGACACTGTGTATGCTACAGATGATGTTGACTCTTTGATTCGGTGAAAGGAATCCAATTAATTATTTTAGAGATATTATTTGAAATTTCAATCGTAACTGTCAATAAGGATATTAGTGATAAATTCATTACGTTTATTTTCACCACTTTTGTGTACGACCATGACTTCTTCATATGTACAGTAGATCTTAGTCATTTGAACTTATAAATGATGACAGTGGGAGAACAATTTAATAGAGTTGAAGTTCAGATGATAAATTAATAATCTTTATAATCATGTTTGGGACAAAATTAATGGTGTACATTCAATAATTGTGTTTTATGAATTAATCGTCATTGGTAGTTTTTTCTCGTGCAGATGCTACTGCAAATACCTATTTAATACCCTTTCTATATAATAAAAGTCTTATTTTAAAAATCATTGAAAATGCTCATCACTGTTTTTATTAATTTTTATAATGTAACCAAACTTCTTACAGTAACTGTAAGTCCAGTAAGAAAATTTCCTACATAGCTTATAAAGATGGTTCTGTAAAAGTCAAAAAAGTGGAGTAGATTACGAGTATAACTGTAGTATAAGGTCTTTATATGTTTCCGTTAGTTCACATTGGCATCATTGTAGCATTAGTATGTCGTTCGCTAATATGACGATTCTCTTTCCATAAACTATTTTTAACGCACAGAATGTAGTAGTGATTGAAATCCACTGATAGTTACGTTTCATGTATGGACTGTATGTCATCTACAAGTATATGGTTTGTCTTTGATGTTAATGTTTTTACAAAGATAGGTAAAATGTGCAGGGCTGTATCTGTTCATATGTTATTGATGACGATCTTTCACCCTATAGCGTCTTCCAGTTGTTCATGTATCTGAAGCAGTTCCTGTTTAGCTTCCATACACAAACAGCTGCAGATAATAATGACACAATGGATCTTTTTCTTGTTGGTAGACTTATATGACCTTCGAATAACACTGCACTTATCCCACGATATGAAGATGCCTGTGGTTATTATGTTAAGAACTTACTGAAATATTGCTGTATATTTTCAACAGTTTTCCATCTAATAATATGTTTAAAGAGTCTTGGAATATTTGCATTCTGAATTACTGTTGTACTAAGTTGAAAAGGTGACATTTTCCCAAACGAATATAATACGAAATATGTGATCTAAATGTTAACCCCTTCCGGTATGATTTTATAATGAAAAACTGTGCATGAAATACCATTTAATTTTATTTAAGAAAACTTGTTTCATTTTACAATTCTTACATATTCTTAATTAAAATCCACTTTTTACATAGTGTTAAATAATATCAGAAACAGTAAAATTAAGAAATATCAAAGCAAAACATTAATAAGGTATACAGATAATAGTCTTCAAGCTAGTGGTACTTTTCAAAACAAAGTGCAAAGGAATTCTTAATTGTTTACACCGCCAAGTAGTCTCACTTTTAATTTGATTCTTGTAACACACACGGCATTTCTTAGTAGGTTTTCTTTTATTCTGACTCATTAATTTGGCAATGACTTGTACCAAGAAATTCTAAGTAAACAATATGCAATAGTGACTTGTGATTTTCACAAGTGATAAAAGTGTTGCCAAATTCAGTACACTAGAAATTTTAAACTAAATTAATTATCATATTTAACAGTAACTTTAATCGCATGACGAGTGTAGCTCGTCATTGTGCGGTATGGAATGAAAAACTAATGACGAGCTAGACTCGTCATTTTAACCGGAAGGGTTTAACAGGATTTTTGGGTCAAAAGCAAACATGCATGCAAAAATTTGTTTAAATAAAGATACAGAGCCTTATCTTATTAGCCTTAGCCTATTACTTACTTACTTATTTTCTTTGCGCCATCAAGCTGTCACATAAGACCTCCAGTCTCTTTTTCCAAGCAACTTTGTCTTGGATCAAATATTTTGCCTCCTCCAATCCATTTAATTTTACTTTGATCAGATCTTGATGCATTTATCTTTGTCAAGTAAACCTTAGCCTTCCTCGTTTGTTTTTTTCCATCGAGTGTCCAAGTAATTGCGATATTGGAAGGACAATCCCATTTTCAAGAAGGTTATGTCATTCTCCATCATCTCTTCAAAATGTTCTTGTGAATGGATATTAATTTCGTTTTTTTATTAAGTCTTTATTAGATGTGGTGTTAGGCTACTGTATCATTAAATAAACATAGGGATTGTGGATTTGGAAACGGAGACGGCCATAGTCGTCGTTTTAACCAATGGCAGCTGATTTGGTTTGGTTTGGTTTAGAGAGCGCTACAGTCTACTGTTTTAAATGGTTGCTGGGGAACGTAAAATAGGTTACAATATACAGCAATATTTCAGTAACTTCTTAACATAATAACCTCAGGCGTGGGATACGTGCAGTGTTATTCGAAAGTCATATAAGTCTACCAACAAGAAAGAGATCCATTGTATCATTATCATCTGCAGCTGTTTGTCTATGGAAGCTAAACAGGAACTGCTTCAGATACATGAACAACTGGAAGACGCTGAGAGCAAGATCGAGACTATAGGCTGAAAGATCGTTATCAATAACATATGAACAGATACAGCCCTGCACATTTTACCTATCTTTGTAAAAACATTAACATCAAAGACAAACCATATACTTGTAGATGACATCCAGTCCATACATGAAACGTAACTATCAGTGGTTTTCAATCGCTAATACTTTCTGTAAGTTAAAAATAGTTTATGAAAAGAGAATCGTCATCTTAGAGCACGACATACTAATACCACAATGATACCTATGTGAACTAACGGAAACATATAAATACCTTATACTACAGTTATACGCATAATCTACTCCACTTTTGTGCCTTTTATAGAACCATCTTTATAAGCTATGTAGGAAATTTTTTAATGGACTTACAGTTACTGGAAGAAGTTGAAAATGATAGAGGTGGCAGACGAGGAATAAACTGTCCCAACTGTACCTGTCCCAGCTTACGAGGACCAAGCGGGTGAATGTTACTCGAGACCGCAGAATTATTTACAAGTACAACCCACTTAGAGTTATATAAGTAACAAATTTCAGCCAAAGATGGAATACTTGTGAATTTGACCTCTGTATTGAATTATAATAATTCACTAATATTTCTACTGCAATAAAAATTTAAAAAATAAAGAGACAGTGAATAATTTTGAAATTATAACATATCATAGTACAAAATTAATTATATTTACTTAATATTTAAAGTGCAAAAACTTAAAATACAAACCTTAAATATTTCTAAGACTTTTCATTTTAATTGAATTTTTTCAGTTAATTGCACTAAACTAAAAATTGCATATTTTCACTTAATAGTCAATGATATAATTTTAAAGAAATTTTTTTTATTAACTTCTGAAAGTAACTTAACCCTTCAACGGACGGTGGTTTCGTAGCAAAACCACCTATTAAACATCTTTTTTTTTTAAACTTTACTTTTGGATTACTTTACTTTATCTTTTTATAATTATTTAAGGCTCCAATCTCATACATCTGTGATATATGGAAGCCAATGACGTAGAATCAAGAGCTTTTGCAATTAAAAAAACTTTTTGGAGACATGGATGAGTTTTCGATTATATATATATATATATATATATATATATATATATATATATATATATATATATATATATATATATATATATATATATATAATATATATATATACATATATATATATATATATATAAATATATATTATATATATATATATATATATATATATATATATTTTTGATATTTTATATATATATATACAGATGATATATATATATATATTATATATATATATATATGTACTTTCTGTACTTGAGAAGTCAGATTCAATTTATCTTACTTATGACCTCAAATAAAAGTATGTGTACAAACAACACTTTTTAGTTGTTAAGCTATTTATTTATTATACCAGTTTAAAGATTATCATTTATTGTTCTTCCAATATAGTTAAACCTTTAAAAAGGCATAATGTTCAAACTGTAGAAGGGTAGGGGTTAGTCAGTTAAACCACTTCTCAAGCCCTAATTTGGTATCCTCCAAGGCAAACCTTTTTAAAGAATGTAAAAAATTTTTATATATTTTACATATACAAGGCTTATAGATAACATTTGTAAACAAATTATATTAAATTCCCATGAATTTTTTAGTGACCTTTAAAGGGTTAAACCAGATTAATTTTAAAACCTCCCAGCTAGACAATGGCCGAAGAATCAGGGCGCTGTCTTCTGTTTTGAGACACCTTGGTCTCGATTAGGTTTTCTGGCATATTTCTAGCCATTCGGCTAACAGCAGTGGGTATCAATCTAATTAGAATCTGTGTTTCTAGAATCTGATTGGAGAGAAAACCAAACAAAAATTTTGTGAATGTTTAAATAGTTGTTATTCGAATGAAGTGACTGAAATGCATTACTTAATAGAAACTTTGCTATAATTACATCTTTAACAGCAGAAAATATGCTAGAAAATATAATTTGTCCCTAATTCTCAAAGAAAATTTAACTAATTAATGTTTACTAAAGTTGATGCTAACGATAATTTTGTACCTAGTAGAATTTTGCGCACATTCCTGAGTTATTCTGTTCTCTAATACTACTAATTAACTAACGAAGATCTTTAAGTAAATTTTAATGTAGTAACTGTCAAAAATACTTGAATATAGCAAATCAGTTTATTTATTTTGCACCTTTTATCGATTTAATACCAGCATTTGAGAGTATTAAAACCTCCAGCTTCTAATTAACTAAGTCAAGTAAATATTTATTTGCAAATGAAACCTCAACCCTTGTATTTAGTTCAAAATTCTGATGAACAATTATAAAACAAGTACAAATAATCGAAGTGTTAAAATGAGCATTTTCAATCGTATTAATTGCCATTCTATTTCAACTAAATATATACATATGCACGTATATTCATTATTTCTTTGTATCTATGTTATTTAATAAACATAGACAGTAATAAATAATCGAAGAAAATTTAACAAAATTATCAAAACTTAATACACATTTTAAAGAATGTAAGACGGTTTGAAATAATTAAGGAGCTTTAATCATTTTACACGTCAATAAATTTCTACTGTAAACAGGACGGAAATTTTGATAAATAAAATAAATAACTGAAATGTTAGTTTATTATAATAGCTTGAAACAACATCTGTATTTTTCATATATATATTGTTATAATACACCCTTTTAACTTCATAAAAATATCTGCTTCATAGGTAAAAAATAGAATTGCTTCTCATAAAAACAAATTACCACCATTATAATGCAGTAAGTGAAAACTCCCAGGTAAATGTGAGAGAGACGTGTTTAATTAAAACACAAAAAAAGAGAAAAGGAAGAAAACATGATTAAATAAGTTTTGAAGCATTTTAAAATAGTCTTAAACTGCAGAGAAAAACGTTCATACAAAAAAGTGTTTGAATTTCTTTTAAATAGAAGTAGTTTTACTGTAAAATTGCGATAACATTGATAAAAAATAAAAGTGGAATATTATATAAAAAGGTTGAAGTAAATATTTCATTTTAAAACTTTTACTAAAACTTTATGAACGTTTATACTATGTGTCTTTTGAAAATATTTCTTTTTTATAGATACGGATTATTTTACTTCTAGAGAATTAAAATTAACTTGAGTAAAATAAAAAAGTCCAAAGATATTTCTTGTACTTGCAACATACTAAAACTACCATTTTTACTCGTATATGAAGCACGCCATTTTCTTTACTAGACAAAATGGAGGAATTCATCGTGTCATAAATAGCATATACTATAAATTTGACATAAAAGTGGTATTGTAAATTGCAAACCATTTAAACAAGAGTTGTTAGGAGCAAATCAAGTAAAAAAAGGAATCAAGTTCAAATGCTGTTTAACGATATTTTTCAACATACAATTCTCTCAAACTGATAATAACTAGAACAGAAGAATTCTACCTTTCTTTATAACTTAATATATTGTCTAAAAAAGATCGATTTCCAAACTCAGACATATAGAAAATAACAACTCATTGAGTAATACTAATTAGTATAAATTACTTAAAGTCTTCATTTCATAAACTTACAGTTTTTAGTTAAAATGAAAACTATGCTGCAAAAGTTTAAAATATGTTCCCCAAAATTTTGTGGCTTCACC
>CM063506.1:79974834-79982334 GCA_032207245.1 Pardosa pseudoannulata | reverse complement strand
CGAGGGCAGAACTAGCTACCTTTCGGTTACCAGTCTAAAGCTCTACCAACCAGGCTAGCGGGGCCCACGAAGACCTGCTTGACTAAAAGTCGTACTTTCACCATTGTGGTTCTCGTTAAAACCGAAAGGCGAATCTCTTTGAATTAATACTACTAGCTACCGATTCAATCGTGATTAATTTGACCAAGTGGCATACAGAAAAACAGCAATGTCTTAGCTCAATTGGGTTCTCATAATCTGGAATCTGGGACTGAATAGAAGATCCCCCCATATTTGGCTTAGTAACCCCAAACGTATCGTTTAAGAAATTGGTGGATATTGTCACTGCAAATATATGTTAATTGCCCCAGTAACTACTAACGAACAGTAGATCTCAGGCTGGCACGATCTCCAAACCCGCAACCGTCCAGTTATAAGACAGGTGCCTTTACCAAAGGAGCTACACGGCACTAACCATAATGTAAATAACTCCAGTAGTTAAAACTTTATCCTTGCTTCTCACAAATAAGAATATCATTGAACATGCGTACTCCCGTACTTAAAATTGGCACCAACAGTACATATACTTTGTCACTTTAAACTTTAAAGAAGCTAAATATATTTAGAGATCTATGCTGTTTTAACTAGTGAGGCAATTTTCGGTACACTATATTTTATAGTTTTCTAAAGTAAATATTTTCCGGATAACAGAAAAAATTATAGTTAAAAAGAATTAAATAAGTAATTAAATTTTAGAGCTACATGTCGATCAGCTGTATTTTAAAGTTATTTTGAAATCATTTCTGAGACATCATATCTCAATGAATAGCTTGCGCATAGTTCAAATTTTGATGTTAAAAAAATGTTGAATTTTTTCCATCTAAGACAAGAAAGCATTGGGTTATCTATTCGTAAATTAACATAGTGTAACAAATAACACAGTTTGTTTTTTAAATATCAGAGGCAATGAAAAAGTTTACGTTCGGCAGAGTGTCAGCTAATTTGCACATTGCTTCGTCAATGGGAGTATACCAGCTGCGACATCAAGGAAAGATTACTGTGATATTTGTTTATTTCCATGAGTTTCGAATATAGTTTGTGTACAAAATACTCAAAATTTAAAAATGACGATATTGTATTGATTTCAAGAATTCTGGTACCTCTATATTATAGAAGTATATCGTATAACGCTTAATATTTTAAGATAAATATACAGTTCTGAACAGAAAGCTGTGAAATGAGAGAATTCTATTTTAAGATAATACATCCCACTATATCGTAAATGTTGTAATGTAGAAGTTAAATTCACTAACGGAGAGGAAGCTCGAGATTCCCCCTAAATTCCTGATATCTTCTAGTATGAATTTCATGCATTCATTTCTTTAAAGGAATTCTTAAAAGACCAACGTAAAAGAGAGACTTGGAGTTTTGAATTTCTGAAGAAAGAATTTTACCAAAGGGGTATAATCAATCTGTCGAATATACCCCTTTGGTAAAGTTCTTTCTGCTGTTGATTGTGAAGTACTAGGATGACTGCCAGAACGTATTATAAATAAATTATGCAGGAGAACATGATATTTAAATTACTAATATATATTTTAACGATATATCCGTCTAATATTTAGATAACAACTTAATTTTATTGTATGGTTTAATTGGAAAGAATAACAAGGGAACAAATTAAATCATAACCCTTTTTGAATCAATTAACACTTCGCTTGAAGGTAACGTATTTTTACATTTTTTACAGTCTGTCACTGGAGAGTGGATCACTTAAAAATACGTATTTAGAATATTTGCGGTGGATACACGCTAACCACCATAAAACTACTAACTACGTATAATTATATGTATGAAGGACATTATATGCGTGTTCTTTGAGTTGCCGTGCAACGCTTTGCATTTATTCTTTCCACAAGTTATGATTGTCGAGTTACTCTTTTGTTGCGTTATTTCGTCTTCTATCGAATTCCTAGCTCCAGAACGTACAAGTGGTGTTTTGTCAATTTGAAGCTTGGTTTTTTATTGTAGAATACAAAATTGAAAAAAATGAGCCGTTGTGACAAAGATAGTGACGAAGAAATATGCGATGGCAGATTATCGGACTTTAATTTTAAAAATCGTTTATTTTTGTGAATTCGTAAAAAATATTGTTTTTTTTTTGTTAAATAATCATACATTATATATTAAAGTGCAAAATAAAAAAGTTTTGTTCATAAAAAGTAGTAAAAGTTGGAAAGTAGTTTTCGACTTACTGCGAATTTTCTGAATGACTAAACTTTCGCGCGATTCACAAAAAACGCCCGCTGCGCGCGCAAGTTCGCGGTGAAGTATACCCACATGCCAAGTGTTAATAAATAATAACTTTTTAAATTATTAATATTTTATCTTGTAAAACCTTTCATGTAAGTATATTTCTAATATAATATTGTGCTTTCAAGCAAATTACTCAAAAATTTTAATTATGAAATTTTACTATCCCTTAACGGAAATCTCCCACGAATGTTAAATATATTTCATGAATATCAGATTTTTATCAATTGCCTAAACTAAATTCAGTTTTTGAAAAACTATAAGTAATGAATCATCATAGACGTTCTAAATGTACTCAACAGAAAAATAATTTTAAATCTTACATTCAAAATAATACCTTCAGAAAAAATGGCTCTAAAACTCAGGAAGACTAAATATGATGACGTTTCAAAACTTCTTTCTTTTAAACTGGCAGTGTCTGAGAAAACCGATTATCCTTAACAAACTACGGAAGCCAAATAAAAGAATTTTTCATCGTAAAGGAAACGAATTCTTTCACAAACATCGGTAAATCACAAACCGATATTTGACGGCAGAGAAAGCAGAAAACATTTTTATTTCTTGGATTTCAAAAGAATCGAAACGAAATTGTTTCTTCTTCTTACAAAAATGTTATTATTTTACGCCTTCCTCTCCAATTTCTCTTGAACTCCCAAACAAAACTCTTTCAATATTAAGACTTGGAATGCGAAAAAATTATTTTCTTTTTTTGGCTTATAAGTAATAAATTATTTTATCTCTCCAGAGATAGAAAAAACGTATGAACTTTAGTCATTGGAAAATGTATAAATTCAAATACGTCTAGAACAAAATTTTAAAAAATGAGATTATTTGAGCATGTATTTCATTTAACTCTAGCATTTTTCTTTTGAACTAATGTTGCACTTTTAGTATCGACTTTTAAATAATTATTTCACGATTAGCTAGTATTTGTAGTTACAAGTCAAAGTATTAGGTAAAGCATTTTTGTAATTAAAATATTTGTTATTTTAATTGTAATATATTATTATTGATTTTTTTGTTATGAATGGTATATATATATTTTTACTTTACATTCTATATTGAGAGTTTACTGAATGATTTACTTTACAATCTATAATTTAGGTTTAAAGACAAAGTGCTTTCAGTAAATAACTAGACAGACCTTGTTATATCAAATTGGTTTATAGCAATTTCAATAACCGTGATTAATACCCGAAAAATTAAGAAAAATTAAAATTAAAAATGTAATTTAAGGCAGCAAAATAAAATTAATACTTGTGACTAGTGTCGTGACAAGTGTTGCACATATTTTTACAATTTTTAATATTTATATCTTAATTTTGTAAATTGCAAATTTTTAAACAAACTCTATCTTTAGTAGCTAAAATTTTGCACCTCCTAGCGTTTGGTGGCTGTGAAAAAGAAGAAAAATTATTCTACTTGGCATGATGCATTGTCTTTCTTTTCGGAGAAAATCTCTTTGTGCAAGAAATACCGGTCCCGTATATCCCTGATGGACACAACGTTAAATCTCTACCATTTATTTTATTTTAATTTTTGCGGCTTCAGCGACCTCAGACCTAATGCTGTAGTAAGTTTCCCGTTTCCCGTTTTACTTTTTCAACTTCCCCATGAACCATTATTGCAGTTACAAACTCTAAGTACGAGGGTTGGACCTTTAGTAATGGCTACACTGCAGTAAGAACGCTAACAAACCAAAGAATGTCGCATATACAACACGTGTATACATACCTATTTTACCTATACGTAAAAAGACTCGCCCTTACTACGTCACGTGCGTGAGGAGTGACGCGAGCAACAGACCCATGTATTAGCTTGCGGTCTAAAGTAAGTGTTGTCATAACGCTTTCAAAACAAGAACAATGAAGTTGGATAAAAATTGAATGTCTTACTACAATGTCATCCAGGGTTTCAGGAGACTTGAGGGAATCTGCATTGCCTGACAGAACTGTAGCAAAATGGAAAAAAGCCTTTCATGAACGAAGACAAAATGTGGCAGACATGCATCGGCCAGGTCTTCCTACTGTCAGTGAAGCAAAAGTGCATGCTGCTGCCGTACTAATGGACTAATGGCGCCATCTGACATGTTTTACCATGTCCGATATTCCTTATTCTAAGCCCTTGGGACTATAACTTAATTCCTAAGATGAAAAAACCACTTCGTAGCATTCACTTCAGAACTGTTCCAGAAATTCTTGCGGCAATAGACTGGTCCATTAGAAAGATCAACCGAACAGGTGCTGCTACAGGTGTTCTGAGATTTCTACATCGTTGGAAACGGGTTTATACAATGCTGGTGATTATACTAAAGGATTATAAAACATGGTGACATGATTCAATTTTGTATTCCATTTGAATAAATAGTTGTCACTATTAAAGTTCCAACCCTCGTATAATCATTTGTTTGTAATACAAGTGCTTTAGTTTTATAATATTTTTATAAGAAGGTAGAGTGGCATCACGAATTTTGTTTTCCAGGTGGGACCACAAAAGCTCTATTGGATTAAAAACAGGTTAATTTGGAGGCCAAGACATTCCTTAAAAATCACTGAAGTGTTCCTCAAAACAATTCACTGACGATTAGAGCCGTAGGTCATGATGCATTATCCTGTTGGTAAACACTTTGTCCCACCGGAAATACTGTTATCATGAATGGATGAACCTGGTCTACAAGAATGGTCACGTAGCTCACAGACGAGAGGGATTGTTCTATGGAGATTATGGGTTTCAATATGTTCTATTAAAACATTGTCTACACCATGATACCATAGCTACAGGATTGTCTCCATGAAAACAGTTACGAACTTTAAGTAATAATAATTTATTTATTATACAAGTGCTTCGTTTTTATTATCTCATTCGTCAATCTGATTCAGCCTTATGACCTTGCACAGAATTTACTGAAGATCAGACCGTCACAACATCGATACATAGCGGCTGCCAAATCATTCTTGACCTACGGAAGGTCCATCATGGTCCGATTATATCCAACACAGTAAGTAGAAATATCTACAGAGGAAAGCTCTAGACTACCAGGTAGGGCAGAAAGAGAAATTTTCCTTAAGACACCTCAGGCTTGTGACACCCGTACAGAACTAAAGGAAGTATTTCCCTGAGGTCACTCATTTCACAAAACCCAGAAACACGTACGGCTTAACTATTAAAATGTTTTACTATAATTTCTTAAATTCACTTTAATGAGTCTTTTATCTCTATATATATTTCAGAAAGAAATAATTACTCGTAAAAATGGTGTCTTAAAAAGCTATTAAGTCTTATAGTAAAAGTCTTATAGTCTTATAGTCGCATTGTAAAATAACGCTAACTATAAAATGCAAGTTTACTTTTAATTGTTATGTTAATTATTATTAATTATTAATATAACTATTAATTATTAAGTTATTTTATTGTTATGTATTGTAAGTTCATTAACTCTAGATTATTGTAATATTTTAAAATACTTCTGGTTACTCTTTCGTTTTAAATCAGGTACTTGAGTTCTCCAAAAATGAAGGTACTGAGAATTTTTTTGAAAATGAAGGACATTCTATTCAACAAATTTCAAATACTTTGTATCATTTATTTGGGCTTTATACATTCGTTATACATCCGGATATACGATATTTTGTATGCTATACTTACTGTTCCTGTTTCAATTTTTATTTAGTGTTTTTAATGTTTTATTCTATACTCTATGATCTATTTTGTGAGAGTTTGCTAATTTAGTTGCACTTATGTGGCAACTTGTAAAACAAGAAAAATAACTAAAATAAAAGTCAAACCTGCTGTTAGAGTAATGGAGATGAAAATATTTTTAAAAGACAAAATTCATTTTATTTCGCTATATATATTTTTTATCATATTCAGCGAAACTCTTAAGCAAATCGGTATTTTGCATTGATTTTCTACGAAGTCAAATCTAATAAAACATGATAGGAAAGTTACAAATTTTATTTTCTCCTCTTGACTGTTTGAATACACATTGGTTACAAATAGTACAAATTATTCGTCTCTACAAATTTATTCAAAATCAGACAACTTAGTGACATTAATAATACTAATGCTCATATTCTGTTGTATAACTTAAATCAACCGAAGTTTAAGCATTAAAATGAAATTTCTCTTGTACTTAAGAAGAAAAGAAACACTATAAAATTCCTATAACAATAAAAAAGCTTTCACAGCGAAATTTTATCGGTAGAAATATAAGGCTCGAATAAAACTTGTGAGCACCCTGCTTAGGAATTAATTTTATTGAATATTCCACCAAGGTGTTACCTATCTGGCTGTAACACTACGCCTGTGTTGTTATGGGGATTCTAAAGTCACGTGAGAATTGGTAATTCTCTCAAAGCATCCACATCGCAAGTGACTACTGGGGAAAGACGATAAAAGGTAGTAAGGTTGTATTGGAGATTTCTATAAAATTTCTATAGTTTTATTTATCCGTTATAAAATTTTACTGTGAAGTAGAATGATGAAAAAACATATCAAGAGATTTTATAATGATTTGGAGAATTTTTAATTTACTTTCCTCGGAGATAAAAAATGAAAGTGTACATTTATACCATCAATCGGTTAATTTGTGTTAATAAAAATATGTTAAGTAGGTAACAGTAAAGAAATGTTCTAGACTAGATATTTCTTTCCATTCTATATTTATCGCTTCTCTCTCTCTCTCTCTCTCTCTCTTTATATATATATATATATATATATATATATATATATATATATATATATATACGTATATGTATATGTATATATATATATATATATATATATATATATATATATATATATATATATATATTTGGATATATATGTATGTATATATATGTATGTATATGTATGTATATATACGTATATGTATGTATATATATATATATATATATATATATATATATATATATATATATATATATATGTATATGTATATATATATATATATATATATATATATATATGTATATATATACATATATATATATATACATATATATATATATATATATATATATATATATATATATATATATATATATATATATTACATATATATATATATATATATATATATATATATATACATATATATATATATATATATATATATATATATATATATATATATATATATATATATATATATATATATATATATATATATATATATATATATATATATATATATATATATAGAGAGAG
>CM063506.1:79959834-79964834 GCA_032207245.1 Pardosa pseudoannulata | reverse complement strand
TGTCTTTTCCAGGTTTTTCTCTCAATGTAGAATCTCCTTAATGTATTCTACTCCTAACATTTCCTCTACTCAAATAAATATACTTTCAGTGCATCTCTCTATTAAAACATTATGCTATTAAAAGTAATTTCCTATTTTACTACTGTTAAAAGAGAGAAAGAAAAATAATTTAGGAGATCAGCGAACTTTTAAAAATTTTTCCGCATTGAGTCATAAAATAGGTAGCATTTACTGCTTACAAACATGATTAAGGGGAGGGATTATTTTATCATACAATTCTTATTGGTAATAATTACAAAACGAGATTGAAAATCAAAATAAAAAAGATTTTCAATTGGAATTCAAGTTTAATAAGTATTCTGCTAAATTATATAGACCTGACATTGTTAAGGTATATATTGCAGATCCACCCAGCTAGCACTGCTTCCATTGATTTTCTCAGCCTTCTTCTAGACAGTTCATTATATTTTTAAATAGCCTTCAGCTGAACATAAACAAGTGCATCTCTAACCTATTTATTTACCTATCATACGATCATAAAGAACTAAATTATTATCAACCTGTGTCACTCTCAATGTGGTCAGTTTATATTATTGAAAGATAATCAGTATTTTTTCCAATTTAAAATTATTACGTGCAGTGTACTTTTACTGTGAATATAAAGACAAAAAACAATGTATCTTTTAAAATAGCCTGGTTTTGCCATTGATCATTTTCTTTAAGTATGTAATAACATATAAATTTACATACTACAGAATGTTGCGTGATACGACAATTTGTTTTCTACACGCAAAAATATAATTTGTTATTGTCATTCATATACTTATTGTATTATTATTTTTTAATCTGACATTCTTTAATATTCAATAAAATTATAAAAAGTAGTGTTTATATAATGTCACCATAAACTAATAATATTTATTACTAGTTACGCAGCAAAATATTTTGTATTAGTATAGTTAAATAAATTAGTATATTAAATATTAAGCTGTGAATGAAAAGAAATGTAAGCTATAATTTACTATTTTAACTTTAAAGTATGTTTAATGCAGTTTATAAATAATGTGAACAGTATAGTATCTATAATATGTAATGTATATATTGTCACATGGATGAAAGTACAGGTGGAACACAATCAAGAGTCAAGCTTAAGAAATAACACTGTTTATTAAAGGTCAAACTACTTAACTCGTACTCAAACAACTGCCGCTCACAGTTTTTACAGAGGTTTTTATAAGGTAACAGAACCTTCTAGAAATATTTTAATGTAACAGAAAATTAGCATAATTTAGAAGTCTTCTTGACTATCTAACAAATCGAACATAAAATTACGGAAACAGACACAGACTCCTGACTCAGTATCGAACCGGAGACCTTTCGGTTCGTAGCCCACGACTCTAACCATTGTGCCATGTGTGATGAGGCGATTTAGATCTGATATTTAATTGTTTCATTCATAAAAGAAGTAAAATGTTCAGGATCTAAATCTGACCTCATCACTTCTTTGAGGGTAGACCAGGGGCCATAAATTTCGATAAAACGGATTTTGTAGTCAAGTTACGGTTGTCTCGGGCGGGGTTCTGATTCCAGTCCCAGATTAGAATCCCGTCTCCGTACTTGACATTAAATAAGAATGTACCTTTGTGGAGTATTTTTGAGTCCGTAAGAGACAAGGCCCAATTAGAGGGGATAAGGTTGTTCACGTTGGTGGTCTCAGGGTGGGGTTTGCTGAGACCAATGACTTTCTGACAACTATCCCAATTGGAAGACAAGAAGAAGGAGGGGACTAAGTTTGAGTAATAATATATGAAAAATCTAAAAAAGGAGATGGATTAGAAGGTCCCAAGGAGATGGATTAGAAGGCCCCAGAGTTTGGTTTGAAGGTCCCAGAAGAGAAGTTCGTTTCGGAGGTCCAAAAAGGAAGTTGCTCGATACTCCAGCCAAGTCCGCCAGAAAGTTTCCTGCACAAAGTAGTAAGGCCGCACCCCAGAGACTCAGGAGAAAGCCCCTGACGAGTAACAGATCAACGGATGATGTAAAGATTCCCTCTCATACCCTTCAACCAGAAGTGTTCCGGGCCCAACACTTTAGACCCACAAAGGTACCCATCTTTCTGCATTACATTTTGAAATCGAGATTAGGTCCTCTCTCTACTTACAAAATTTTCCTAAGTGTATATAAAATTTGTCAGAAGTAATTTGAATAGATTGACTAAGCTTATTTATTGACTTATTATTTTTTTTGTAAATAGATGTATAAATATTTTTATAATAAATTTTTTTTTATATTAAGCTTGTCCCAGTTGCCATCATTTTAGCTGTTAGTTTTTTTTCACATTAATGTCTGTAGTTTCTCAGAACCTGTGGTTAAATTTTAGTAAAACAAATATTTAACACAACGCAATTTAAAATAAATCCCACTATACATTTGATCACAGGTTGTTATTAAATATATAACGAGGACTACGAAATGTGGCAATAATAAATATAACAATTTTAAACTTGGTAAAGAAAAAAATGTATTTTTTCAATTACTTTAAGATGTCTATACTCAATTTTACCTGCCATATCATGGAGAAATTTATTTTATATTTACCCAAGAAAATACACAACTACTTACAACTGATATGTTTAGAAGAGAAAAATATTTTAATACTATACTAAATTAAATTTATATAAATGAAAAAAAAATTATTTGTTTTTTTTTTCTTTTTAGGATCTGTTTAGGTTGAGTTTAAAAAAATGAAATTTTATAATAAATACTTTTTGCAATTAATTCTTCTTCAGACATTAGAAAAAACATTGTTTTTTTCCGAGAATTTATCATGTAGTTAAGGGTAACGGGCTGTTTACTTAACTCTATAATTTAACCACTACTCTCATATTTGAATATGCACTTGTTATCTATAAAACAAATCAATATAAGAAAACTATTCTAATATTTTAAACTTATTTAAATCCATAATTAAATTAAATGCCACTTGTTTATTATGCTCAGTTTTGAAACAAATTGAATAGATTTATATGTCTATACTTTATACTGCTAAAGATGTTTGAGTTACGTGAAATATATACTTTATCGTCATGGCTGAACTATACAAAACACATTCAAGAAAGGCCAAAATGTATACTTAACTTTGAAAGTTAATGGTTTTTCTACATACATTCTGGTCAAAATGGGTACCTTACTTTCAAAGTTAATTTCTTTTGTAAATACAAACTGGTCAAAATGGATATTTGTTTTTCAAAATTAACGCTTTTTCTACATACATCCTGGTCAAATTGGTTACTTTACTTTCAAAGTTAATTTTTTGTACATATATACACTGGTTTGGTTTGGTTTGGTTTAGAGTGCTACGGTCTACTGTTTTGCACTAGGGCTAATGAGACCTACAGTTTAAAGCCGATTCCGAACGGCTACAAACACCCATGCCAGTAGTGGGATTCGAACCCACGAACTCTGTTTCCGAAGAGCAGCGCTCTACCATTCGGCCATCGTTCGGCCATATATACACTGGTCAAAATGGGTACTTACTTTTCAAAATTAACGTTTTTTCTACATACACACTAGTCAAAATGGGTACTTTACTTTCAAAGTTAATTTCTTTTGTATATACACGCTGGCCAAAATAGGCGCTTACTTTTCAAAATGAACGTTTTTTCTAGATACACACTGGTCAAAATGGGTATTTTCGTTGAAATATGAAAGTCAAAATTTTCATGATTTATAATAATTCCTTTACTTTCTACAGAGAATTATAAGCTATCTTACCTTATGTAATTTTAAACTATTGTTACTAAATTACTTATGTTTTTGTTTAAATGTGTATAAAATTTCATGAATATATGTTATTAATTTCTAAAAACGTTATATAATATTCAGGGTCCACTTAAAAATGTAATAGATGATATTATTATTTAATAGTTTCTAGTTTATTGTTTAATAGTACATGAGTATGATATTCTAAAACATTTTTCTTTTATACATTCCTCTTTCGTCTGCTCTCAATTTACAAAAATTGTTGTTGTTCAGTATGAATTTCTGTATGTTAATAATAACGTTCTGTTGTCAGAGAAAAGAAAAGTTGTTAAGATTGAGACTCGCACTTTAAAATGTTCAAAATATGTAACCAACCATTTCAGTTAATTAAAGCTGAAGAATGTAAATACTCTCGCAAGTGTTATTTTAGCACTTCAGAGAGTTTAGAACATTTAATTAGTTTCATCTTAGTTTACGTCTCTTTTCAAAATTTGAATTGTATTCTGTAGAAACACAGTAAGCCAATTTATATATTCTAGACCTATAAATTTGCAGTTTAGAATTGTATAGATAGATACGATAATAAACACTCAATACCAATATTAAGCAAGATATAATGTACGTTTTTTATGAATTAATAGTTCTAATTGCAGTTATTTGACAGAAACAATAAAAAAATAATGTATGTAAGTAATTTGAAAATTATTGTGAAATTCCTTTACCTTGATATAAAATTATTTTAATAATATTTGCTTCCAATAATATCCCTGCAATCCATAATGGAGCTTCTATATATCGAATCAAGATTCATACTTTTTTAAATAGTTGTAATAGTTTAAAGAATGTATTACACCAATGGGGTGTTATGAATAGGATTTTTTCAGTTTTACTCAATCTCAAGATGTTTGCTTTATTGTAGAAGATAAAATTGAATTGTTGAAAATGTCAACTTCGGAATCGTAGTCAAATTCGATGCTTACTTAAGTATCTCGTCCGTCTCTGTCGGGGATCAAGAAATGTGTCGGTTAAAGCGAACTTTTGGTTCATTGTAAGGCGCCGAACATTTCGAAACGCCAAACAATTGGAAAACGGCAGATTTGACACTAATCGTCCGTGCTTCAAAACGACCATTACTGCCGTTTTCCAAATGTTCGGCGTTTTAAAATGTTTGGTGCCTTACAATGAACCAAAAGTTCGCTTTAACCGACACATTTCTTGATCCCCGACAGAGACGGACGCGA
>CM063506.1:79952334-79954834 GCA_032207245.1 Pardosa pseudoannulata | reverse complement strand
TCCCTTCAAAACAGAGGGATGTCTCTCTGTCGCCGGCCCAAATCCAACTGCCTTCTTCACATCTTCTCCCCTTTCCTCTGGGGGGAGGGGTATCTGGTCATTTCAGTCCTTCCGAAAAGAGCACATTAAGAAGAGCGTCGGGCCTGACATTACACGGACTATGTTGAGTGATGACAAAGTCTGCAAGTGAGAGAAACTGGAAAGGAACAAATGAAATGAGCGTGGGCCTTACCCACGATTCGGATTATCTGAGATGATAAGTCTGCAGAGAGGAGGAAGAAAATGGAAGAGATACAAACTGAAAAGCGTGGCCTTACTCTCATACGAACGGAACTCTTGAGATGACAAAGTCTGCAAGTGTAGGATATAGGAGTGTAAATGGAAAAAGGAACAAACTGAAAAAGCGTGGCTCTTACCCATACCACGGTTTTTCACAAATGAAACTACTTTTTAAATTCTTTGGATTTCATTATTTATTTTCTTACATCTAGCTTTTGCAGGCAACTAAGTTGTATGAAATGCTACCTGTTACCAACCTTTTACTCCGGATGTTGGTAATCTAAATAGCGCTAAGTTGTCTTTTCTGAAGGAATAATATTGAATTGAAATTCTGAAGGAATATAGGTAACATGTAAGGAATATAGGTAACATGTTCTAGAAGAAAACTCTATTTACCAAATTCTTTGTCTCTCCCCCCTCAAAAAAAACCCAAGAAAAAATTGTTATTTATACCTCATTACTTTGCTCACTGAAAGTGGGTACATTATGGAACTTAACTCATCCATACCCAGTTAATTTATGCTGACTGTAACAAAGAGTTACACTTCTAGAACGCTAGCTCGAAACTGACCTAGAGGCGAAAAAGAAGTGAGTGAACCTTCTTTGACGCCATTGCTCAAGAGGGCTTGCTAACCACGGAGTAGCCATCTTTGGCCAAGGCAACGATGTCCAACGAACTTTTTCAAGATATTACGGGCCCTCCGAGAGAGAGCAAGGAAGAAGCAGTGTGGATCTTAATATCTTCTGAGGCAGTTCGAACACAATTTTTTAGACCAAGACGCATGTTGGACAGATCTTCGGCCGAGTGTGGTCGCTTTGACAGAATGGTCTAATTAGCATCTTTACTTTCTATCTATACATTTATTTATATTCAAAATAAAAAATATTCAGCAGGAGGAAATTGTTTTTATTCGAATTCATAATTTCTCACTGGTACTCTACTTATATGTTCGACTGGCCTAGACACTCAGTCGGTTTACACCTTAACACTGACTATATATTTTGAATATATTCCATTATTCTATGTATATACAATGATATTTTTATCCCGTTCCTTTCCGAATCTGTCTTTCCGGTATTCTTTTCTAACAAACTTAGCCAATGTTTTCAAATGATTCCCTGTGGAATCCTTCCAGTTGCATAGCTAAAAATAGATTTCTGAAGCTTAAGTTAAGTTATCCACGTGACTTGTAGTAGTTCCTAATTGACTGGTACAAACAACTATGAAAAGAGAATGTACGATGTTAGCGAACAGTTGCAGTTTCATTGTTAAGAGAAAATATGAATAAACTAAGATAGTTTGAGATTCCATTTATCTTTATTTCGTTGTCCTTCTCGTCGCAAGTTCCATGACTGTAAGACTGGAATAACACTTCGGAAGCTCCCTTCGTAAGTCTCTGTGTGTTTGTGTGTGTATTATACTATATATTTATAGAATTTATTATAGACTCTTGGAAATTTAACAAAATATGAAATATATACAACGTAGATAAATTTAAGTAATAGCAGATACTTAAAATATTGGGTGACGATTTATACAATTGTTATTCATCTACATTAAAAATGAAAAATCGCTTGAAGAAAATATATAAATTCCACGAACTAAGAGTTCTTAAATAAGGAAGATTTTAGTGGATGGGTTAAATTCAATTAATCTAGCGAAAAGATATAAAAACCCACATACTGCAATGCAAATTAAAAATTTAATATCACATAAGTAGAATTTACATTGAATATTCATAGATTTTTATGACAAAAATTATAGAGCAAATATTATCTATGAATATGGTTGATACACATAGAAAATATGGAACATGCTTAATTTTCTTTATCATTTTACCTAAAAATCTGTTGACTCTAGACTGTTTTAGTTAAGTTTATTGACACTCATTTCAGTCTATAACAATAGTCTTATTATAATTATAACTGCTAATTTTAAAATATTATTTATTCTTGTTATAAATAAGATTTAAATTCATTGTCATAACAATGTGAAAATAATTAATTGAGACAAAGCAAATAATAGTTTGCATTTTCTATTGTGTACTGGATGAAATTTATTTAGGAATGTTTAAATAATAAAGATACAGTGAAATAATATTTACTGACTTTCTGAAATATAATGACCATTGAAATTGAAACAATGTATTTTCTATTGAGTATTTGAAGAAGTTTCTTTTATGAGTTTGATGTTTTAACCTTGAAAATACATTAAGAGCTT
>CM063506.1:79927334-79947334 GCA_032207245.1 Pardosa pseudoannulata | reverse complement strand
TTAGAAATTTTATAAAAACTTCTCCAGGAATAAATTTTTTAAGTGCAATTCTCTATGATAATATAAAAAATAAATCTAAAAATGTAAAAACATGAACTAGTTTCTACGTTTAAAGAAAAAAGTTCTCCGAACGTAGATGGATACCTTAACACGTTTCTAATGCTATTAAATGCTCAACGTTACTTAATTTGCTTAATGGTTTTAGACGTTCTATAAAATTTAGGATTATTTTATATTTTGTGTAAGAGAATGGTTCCATTTTTATCATTTAGGTAACAATATCTAATGAAGATAAATGTATCCAAAACTGTTTTATTTCCATCACAGAATCAATTTTTTTCTGCCTAAAATATCTGCAGGATTAGTTGGTACAGGAGTTTAAAATTTTCTTTAGTTTAACCAGCCATTCAGGAATGAATAGCAAAGTGAAGGATATAAGAGTCACACACGTTCTATTTAAATATATGACTTGAAGATTAAAACTTTCATTAATTACGTTCTAGGACTACATATATTATCTTTCTAAAATAAATCATAGATTAAAGAAATTTTCTGAAAAGAAGATTAAGTTTTTAATTAGCTACTTAAATATATGCGTTAAGCTAAAAGTTATAATTTTTTTTGTAATAAGTATTAATATTAATTCTGGAGACTTTATTGATAACATTTAACAAAAACTTAATCTTAATAGAGATTAATTTTAATCAAATGGTATTTAACAAGCCATTTAATATTTTTTAACCTTCGGTTTAGCATTTCATGAGAAATTCTTCTGGAAAGATTCTTTTAGATGATATTTTAACAGTTAAGGGGTTTTATCCATATGTCATATTTAATTTTCATCATTACAAAAGTAATTTATTACAGACTTCCTTTTTTATAAATTGTTTTTAAATTTTGATTTAAACAGCAGATAACCAAAGCCTTTAACACATGAATTAATTATCTTTAAATGTTGTAATTAACAAAAGAGACGTTATAATTCTGGCCACGTGGGCCCTTTCATTCTTTATCCACCCCCTATAGCTGTGTTAGTTGCTATAGGGGCTGGATGAATAGAAGGAATATTCGCTACAGAAAGATCGTTTCCGCTATCTTAACATAACCTAGCACGGGAAATAACCCTTTGAAAACTGATAAGACCCCGTTTTTCTTGAAAATTATTTAAACAATATATAATCTCTTAGGACACCGCCGATATTTTTTACATACATCCTCTTTATATAAACATTTTCACATATTAAGATATACCAGAATACATTATGGTTGTAGAATATTTACAGTAACATTGCATAATTTTATGTTAATATAAACGTAAGCAGTAAGAAATCGAAAGCAGACAGCATGAAACATTGTTTATTAGTGACTTTAGGCAACCAGACGATCGGTTTCCCAGTTTACTTATAAATGGATGATTCACGTGCTCTTTTCCGATGTTAATTTTTTCCTTTGGGCGGAATATAACAGAATACTTTCCCCAAAAAATGAATTCTGAAAATACGTGTAACCTTAGGTGTGCCAAAAGAAAATCATCTTTACATAAACATTTTCGTATTTTAAAATATATGGAAATACAGTATGACTGTACAATATTTACACTAATATTACAATACTAGCATATAGCCCGTCATATGACGGGATCAGTAAAATTTTTAATTTTCCAGAATTGTAAAGAATCCTATGAGGAAGGTAAAAAAACTGGTTTGCTTTTTTGGCTGAGAATTACCTTTCAACAAAAATAATCTATTAAAATCAATACATGTGTACTTAATCTATTATTTAAGTCAAATAAAAAAGAAAATTATTTATATAATATCTAAGTTTAGTGATAAAACGTATGGAAATGATGCAGACGATATTTAAATAATTTAAAATAAGAAATGATTAAATGAGATAGTTAAAGGAATGAAGTCATAATGCTAGAAAAAAATAGTTATTTTTACCTATTTATTATGTGATAAATTGATCAATTTAATCGCTTGCTCTTAAAATTGGGCTTAATATAATGGCATTAAACACTCGAAAAGGGAACGGGGTGGATTTCGAACGTTTAAAAGAGGACAGTATTTTACGCTGTGATACGAAGCTTATTCGTACCAATTTACTTCGGAATCGGATCTATAGTTTAGGAAAAGATAAACTTTACTCGCTTTGAATTTTGCAAACCCTAACTCATTAAAAATTCAATATGGATGCTCTATCCATTCCAGGTCCAACAGCTTCATAACTTCGGGGATAGACGGATAGAGAACTTAGGCTATTATTTCATTACGAGAAGAAAGTTTAAGGATACATAACATGAAATGTTTGTGTCCAAGGACATCTGTAAAGCAATACATGAATTTAATAAAATAAAAATAATAAAAATTATCAAAAGTTGAAAAAATAATAAAAATGTATTTTAAAAATAATAAAACAACTTTCGGAATAAGAATTTAAAAGAAAAAGCAGAAAATGTTAAATTTATTAGACATTAAAAAAAATTGGCTGCGTCGGGGATAGAATCATAAACCCGAGAAATACGACTATCAAGTGGGTGGGCATTCTACCAAACGTACAACGCCTGCACGTTCTGAGCCATCTAATTAGAGTATATAAAGGTTCAAGTAGAAACAGCCCAGAAATTTAAATATTACTCTCCGCCGTTGCGATCCTATCAAGAATGAATTTCATACAGAATGAGAGGAAGGATAAGGATTGAAATAATAGCATTAAACGCCCGAAAAGGGAGGATGGATTTCGAACTTGCTTTCAATATTCCTAACCCTAACTCATGAAAAATCCAATATGGATGCCTATATCCATTCCAGGTACAACCGCTTCAGAAATTCGCAGACAGACGACTTAGGCTATTGTTATATAAGAGATTTTATGTTACTGTAAACTTAAAAACAAGAAATCGAAAGTAGACAGCAAGAAACATTTTTTATTAGTGATTGAGCAACCAGAAAATCGGTTTTCCAGTTTACTGTTACCAGCCAGCAGGTGGCCTATAGTCCTGACTTTGTAAACTCAGTCATAGTTTTGACAGCACCTCATATTGGCACTGCTTAGATTGGTCTACATAGAACAAAAGCTAGACACCTTATCAATTTATTCACGTCCCCTTTTCCGGTGTTAGTTTTTTATTTTGTACAGAATATAATAAAATACTTTTCCTAAACCATGTACCCTGAAAAGTATATGTAACCTTAGGTGTGCCAAAAGAAAATCATCTTTATATAAACAATCTCGTATTAAGATATACAAAAATGCAATATCGCTGTACAATATTTACAATAACATTATATTATTGTTAGTGTTCACGTAAGCAACAATAAATCGAAAGTAGACAACATGAAACATTGTTTATTAGTGAATTGCACAACCAGATGATAAGTTTACCAGTTTACTATGACCAGCCAACAGACAGGTGTCCTATAATCAGGACTTCGTAAACTCAGCCATAGTTTTGACAGCAACTCATCGGTGGCACTGTTTAGAGTAGTCTAGAGAACACAAAAGCTAGACACCTTATCATTGGATTCATGTCCTCTCTTCCGATGTTACTTTT
Source organism: Pardosa pseudoannulata (assembly GCA_032207245.1). NCBI lineage: Eukaryota > Metazoa > Arthropoda > Arachnida > Araneae > Lycosidae > Pardosa > Pardosa pseudoannulata. Next base: position 79,943,781 of record CM063506.1, on the reverse strand, counting down.
TCCTTTTAATAGCATATAACAGAACACTTTTTCCAAATTATTAACTCTGGAAGACACATATAACTTTACGTGTTCCGAGAGAAAATCATGTTAATTTTTTTCCTTTGGCCAGATTATAACAGATAATACTTTTCCCAAACCACGAATTCTGTAAGGTACCTGTACCAAAAATAAATCATCTTTGAATACACATTTTAATATTTTAAGATTTCAAAAACTGACTATGGTTGCATAATCTATATATATAAAAATGAATTTGTGTGTGTCTGTCTGTCTGTCTGTCTGTCTGTACTCAATAGACTCAAAAACTATGCATCCAATTGCCGTGAAAATTTGGGAAATGTTTAGGTATATCCCTGGGAAGGTTTTTGTAAATTTTCAACGTTCGAAATTCATTCCTTCCCCCTTTTTCGAGCATTTCATGTCATTATTCTAAGCATTATTTTCCCCGGTTAAACGCAAACGATTAAGTTTTTAATTTATCGCATCATATCTAAGGGAAAGAAGCAATATTTCTAGCAATGTGACGTCATCCCAAGTAATTGTTTTAAACGCAGTTTTCCACGGTTAAAAGCAGGAGATTAAAATGTTCAATTCATCACATAATAATTAGGCGAAAATGATATTTTTCTATCATTATGACGTCATTCATTTAAATATTTCATTTATTCATTTCTTATTTTATATTATTTAAAATCGTCTGCTTAGTATCTATTCGATTTGAACTGAAATTTGAGATATAAAGTGATTCACTTTCATTTCTATGTGACTCAAATTATAGCATTTTTATATGAGAACTAATTTTAAATTTAATTCTTGGTTCATTTTTATGTTACAATGAAATGCATATCAACAATATTCTAAGTACAAAAAGTACAAATTTCAGTGACTCTCATGGCCAAATAAAACCTATCATTTTATATAGTTATCTTCATATTCATATGGTTGTCGATATGAATGTGTGTTTCTGTTTCATACAAAACTATGTGGTTTGTCATAAATTTCCTTAATTTTGGAAAACATTTATTACTACCAACAAAATTAGCACTGTTGCTGTCAAAACCTGTGCTTCCTATTCTATCACGTAATATGGCAAGATCTGTTAACTTTGCTAATCAACGTACAGTAGTAATACAGTAATGCAATTTAGGGTTAAGCTTATATTTTACAATAAAAAAAGTTTGAGCAAATTTAATATGACAAATTCGATTATAAAAACTGAATAATGTTATAATACGCTTATGATAGAAATATATAAACATGCCAATGACTCGAACTGAACTGTGACGAATTTAGAGAGTTATTCACGAAAAATAAATCTTTATTTAAAAGTAATATATTAAGTTCACCGTAGCGAAGCACGGGCAAAATTGCTAGTATTACATAAAATTGGCATGACAAACTTTTTGTGTATATTATGCCAGCTGAACACCGTGTATTGCGAACTTAATGGGAAATTTCAGCCAATAGAAAGCCAAGACAAAAAGACAAAACAAAGCGTGAGAGGGAAGGTAATCCAGATACTTTCATCCATTGGGAAGATAACGCTCACGATGAAAAAAAGTTATTACAAGGAGAAGAGTCAAACCGACAACCTATAGTTGAACGGCATGAGAAATTTGAAGGTGATGTGGACATGGACAAGAATATATATCAAAAAGTGAGGGGTCAAGAAGGCAGCATTTCCTGATATTCTCTTTTAGATAAACTGTAATCATTCCACACATTCTATACTGTTTACAATTACAGCTCATCAATTAAAAAGATAATGAATTCAAATGTCCTTAAATTTTGTAATTTTGTTATATTAAACATCTCAAAATATCTCAGTTTAAACTATTAACGGTTAAACATTCTTCGGATATGATTTAGACATAAAACAGGACAAGAGTTATTGGATATTACAAATTGATTTTATGGATTTCGAACTTTGAATTTTGTAAACTCGAACACTTATAAATTAAGTATAAGTAATTTATTTTAATCACTTAATGTTTATGTATAAATAATTTTTATGGCATTTTTCCTCTTTCAACTTCAATTTAAAAAACAAAAACTCTTAAAATATTAACCAAACGTTCTTAATTTATTATAAAACAAATCCGGATATCCATTTTAATTTTCGTATTTATTTATATTATTAAAACTTTATTAAAGGTTCGAAAGCTCAGATTTTTAATAAAACTTTTACAATACAAACTAAACAAATTTTTAATAAAACAAATCTAAAATTATTTCCCACAAATTAACTATTCAGTATATATATATATATATATTTAAATATATATATTATATATATTTTATATATATATATATTATATAATATATATATATATATATATTAATATATTATATATTTTATATTTGTATATATATATATGATATATTATAATATATTACATTATATATATATATATATATATTATATATATACATGTATATATATATATATAAATATATATATATATATATACAAATATATATATACATATTTATATTATATATATATATATATATATACATATTTAATATAATATATATATTAATATATATAATAATTTTATATATATATTTATATATATATATATATATATAATATTTATATATATATATTTATAATATAATTTATATCATATATTATATATATATATATTATATAATATATATAGCCAAATGTTTTCAAAGATGATTTTATTAAATAATATTATGAATATAAAAGAAAAAATTGAAAATTAGCACTCACGAAGCATTTTCAAAACTTTAATTTATAAAATGATATAATATTTAAAGATATTTAAATTATATTTTTATTTATTATTATAAATATTTCATAATAATTATATTTTATTGATAATTATTATTGATTTTTAAAGGTTTAAATACATTTATATGCATGCAAATTTATATAAATTAAAGTGAAGATGTATCATACGCTCATTCTGACATCCACTGTCCCTTCAAGCCATTTAATTTACTGCTCAACATGTTGTTGGTACACCTGTCAAAAAATAGGACAACTTTATTAACGCTTCAGTCATTCTTCGCTTTAATTTCTTTATTTCGTTTTTCTAGGTATAGTGTAAGCAAATATAAAATTCATTTGATTTATCTTGTAAGTACCTGCATAAACATCGAACGTCACTCAATAAAAGAAACTATTCTGACACTTTTATTTCTTTTCAAAACATCTCTTCTGGCGAGAGTCGCGTTCTTTGTTCATAATCAAAAGCTTTCAATAACAAACGTTTTTCGTACCTTTTTAAAGACGAATGGAAAGGAATTTCCAGGAAAATATAAAACACCATTGATTTCTTTTGCTGCGAAAAGATTCCAAACATTGAAGACAATACAATTTTGGCTTTGATTAGTTTAGATTCTATTATTTCGACCCTTTTATTTGCAACACATTTTCGTCAATAGTTTTATATTTTCAGGTCTCGGTTGTCAGTATTAAAATACTTATTATAACAGAGTTTGTTTAACTCTCTGAGTGGAGCACTCCAAGGAAAAAAGTCTCCAAAAATACGCTAGTTTTATTGTGTCAGTGACCAAAGCATTCTATGATTTTTTACTTCACCCTTTGTCGACTAGATAGGAATTCGGGAAACCCACCCTCGTTATTGTCCCTTTTTTCTTATAATAGATATATAATATTTATATTGTTTTTTAACACATAAAGTTTCCAGTCTAGATTCTATAAAAATAATTATAAATTCTAAAATAAATAAAAAAAAATATTCTTTGAAAGACTTATTTATATTTTTACGAAAGTTCTCCAAGATAATTGTGGTGCAATTAAAGATACATCTGTTGCCACAAACGAAATACTTCGAAATAGAGATTTACAAAGCCATGAAAACCTATCAGCGTCTTTGTGCCTCAGGGAGTAGGGGTGCAGTTCCTAAACAATCGACCTGACCCTCCTACCTCAAAACTCCATGATGGAAAACACTGGCAGAAATGTACAATACGTCCATTTTCGGAACTTTTTTGGAGGTCTAAAATTGTACGTGACAGCCGCTTTGAAGACATCATCAGTTTGGCGGAATTGTACGTGCGAACCGCTTAGAGGGTTAAAATTATCCTAAAATAAAATTTTCTACTCAGGTTGTATTGAATAGAAAGAATTTTACTTGGAATAACCACGAATCTTGAATTTTGTTTTTTTTAATTAATTAATATAAATATTCAACAGTAATGGTAATCAATTATTTAATAAGGTAATTACTTACACTTATTTTTTATCCTTTTGGATTTAATTTGGAGAATCCTTAGAAATCGAAATGAAGATCTAACATTATAAGTCTATTGTTGAATGAAACTGTCTTAAATGATGAAACACATCACGAAAAAATAAATTTTGAATTTTGAATTCGGTTTCAGAGCACATGTTGAACACTGAATATGAATGTATTGCAGTGTTCCTACGCCATTTCGCGCTTCATGTTTTGCGGTTTCAGTTCTTCGCGGGTTTTTTCCACAATATTCATCAAAAAATAAAAACTGAAAAAATACAATCATGCCGTAGCCACATTGTGGAAAAGAGCGTTGTCTCATGTTGATGCGCAAGATAGAAGGATGTCTGCATGTCAAACAAAGAGATGAGTTGACTCAGAGTACATACCACGGACTCTTGAGATGGCAAAGTCTGCAAGTGAGGAAGAAAATGGAAAGGAACAAACTGAAAAGCGTGGCCTTACCCATACCACGGACTCTTGAGATGACAAGTCTGCAAGTGAGGAAGAAAATGGAAAGGAACAAACTGAAAAGCGTGGCCTTACCCATACCACGGACTCTTGAGATGGCAAAGTCTGCAAGTGAGGAAGAAAATGGAAAGGAACAAACTGAAAAGCGTGGCCTTACCCATACCACGGACTCTTGAGATGACAAGTCTGCAAGTGAGGAAGAAAATGGAAAGGAACAAACTGAAAAGCGTGGCCTTACCCATACCACGGACTCTTGAGATGACAAAGTCTGCAAGTGAGGAAGAAAATGGAAAGGAACAAACTGAAAAGCGTGGCCTTACCCATACCACGGACTCTTGAGATGACAAAGTCTGCAAGTGAGGAAGAAAATGGAAAGGAACAAACTGAAAAGCGTGGCCTTACCCATACCACGGACTCTTGAGATGACAAAGTCTGCAAGTGAGGAAGAAAATGGAAAGGAACAAACTGAAAAGCGTGGCCTTACCCATACCACGGACTCTTGAGATGACAAGTCTGCAAGTGAGGAAGAAAATGGAAAGGAACAAACTGAAAAGCGTGGCCTTACCCATACCACGGACTCTTGAGATGACAAAGTCTGCAAGTGAGGAAGAAAATGGAAAGGAACAAACTGAAAAGCGTAGCCTTACCCATACCACGGACTCTTGAGATGACAAGTCTGCAAGTGAGGAAGAAAATGGAAAGGAACAAACTGAAAAGCGTGGCCTTACCCATACCACGGACTCTTGAGATGACAAAGTCTGCAAGTGAGGAAGAAAATGGAAAGGAACAAACTGAAAAGCGTGGCCTTACCCATACCACGGACTCTTGAGATGACAAAGTCTGCAAGTGAGGAAGAAAATGGAAAGGAACAAACTGAAAAGCGTGGCCTTACCCATACCACGGACTCTTGAGATGACAAAGTCTGCAAGTGAGGAAGAAAATGGAAAGGAACAAACTGAAAAGCGTGGCCTTACCCATACCACGGACTCTTGAGATGACAAAGTCTGCAAGTGAGGAAGAAAATGGAAAGGAACAAACTGAAAAGCGTGGCCTTACCCATACCACGGACTCTTGAGATGACAAAGTCTGCAAGTGAGGAAGAAAATGGAAAGGAACAAACTGAAAAGCGTGGCCTTACCCATACCACGGACTCTTGAGATGACAAAGTCTGCAAGTGAGGAAGAAAATGGAAAGGAACAAACTGAAAAGCGTGGCCTTACCCATACCACGGACTCTTGAGATGACAAGTCTGCAAGTGAGGAAGAAAATGGAAAGGAACAAACTGAAAAGCGTGGCCTTACCCATACCACGGACTCTTGAGATGACAAGTCTGCAAGTGAGGAAGAAAATGGAAAGGAACAAACTGAAAAGCGTGGCCTTACCCATACCACGGACTCTTGAGATGACAAAGTCTGCAAGTGAGGAAGAAAATGGAAAGGAACAAACTGAAAAGCGTGGCCTTACCCATACCACGGACTCTTGAGATGACAAGTCTGCAAGTGAGGAAGAAAATGGAAAGGAACAAACTGAAAAAGCGTGGCCTTACCCATACCACGGACTCTTGAGATGACAAGTCTGCAAGTGAGGAAGAAAATGGAAAGGAACAAACTGAAAAGCGTGGCCTTACCCATACCACGGACTCTTGAGATGACAAGTCTGCAAGTGAGGAAGAAAATGGAAAGGAACAAACTGAAAAGCGTGGCCTTACCCATACCACGGACTCTTGAGATGACAAAGTCTGCAAGTGAGGAAGAAAATGGAAAGGAACAAACTGAAAAGCGTGGCCTTACCCATACCACGGACTCTTGAGATGACAAAGTCTGCAAGTGAGGAAGAAAATGGAAAGGAACAAACTGAAAAGCGTGGCCTTACCCATACCACGGACTCTTGAGATGACAAGTCTGCAAGTGAGGAAGAAAATGGAAAGGAACAAACTGAAAAGCGTGGCCTTACCCATACCACGGACTCTTGAGATGACAAGTCTGCAAGTGAGGAAGAAAATGGAAAGGAACAAACTGAAAAGCGTGGCCTCACCCATACCACGGACTCTTGAGATGACAAGTCTGCAAGTGAGGAAGAAAATGGAAAGGAACAAACTGAAAAGCGTGGCCTTACCCATACCACGGACTCTTGAGATGACAAGTCTGCAAGTGAGGAAGAAAATGGAAAGGAACAAACTGAAAAGCGAGACCTTACCCATACCACGGACTCTTGAGATGACAAGTCTGCATATGAGGAAGAAAATGGAAAGGAACAAACTGAAAAGCGTAGCCTTACCCATACCACGGACTCTTGAGATGGCAAAGTCTGCAAGTGAGGAAGAAAATGGAAAGGAACAAACTGAAAAGCGTGGCCTTACCCATACCACGGACTCTTGAGATGACAAGTCTGCAAGTGAGGAAGAAAATGGAAAGGAACAAACTGAAAAGCGAGACCTTACCCATACCACGGACTCTTGAGATGACAAGTCTGCAAGTGAGGAAGAAAATGGAAAGGAACAAACTGAAAAGCGTAGCCTTACCCATACCACGGACTCTTGAGATGACAAGTCTGCAAGTGAGGAAGAAAATGGAAAGGAACAAACTGAAAAGCGTAGCCTTACCCATACCACGGACTCTTGAGATGACAAGTCTGCAAGTGAGGAAGAAAATGGAAAGGAACAAACTGAAAAGCGTGGCCTTACCCATACCACGGACTCTTGAGATGACTACGTCTGCAAGTGAGGAAGAAAATGGAAAAGGGAAGCAAACTGAAAAGCGTGGCCCTTAACCCATCCACGGACTCTTGAGAGACCAAAGTCTGTGCAATGAGGAAGAAAAATGCAAAGTCTGCAAGTGAGGAAGAAAATGGAAAGGAACAAACTGAAAAGCGTGGCCTTACCCATACCACGGACTCTTGAGGAAGAAAATGGAAAGGAACAACTAAAAAGCGTGGCCTTACCCATTCACGGACTCTTGAGATGGACAAGTCTGCAAGTGAGGAAGAAAATGGAAAGGAACAAACTAAAAAAGCGTAGCCTTACCCATACCACGGACTCTTGAGATGACAAGTCTGCAAGTGAGGAAGAAAATGGAAAGGAACAAACTGAAAAGCGTGGCCTTACCCATACCACGGACTCTTGAGATGACAAGTCTGCAAGTGAGGAAGAAAATGGAAAGGAACAAACTGAAAGCGTGGCCTTACCCATACCACGGACTCATGAGATGACAAAGTCTGCAAGTGAGGAAGAAAATGGAAAGGAACAAACTGAAAAGCGTGGCCTTACCCATACCACGGACTCTTGAGATGACAAAGTCTGCAAGTGAGGAAGAAAATGGAAAGGAACAAACTGAAAAGCGTGGCCTTACCCATTCCACGGACTTTGAGATGGCAAAGTCTGCAAGTGAGGAAGAAAATGGAAAGGAACAAACTAAAAAAGCGTGGCCTTACCCATACCACGGACTCTTGAGATGACAAGTCTGCAAGTGAGGAAGAAAATGGAAAGGAACAAACTAAAAAGCGTGGCCTTACCCATACCACGGACTCTTGAGATGACAAGTCTGCAAGTGAGGAAGAAAATGGAAAGGAACAAACTGAAAAGCGTGGCCTTACCCATACCACGGACTCTTGAGATGACAAGTCTGCAAGTGAGGAAGAAAATGGAAAGGAACAAACTGAAAAGCGTGGCCTTACCCATACCACGGACTCTTGAGATGACAAGTCTGCAAGTGAGGAAGAAAATGGAAAGGAACAAACTGAAAAGCGTGGCCTTACCCATACCACGGACTCTTGAGATGACAAGTCTGCAAGTGAGGAAGAAAATGGAAAGGAACAAACTGAAAAGCGTGGCCTTACCCATACCACGGACTCTTGAGATGACAAGTCTGCAAGTGAGGAAGAAAATGGAAAGGAACAAACTGAAAAGCGTGGCCTTACCCATACCACGGACTCTTGAGATGACAAAGTCTGCAAGTGAGGAAGAAAATGGAAAGGAACAAACTGAAAAGCGTGGCCTTACCCATACCACGGACTCTTGAGATGACAAAGTCTGCAAGTGAGGAAGAAAATGGAAAGGAACAAACTGAAAAGCGTGGCCTTACCCATACCACGGACTCTTGAGATGACAAGTCTGCAAGTGAGGAAGAAAATGGAAAGGAACAAACTGAAAAGCGTGGCCTTACCCATACCACGGACTCTTGAGATGACAAGTCTGCAAGTGAGGAAGAAAATGGAAAGGAACAAACTGAAAAGCGTGGCCTTACCCATACCACGGACTCTTGAGATGACAAGTCTGCAAGTGAGGAAGAAAATGGAAAGGAACAAACTGAAAAGCGTGGCCTTACCCATACCACGGACTCTTGAGATGACAAGTCTGCAAGTGAGGAAGAAAATGGAAAGGAACAAACTGAAAAGCGTGGCCTTACCCATACCACGGACTCTTGAGATGACAAAGTCTGCAAGTGAGGAAGAAAATGGAAAGGAACAAACTGAAAAGCGTGGCCTTACCCATACCACGGACTCTTGAGATGACAAAGTCTGCAAGTGAGGAAGAAAATGGAAAGGAACAAACTGAAAAGCGTGGCCTTACCCATACCACGGACTCTTGAGATGACAAAGTCTGCAAGTGAGGAAGAAAATGGAAAGGAACAAACTGAAAAGCGTGGCCTTACCCATACCACGGACTCTTGAGATGACAAAGTCTGCAAGTGAGGAAGAAAATGGAAAGGAACAAACTGAAAAGCGTGGCCTTACCCATACCACGGACTCTTGAGATGACAAAGTCTGCAAGTGAGGAAGAAAATGGAAAGGAACAAACTGAAAAAGCGTGGCCTTACCCATACCACGGACTCTTGAGATGGCAAAGTCTGCAAGTGAGGAAGAAAATGGAAAGGAACAAACTGAAAAGCGTGGCCTTACCCATACCACGGACTCTTGAGATGGCAAAGTCTGCAAGTGAGGAAGAAAATGGAAAGGAACAAACTGAAAAGCGTGGCCTTACCCATACCACGGACTCTTGAGATGACAAGTCTGCAAGTGAGGAAGAAAATGGAAAGGAACAAACTGAAAAGCGTGGCCTTACCCATACCACGGACTCTTGAGATGACAAGTCTGCAAGTGAGGAAGAAAATGGAAAGGAACAAACTGAAAAGCGTGGCCTTACCCATACCACGGACTCTTGAGATGACAAGTCTGCAAGTGAGGAAGAAAATGGAAAGGAACAAACTGAAAAGCGTGGCCTTACCCATACCACGGACTCTTGAGATGGCAAAGTCTGCAAGTGAGGAAGAAAATGGAAAGGAACAAACTGAAAAGCGTGGCCTTACCCATACCACGGACTCTTGAGATGGCAAAGTCTGCAAGTGAGGAAGAAAATGGAAAGGAACAAACTGAAAAGCGTGGCCTTACCCATACCACGGACTCTTGAGATGACAAAGTCTGCAAGTGAGGAAGAAAATGGAAAGGAACAAACTGAAAAGCGTGGCCTTACCCATACCACGGACTCTTGAGATGACAAAGTCTGCAAGTGAGGAAGAAAATGGAAAGGAACAAACTGAAAAGCGTGGCCTTACCCATACCACGGACTCTTGAGATGACAAGTCTGCAAGTGAGGAAGAAAATGGAAAGGAACAAACTGAAAAGCGTGGCCTTACCCATACCACGGACTCTTGAGATGACAAAGTCTGCAAGTGAGGAAGAAAATGGAAAGGAACAAACTGAAAAGCGTGGCCTTACCCATACCACGGACTCTTGAGATGGCAAAGTCTGCAAGTGAGGAAGAAAATGGAAAGGAACAAACTGAAAAGCGTGGCCTTACCCATACCACGGACTCTTGAGATGACAAAGTCTGCAAGTGAGGAAGAAAATGGAAAGGAACAAACTGAAAAGCGTGGCCTTACCCATACCACGGACTCTTGAGATGACAAAGTCTGCAAGTGAGGAAGAAAATGGAAAGGAACAAACTGAAAAGCGTGGCCTTACCCATACCACGGACTCTTGAGATGACAAAGTCTGCAAGTGAGGAAGAAAATGGAAAGGAACAAACTGAAAAGCGTGGCCTTACCCATACCACGGACTCTTGAGATGACAAAGTCTGCAAGTGAGGAAGAAAATGGAAAGGAACAAACTGAAAAGCGTGGCCTTACCCATACCACGGACTCTTGAGATGACAAGTCTGCAAGTGAGGAAGAAAATGGAAAGGAACAAACTGAAAAGCGTGGCCTTACCCATACCACGGACTCTTGAGATGACAAGTCTGCAAGTGAGGAAGAAAATGGAAAGGAACAAACTGAAAAGCGTGGCCTTACCCATACCACGGACTCTTGAGATGACAAGTCTGCAAGTGAGGAAGAAAATGGAAAGGAACAAACTGAAAAGCGTGGCCTTACCCATACCACGGACTCTTGAGATGACAAGTCTGCTGAAAAAAGAACAAACTGAAAATGGCCTTTACCCATACAGTCTTTGAGATGACAAGTCTGCAAGTGAAAATACAACTGAAAAGCGTGGCCTTACCATACCACGGACTCTTGAGATGACAAGTCTGCAAGTGAAAAATGGAAAACAAACTGAAAAAAACCATATACACTCTTGAGATGACAAGTCTGCAAGTGAGAAAAAATGGAAAAAAAAAAAAAAATCTTAAATACCACGGACTCTTGAGAAACAAGTCTGCAAGTAAAATAAAAAAAACTGAAAAGCGTGGCCTTACCATACCACTCTTGAAATCTTGCAAAAAAAAAAACAAACAAAAAACCTATTATCATGAAAAATGGAAAAACAAAATTATTTAAATAACTCTTGAGATGAATAGTGAAAAAAAAAAACTGAAAATACTTAACGGACTCTTAATACAATATAATATTTTAAAAAAAAAAAAAAAAAAAAATATAATACAATTTTTCTCGTATTCTACAATCTTATTACAAATTTTGAAGGAAAAGAAAAGAAAAACAACTACTCATCACCATGTTTTTCTCCAAGTTAAGAGTGGTGATACTCTTCCCTGGTCTAAGCCATCCAGATCTTTCTCTCTAAGGTAAAGACCCCTGGTTCTACCATCTTCTACGAGTCAAGTGAGAGTCTCTCATCCTCCACCAACATAAAACTCCTCTTCTCTCTCAGAAAGCAATGTTGATAAATACAAAAAACTTAAATTAGCAACAAAAAAATATTATTATAATAAATATAAAAATAAAACATTTAAGCATACACAAAAATCCTACAAAAAAGTTTTTAATTAAAATAAATAACTGTACACGAAGGAAAATGAAAAATTATACAAATACCAAATAAAAAAAGCCATCTTTTCTGGCTAATACTAAAAAAACAAAACAATAAAACCCGTTACGGTGATGCCATCTTTTAACAAAAATACAAAGAAAAGAAATAAAAACAAAAAATAAAACAACTATATAATTAACAATTAAAATTAAAATAAAAACATTAAGTCTTTTACAAGACTGAACATAGGTAAATATAATTATTTTACTAGTTTTCAAATAATGTTTCGGTTTTCAAACATATTCAAATAGTATATTGTATATAACAGCATTAAAATTAAATACCGAATGAAGGAATGAAATTATCCTAGAGATACAGGTAGCCAAGAAATATAAGTAGGTAGTTAAAAATTAATTACAAAATTTCAAATGACACACAAATAAAGTTCAATAAAAAAGATTAAAAATTATTTTTATTCTATCTAATAAAAAAGAAATATTTCAATTTGTTTATATAAAATATATAAAACTTTTGATTGATGTATCTCAAATTTTTCTATTAGTTTCTAACATTTTCAAAGGACAAATGGAGACAAAAAAATCTTGAAAAGGGCAAAATTAATCCATAGTTTTTCTTTGGCTTCTTTCAAAATTATAAGCTAATCGAACTTCTTTTAATCTGGTCAAATTTAAGCAACAGGATTATCTTTAACAATTTGGCAATTTTTTTTACCTACACCAGGGCAATTTGAACCATAAGTCAGTCCGAGGATTACGGTGCAAGGGTAATTTTCGGTATTGTTATAATACTGTAAAAATAAATAACGTAGAAATGCTGTTTATTATACAATAGAGTTAAGGCTTTTTTTAAAAATGCGGAAAGTATACGAATTTATTGCGGATTAATTTCTAATTAAATTAATAAAAAAGGCAAGTTTTAAAGTAAACAATAGAAATATCCTACATGATAATGGAGCAGACATCAAACGTAAGGAACAATTTAGTAAAATTTTGAATGAATATTCTTAGACTAATACATTTTTATCAAAATATTTTTTATTAAAATTTAAGTAACCTTAGTGCTTTACGCAATTTTTCGAATACATTTTATTTCCCATTTATAAGGTTTGGTTTAGAGCTCTGTTGTTCAATATTCTGCAACAAGATCGTTAATAAACCAGAGACTTACTGCTTAAAATCGTTACCGAATGGCTACCAGCACCGAAACTAGCAGCGGGATTCAAGCCGTCGAGTAACGGTACCGAGGAAAACTTTACCATTCGACCAACGTTCGGTTACCTATCTATAAAGAATTCAGCCAAAAGTTGTCTTTGTATTCATTTGTTTGGTCTTTCAAAATTTATTTTAATTATCATACCAACTGGCACGGAGTTAAATAAAATTATACAGAATCGAAATTATACAGAACTTTTGATGCATTTTGTCAAATTAGCCAGGGGTATAGAGATATCATACAATTTTACCAAGTTTTAAAGAAATGTAGGTAAACAATGCAAATAAGGTGTGATATTCTAAACCAAATATAACAAAGTATAAACTTTATATTACAAAATTACTATCGGTCAACATATTTGAAATATATCAACAATTATTCTTAACTTACAAAGATCAGATGATGACTAAGGGCAGCTATAATTCTTTGTTTAAACGGAGAATTGTGTCCCACCATTGGTTGGCTCTATGAGTTAATCTCGTTTAGCTGTCAAACGACTTTGGTGAGGCTGGCCCTTAATCTGTAAATATTTGTGTTTTGATACTAAAATCTATGTTTTTGAATCCCGTTGTAACTATGGAAGTATATAGCCTTCTAGATCAACTTTAAAAAGTAGTTTCAAACTCATTGTCTCGTGTTGCAAAACGTTTCAGAACTCCAAGAAGCTAAAATCTCGGCAAGAAAGCAAAAATTCGCACTGTTAAGTGCCGGCCTCACCAAAGTCGATTCATGGCTAACCGCGATTAATCTCTTTTTAAATGGAGAATTGCGTAGCACCATTGGTTAAAGCCATGAGTTAATCTCGGTTAGCCTTCAAACGATTTTGGTGAGACTGACCCGTAATATGTAAACAGCTGTGTTTTGAAACTAAAGTCTATGTTTTTGAATCCCGTTGTTGTCATGAAAGTATATAGCCTTCTGGATCCACTTTAAAAAGTAGTTTCAAACTCATTAAGTGTCATGTTGCAAAACGTCTTAGTAGCACTTAAACAAGCTTAATTCTCTGCAAGAAAGCAGAAATTCGCACTGTTAAGGGCCGGTCTTATCAAAGTCGTTTAATTGCTAACCGCGATTAATCTCTGTTTAAACGGAGAATTGTGTACCACCATTGGTTGGCTCAATGGGTTAATCGCGGATTGTCGTTAAACGACTTTGCTAAGACCGGCCTTACAAATATTTCTTTTAGTACAATTTATAAATCGTTATCTCTTTTACGAATTCTTAAGTACATAGTTATGGTTTTTTAAAGACAAACACGTTAAAAGGAGTACTTTAATAACTAAGCCATTAGTCTATACATTAAAGAGAATGGGACTATAACCCGATACTCTGCTATTCCGAAATAAGAAACAATCAAATTATGTGTTTTCATCAGAATAAAAAAGTGGTTTTATTCGTGAAAATTTCATTAAAGAGGCATTAGTATTCTCAAGAGTTTTAAATCAAGAAATATTCTTAAAGAGAAATTTGTTTTGTCTCACTCAGTTTCAGTAAGAAATTAATAGCATGTTATTTTTGTTTATTCAACACGAAGCAGTAATGGATTTAGCAGAAAAGATTTTTTTTATTTTAATTTCTGACATTCCCAAGTCTTTGTTGTAAGATTACACAAATAAAATATTATCTTATTAAAAAAGGAAACAATAATAAAGAAAATACTTTTCTTCTTACGCTTCGAAAACAAAGTGTTTTTTATTTAAAATATATGTTCCATACCATGTAAAATCATTATCTGCCTTCTAAATTATTAAAAATAATTATTTTTTACTATTATTCATACAATTAGAAAAACAAATGAGTAATTCTTCATCAAAAGATGTTAAAACATAACGAAATCATAATGCTTTTAGTTCGGATCTTTATAACCAATTTACCTCTTACAGACAAAATTTAGTTTAATTGCTGTTAATTTACTATAAAAATACATGTACATACTTATCTACATGTGTAGTACATTTTTATTACACATGTATACAGAGCCATTTAACTTCTGATTTCAAAAGCTTCAGGAACAATACTTAAAACTAGCATATATCCCGTTATATGACGGGATCAATAAAACTTTTAATTCTCCAGAATTGCAAAGTACTTATAAGGCATATAAAAAAATGGTTTGTTGTTTGGCTGAGAATTATCTGGTACAAGCTCAGCAATTTGTTTATCTTCACACTCCTCTAAAGTCTCTTCATACTGTGAATGCAGATTAGAATCACGTTGAATTTATTTATAATTCAGTTATCCTAGCTAAATCAAGTTCTTCACATTTTTTTTGCCACAGTAATTAATGAAAATAAAGGACCGAAACTATCATTTCCACTACACCCTGGAGATAGATGCAATTTGTTGTTAATACCGGTAGTAAACTTTTCATAGCAACAAAAAATAATCCATGATTAAATTTAAAGTTATCACATATGCACCCAATCTTTTATTTAAGTCAAATAAAAAAGAAAGTTATTTACGTAATACCTAAGTTCAGTGATAAAACGTATAAAAAATTCAGACGATATTTAAATTATTTAAAATAAGAAAGAATTAAAGGAGATAATTAAAGGAATGACGACATAATGCTAGAAAAGGTTATTTTTGCCTATTTGTTATGTGATAAATTGATAAATTTCATAGCCTACTCCTAACCGGGGAAAATAGGTCTTGGAATAATGGCGTTAAAGACTAGAAAGCCGAACGATGGCCGAATGGTTAGGGTGCTGGCCTTCGGAACCGGAGTTCATGGGTTCGAATACCAGTGTGGTATGGATGTTCGTAGCCGTT
This sequence comes from Pardosa pseudoannulata, assembly GCA_032207245.1. NCBI lineage: Eukaryota > Metazoa > Arthropoda > Arachnida > Araneae > Lycosidae > Pardosa > Pardosa pseudoannulata. Next base: position 79,927,870 of record CM063506.1, on the reverse strand, counting down.
CGGAATCGGCTTTAAGCAGTAGGTCCCGGTCTCATTAGCCCTCGTGTTGCATAAAGTAGACAGTAGCACTCCAATCCAATCCAATCCTGATTTATCGTAAAATAAAATCTATAGAAATATTTGAATGTTTAATATCATTAATATTCAAGGATAAATGATATATAGATATATTTAAAAAATAGATGGAATATGCTTCTCAAAATAATTTTAGAAAGATTTTCCACGAGTTAACAATTTGCAAACAACAATTAGTATCATTAAAGAGCGATTTATTTCATAAAAATTGATTATGATCGCAAGATTTGGGGAGAAAAATGATAAGTTAAAAAAAAAACTGCAGAGATAAAAATTAAACAAATAAAATCCAAATAACACAGAAAGTTTATAATGTACATCTAAAAGTGTTTTAAACGCAATGCATTTCAGAACATACAAATTTAATATAGTGTTATTTATGTGCTGAAATGTAAACAATCGATAAATTTTATAATCGATAAATAGCTGTTCGGAATCGGCTTTAAGCAGTAGGTCCCGGT
>CM063506.1:79902334-79917334 GCA_032207245.1 Pardosa pseudoannulata | reverse complement strand
AAAAATATAAACAAGTCTCTAAAAATATTTTTATTTGTACTTTTAGAATCCATTATTTCTTATGGGATGATCTTCGAGACTTGACGAGCTTTATGTTTTTTAAAAACTAACAATCCATAATATCTATATGTATATTTATAACCGGAAGTAAAGGGACAATAACGAGGGTGGGTTTCTCGTATTCCATTCTAGTCTACAATGGTGAAGGAAAAAAAACATAGAAAGCTTTGGCCACTGACACAGTAAACGTTTAGCGTATATTTTGGAGACTTTTTTTCTTCGATGTGTTCCACTCAGAGGGTTAACCCATTTACCGCTGTCCTATAAACAGGACAGCAAATAAAATTCCATTTAATAAGAAAGTTATAAATATTATTTTAGTGGATTTTATTTTAACACCTTTAAAATAGACACACTTTAGCATAGTAGCAAAAATAACTGAGAAGTCAAATTAAATGCATTGTAAAATTTATTTTTAGCAACCCGTTAAAAATTGTCAATTTTTAATCTATAGTTTTATATTTATTATTATTTTTTTAAACATTATGGTGGTTACTTGAGCTAATAATGTAATTGAAAGTTTTGATTCAAAAATTATTTTGCACAAGTTCTTTGTAAGTACAAAAAAGGTGTCCTAAAATTAGGACAACGGTCCAATCCCGGTTATTTATCCCGATTATTAAAAACATTCTTTGAGTATTACAGAAACAGAACTAAAGCAATTTCTAGGTGTCTTTTCTTTCGCTGGTATTATATTTTAACACGCGAAAAAATGTACTGGGAAAATGCTCTAGACACTGGCACTACATTAGTGAGTAACGCTATATAAAGAAAACGGTTTTATGACACCAAGCACTTTATTCATTTTAATGATAATTCTTTAGTTGATACACAAGATCATTATTATAAAACTTAACCACTTTATGACAAAATCAACATAACCTTTGAGCAATTTAGTATATTTTCTGAAAATCTCACCATCGATGAAAGAATGGTAAGATATTTTGGTAGCCACAGTTGCAAGATGTTCATGAAAAATAAACCTGTAAAATTTGGATAAAAAATATGGATGTTAGCATCCTACAACGGATATTCTTTTTACTATATCCTTACCAAAGATGCCTAAGAACTTTAAAGAAAGTCAACAACTCTTAAAATAATATTTATTGCTTCGAATCTCCTATTTTACCTAGTCAGCCTAATGCAATATAACAAATATTTTTAAATGTTTAGTAGTGTATTACCGTTGTCCTTTTATAGGCCCATTACTTACATAATTAAAATATTTTTTGAAAATTTTGGTTTTATATGCTTAGTTACACCATATTAACGATATGGATAAAGTTTTAATAACTTTCAGAAATATTTAGCTGGTATGGTACAATATAGGTTAAATAATAAGAGCCCTGGATGTTTCAAACTTAACAACGATTGATTTATTTAACAAAAAGAAACATTAAAGTGTATGCAGATGCAAAATTTCATGCAAAGAGAGGAGATCACTCTAGATCAGCCTAGTCTCTCATGCTATATTCTGTCGGGAGTCCCTCCGGCCTCTTCTCTCTCAAAAGTTAAACCTCCGTTTAGAGGAGAACGACCCCCCCCTCTTTGACCTTTGTCTTTGGGGTAGCCGAAGCGACTCGGTCATACAAAGTGCAGTTCCTTTTTCTCTATCGCTGTTTTGATAGATGACACGCTTGACAACTACAATTTTCCAATTGTTCGCCGATTGCAATGATTGGTGTCTTACAAGGAACAAAAGTTTCCTTTGACAAACGCTCGTCTAGAACACCGACAGAGACGGACGCGACTCTTACATGTACTTAAAATGTTATAAATGTGGTTTAACAAATCGGTTTTAATCTAAGTTTTTTATAATATGCTGTGCACGCACTATACATAATTGGAATCCTCAAGCTTACCTATGTAGTTCTAACAATATAAATTTTCGAAAGCAATTTTATTGATAATTAAAACGAACTTTTAAACAAAGAGAGGTCTTTCAAATAATTATTAGATTTCACAAGCAAGTTGTTAATCTTTCAAACACTAAAATTACGAAATCTAATTTACAAACCCTCACAGACGAGTGGGAATACTGACAGAATCCTCAGAATTTAAAGAGAAGGTTTTCATTTATCATTTCGAAATTAATTAATGTCAGCAATCTATTTTCTATTCTTCAATAGGTATACCATTGTAACTTACTCACAATGTAAAGAAAAGGTTTTCATAGATGTTCACATTGGGGGAAAGTTCATTCTCATATATTTTGAAATGAGTTTTCTGACGAAAGGAAATTTGTTTGTAGAACTACAACGTTTAAGTTTCTTAAAAGATATTTTTACGTAGATTGAGATATAGATTTTTCAGAGTTTTGTGTTCGCAATATTTGATTTCTGTATACGAAATATCCTTTACATTAGAATCAAAGAATCTTAGAATTACATGACCTTCTGTTGGTAATCTATACTTATGTATATTATTAAACCATATAGCTTTATAAATTTTATATATAATATATAATAGCTTTATAAATTTTATACTTTTTAGTTATAAGATTTTTTATTATTGGTTTTCAGAAATGAATCTGTTACTATCAAAATTATTATATTAACTGTGCTTAAAATCATTAATAATGGTTGTTTGTATAATTTATTATACTATTTGCAATGTAAAAAATCCATTCATAATGGTTATTATACATTCATAATTGTTATTTAGGTCGTTTATTATATTATTTACAATGCGAAAAACCATTCACAATGTGTGAATAATGTATTATATTATTTACAATCCACAAAACCATTCATAATGGCTAAATAATTTACTATATTATTTAGAATGCACAAAATTATTCATAATGTTTTTTTGGATCATTTATTGTATTCTGTACAAGTCATAATACCGATCATAAAGGTTATTTAGATAGTTTATTATATTATTTACAATGCACAAAACCATTCACAATGTCTGAATAATTTATTATATTATTTACAATGGACAAAACCATTTATAATGGCTGAATAATTTATTATATTATTTACAATGCACAAAATCATTCATAATGGTTATTTCAATAATTTATTTATTGTAATGTACTTACAACCATAATAACACCAGTGTTCGGTTACAAGGGGAAACACAGTAAGAATATAATACTTTATATTGAGATTCTTACATTTATTCTGTACATTCATTTACACATTGCTTCTTGGTTATCATATATCATAATCATCAATAATTTATGTCTTATATTTACACCATAATAATTACAATTCTCTTTATAATACGTAATTATTCAATTAGAAGGTTAAATCATTAATAGAGGCCTAAGTGACTGTAAATATTGTCCATATCCTCTTTACCTCCATTAAAGGCACAGGGGAGCAGGCAGGGGTTTTCCTCACTCGATGTGTCGGTTCTTCAGTGGGTCCCAAAGGATCAGACAGGGGCTTTCCTCATGTGGTGTCGGTCCGGGCGCACGGGACGTGTCGGTGCTTGTGAGCGGGGCTTTGGATTCTGTGTCCCACTTCTCTCGAATCCCGACTTCAACTTCTCACCTTAACCTCTCCCTACGTCAGTCTTCAGTTGGTGCAGGGGGTCAGGTAGAGACTTTTCTCATACGGTGAGTCGGTCCGGGTGTTCGGGCGCACGGAACGAGTCGATGCTGGTGGATTCTTGTCCCACTTCTCTCGTATCCCGACTTCAACTCCTCTCTTTCACTTCGTTTGCAAACTCCTCACCTCGGTTATAACGCCCCTTTTTCTTCCTTTCCAATCGCTTGTTTCGGGAAATTTTCCCAAATTCTTCACCCCTTTCGGGAGTGATAGTGGGCTCATTAAATTAGCCATTTTTGTGTAAGCTGACATTATTTTTTAGCCCCTGCTCCCATAAATCACGGTTACATCTCTGTGAAAGCTTGACCATTACGCTGCCATTCCGTGATCTAAACGTTCTCTGCGGGGGTCCCTAAACTAGACGTGCACAATTGGAGTCCTAAATTCCTCTAGGAAATCTCTCCCACAGCTGTGCATGCTCTTGCAGACCATCGTGGGAAAGTACCTGGGTAAATTATTATATTATTTACAATGAACAAAACCATTCACAATGATAGTTTGGATCATTAATTTGTGATCTATGTTTTGTTTTGTTGTTTGTCCTCAAATTCATTGTTTTAGATTTTGTACTGTTATATAATTCATGATCAGTGTTTTGTTTTGTTTTGCAGTTTAATTTGGCTGCATTTTTGTGGCATCGTTTTTGTTGTTAGAACGAAACCGACAACTTGTTGTGTGACTAATGATCGCATGTCGCTGCTGGCATTATGATTATTAAAATAATTTTAAAAGACAAATGTTGTAATGTACATACAACCTATACACCAGTGTTCGTTACAAGGGGGAAACACAGAATGAATATAATACCTTATATAAATTCAGACATTTATTCTATGCATTTATTTACAAAAATACTTGGTTAACATAATCATCAATCATTTATATCTTCTATTTACACTGTTATTATCCCACAACTCTTTATAAGTAATTATTATTATTATTAACAGAGGCCTAAGTCAAAGGACTGTAAATATTATTTATAAATTACCTCCATTAAAGTCACAGGGGAGCAGGCAGGGGCTTTCCTCACGGGCATACGGGATGAATTGGTGATGGTGAGCGGGGTGTTCTCGGTCCGGGCGCACAGGACGAGCTGGTGCTAGTGGATCCTTGTTCCACTTCTCTCGACTGCCCACTTCTAACTCTCAGCTCTCACTCCATTTCCAAAAACCTCACCTCGGTCCCAACGCCCCTTCTTTTCTTGTTATCCAATCCCTTCCTTCGGGAAAATTTTCCCACATCAAATGCCCTTCGGGAGTGCAGGTGGGCTCATTAAAGTAGCCCCTTTTTGTTCAAGCTGACATTACATTTTAGCCCCTGCTCCCATAATTCACGCTTACAGTTCTGTGCGAGCTTGACCGTTATGCTGCCATTCCGTGAAGTATCCTCTCTGCAGGGGTCCCTAAACTTGACGTAAATAATTGGGGTCTTAAATTCGTCAAGGAAAATCCTCCCACGGCTATGCATGCATGTGCAACTCACCGTGAGAAAGTACCTCGGTACAACAAATTTTGTCATTGTCTACATTTGTGTATTTGTTTTTGTTCCTTGTCAACAATTCTAAGTATTGGTTTAGAGGACTTTTGAGGTTTCGTGAATTCCAAAGGGTTTCTTGCTTCTTCCAGTTCTTCCACCCTATTAAAACAGGAATTCGGGCTGTTCAGTTGCATTCAGTGAAATTTTCAGGTAAGATCAGAGTTATAAAGAACTCTATTAACAAAATTGTAAATGTACGCCACTCCTCTTGCAAAGTAGTACTCTTTGTTTATAGTGTGAAAAATATTTCCTATTCAATCACACAATATGTGTTAGTGTATATTTAAGAATTTCAATAAACAGTAATTTCGCGTGTATAGTCCGTGGGCGACGTTATTTTTTTAAAAAAATTTCATAAATCATCAGATAGTATGTACCACTAGATAATCCGCGGAATGTAAGGGCAAAAATATGTATTTTAGTATGACAATATTAAATCATTTTAAGAATAAAAACCTAAGCACAGTAGAGTGCCGAAAATCTGGATTAGACTCAACTAATTACACCTTTAAAATTTGAAATCATTTCTTCTGCCATAGCCTCGGAGATTACTTTTAATGAAAGAAACCTAGCGGCCTACATTTCTGTGATCTAGACCCCAGCTATGTAAATCGTCTTCTACAGTAGACCATTGTATTTTTTCACGGCGATTGAATGGCTTTCTTCTCATAATTAGAATGTTTTCTTTTACTTTCTACAATTTCTTACTGCTTTCTGAATTACTTTCAGATTGAAATCAACAGTAAAACTGCGACGATGTTTTAAAGACATAATAAATTACCAATAGAGCAATATGTCGCAACGTGATGAACTACTATAATACCCTTCCCATTCACTTTCGTGTTTACAACAGCCAATAGACAAACAATAAATTGCCCTTCCGTTTGAAACTAAAGCCAGAATTGTCATAAGTTAAAATGTGACCTACTGCGTGAAATCGCCTTATATTACCGCACATCAAAACTTTGAAAGCAAAACACTATCGAGTTACGAGTGATCCTCTTGGTGAAATGAGCTACGATCTTAAACCCATCCACTCAGTGTGGTCAATCGGAGCTGTAGACAGTATAGTGTAGATAGTGATATTTTCCCGTACTCCAGGATACAATTTAAGATCGCGCTATATGCTAATACTCATTATTTCTGCTTTATGGGATGTATTTTTTCATGCTTTGTTACCAATACGATGCTTTCTTGGTTTGGTTTGGTTTTGGAGAGCTACGGTCTACTGTTTTGCACACGAGGGCTAATGAGACCGGACTTACTGCTTAAAGCTGATTCCGAACGGCTACGAACAACCATGCCATAATGGGATTCGAACCCACGAACTCCGGTACCGACGATCAGCGCCCTAACCAATCGGCCAGCTTTCGGCATACTTTCTTGGTATCTCCTGAGTCGTGCTTTTGTTTACATTTGATCATCGGCCGTTCGCGCGACTTGCCTTTCTTTTTCTCCCCTTCTTCCGATTTTGTTGATTTGAGCAATGAACAACCAGCAGATAGTCTGCAGCAAAAGAAATTTGCTTTTTAAACACAGATAGTCCGTGGACTATACGTGCGAAATTACGTTATTTATGTTTTGTTTTAGCTTTGAAAGTTCATTCATACAGCAATCTTGCAACAATATTTTGAAGAAAAAAGCTAATGGGATTGGAAAAATATGCTTCAGAGGGGGATTTGAAAATTAAAAAACAAGAAAATTTTAAAAATTACAATTTGTATTGGAAGGAAGAACTTTTTTGCAACTACAAACTTCCTACTTCCCGTTCTTTTCTTCTAACCAAATTGTTTACCATTACTTCATTATAAACTGCAAGAATAAACTGCATTCAAATGACTAACAATGTATGTTTCAATTTCTCATTAATATTGTTACCAATTTATGAAGCGTAGCATTCGTGGATTGAGTAGACTTTGAATTAAGACAGCAAAAATAACAGCACTTATGCAGGGAAAACACGAATTCAGCAGCCAACACCGCGAGAACTGGCTAGCACAGGCAATAACTCTTAATGCCAAACAACGTAGGTCTTTACCTCTACAAATTTCTCAGCTAACTGAACCTCGACCAGGATCGGCCCCCGGTATTTATATCCTCGGGAGAAACTGGAATATTCTAGAAAGTACTAGGTACAAACGGTCGCCAAGAAAGTCACAAAGTCGCCAAATTTTGCGATAAATTTCCAAACTTGGCGCCAAAAATTAGTCGCCAAAAACATCGCCTACGAGCCAATATCTCGCCAGATACATGATTTACCCATTATAATACACAGTATACGGCAAAAATACATGCCAACTTGCGAAATTCGTAACAATATGCATTATACCTGCAGAATTATGGCTACATTTAATTTGAAATCCTAAATCACCCTTTTTTATGTCTATTAGAATTCAATAACCATGATGATAGTTATACAATTACAAAATATGTTAAAGAAGACAGATTTCGCACTTCATTCTAAAGCAATATCAGCTTCAGGCAATTGAAAGTTAATTTTTCTAAAAGTAAAAAAAAAAATCTGCCAGACTATAGAAAAAAATTACTGTAAATAATGAAACAAAATTGGCGACAAGCAATAAATCATTATGTTCATTTTGCTTTTTCTGATTTCAACATAAAAAAATTTCAATTTTTTGAACTGTAAAGCACCCAAAAGATTTTTTTCCGTTAAAGTGATCATTAAGTAAAATTGATTTTGTTTTTTATATGCAAGGAAAAAAACTAATTATATAGCATTTTTTTCTAAATGGTATTGAAATTCAGATACCGTAATATTTAAATGATATTGAAGTTTTTATTGATGAATGTAATTTGATTTTTGAAAATCATACTTGATTATTCGTTAGAATGAATAAAATAATGCATTCAAAGGAATGTATTTGTGATTCTTTTGTGAATTAGCCATTTCATTAGTCAAAGCAAATAAATGGTTTAAGATGCATATGTAATTTAAAATTATTAATCAAAGTGTTTTAATTTTTTTAGACAGTTGATTCTAAGCAATTTTTTTTGTAATAAATATGATACTGGAATGTATATCACTTTAATTTTTGTAAGAATATATCTTTTCATCAGAAGTAAAATGCACTAGATTACAAATTTCAAGGTTTACAGAATATAAAATTTTAGTAGGAGTTTTTCATTAAATTGTTATTAAATATTAAACAATCGAGTTGAAAACTTATAATGATACAAGTTATATCAATATTAAATTATTAAATAGATTTAGCTCTTAAAACTAAGAGTTTTAAAGAGGTACGAAAGATTAAGTATATGTATAGTATTTTTGATATGAAATTAGGGTAATGTGGAGTATTCCTTTGTATTCAGTAAATTTGAAAAACATTTCTTTGATTTATTGAGAATTTAAAAAGAAACCATGTTCTTTAAAAAGTTATTTTAAAATTGATTTATAAATAATTGTACCACTTAGCTTTTCCTCCTCTAGATCTTGAAGCAAGTTCTTTAAAAAAGAAAATAAGTAGCATGTCTCTTAGAAAAATTCAAAATATCTTCATCTCCGTAGCAACCATATTTTATACAAATCATTAGTTTTAGTGCAGACTTTGTTATTTTTGGTCTTTGTTATTTCTTTTATCTACTGACTCAGCTATCTTATATAATTTAGATGTTAAGATATAAACGCATAAATAATGATTTGTAGTACCCTAAAAAAGAAGCTTCAATCACTACGTGATAACATATTCATCAACAGTTAGGTTCATCAACAGTTAGTTAAACATATTCATCAACAGTTAGTTAAGCAACCTGTTCATCTTTCAACACACAACCATGATATTGTTGTATATCTTCGTTTGTGGTCATTGCAATGTAATGATCACAAATTGATCTTTGATAGATAAATATATACAAATATCATCATCCAGAAGTCCGAAGGGATATCAGAGCCCTCAAGACATGAGGAGACAGAGAGTATTGGACAAGGCAACTTAAACAGGCGAGAAGATGGCTTTTTTCCACACATTATTCTGCAAATGAAATTGATTGAATGGAATTGGCCTAAAAAACACCCGGGCGTCATCACACATGAGAATAAGATTAACGACTTCAGGGAGGCATATACGTTGAAGTCTTTCCCTCAAGAATTTAGAGCTGATAACAGTGTTGTAACATAATCATAGAAAGCCTTCTAATGAACAGATAAAGCAGAAAAAAGCTTAGATATAATCAACCAAGGAAAGCAGCTATGAATGATGATTAAGATATCATAATGTAATTCGAATGAAATCGAAAACAGACAGAAAAGAAACATTGTTTATAAGTGACCAGACGACAAAATTTCAGTTTACTGTGAGCAGCCACCTTGTAGATGGCATATAATCTCCATTTTCTAAACTCAGCTATTTCTTGACAGATGCTAATCGGTAATAGCGTTTAGAATAGTGTAGAGACCACAAGAAATAGACCTTATCCATGGATTCACATCCTCTTTACAATCTCTCTTTAACAACAGAGAAAGGGATACTCACACCAATGGTAAACCCTGAAAAGTATTTGTGACTTTGGATGTACCAGAGTTGAAGGAGACAATTTCTACTTTCAGACAAACAAGAATTAGTCAGTCAGGCAGTAAAACCGGCTCACAAGCTCTTTTCTTGCAAGTACGAAAATATTTATTTTACTAGCATAGAGACAGTCATATGACAGATCAATAAAATTTCGCTAACCCTGACTCATCAAGAATTCAATATGGATGCATCTATCCATTCCAGATCGTTTGACCACAAGGAATGTAATTGGTTAAAAGATGTGAGTACGGGAAATATCTTCCAAAATTTGCCGAAGTTCAACAACGATACTCAAAGAGCAATGTCAAATAGAGAGGGGTACAGTTAAATCCTAAACAGTCAGCGAACTAGATCAGTGATACAGTGATCAGCGATCAGCGATGGGAATGTTTGAATCACCCCGATGTCGTGTAGTCCTCGTTTATATTTAAGTATCAACCTGTGATCAAATGTGTAGTGGTGATTTATTTTTAATTGCGTTGTGTTAATTATTTTTGTACTAAATTTAACCACAGGTTCTGAGAAACTACAGACATAAAAATGAAAATAAACTAATAGCTAAATTGACAGCAATCGAGACTAGCTTAATATTAAAAAAAAGTAATTTATTATAATATATATACATCTATTTACATACACAACTGATGCTAATTTTCATAAAATAAGCTTTGTCAACATCTTCTAAATTACTTCTGACAAATTTTTTATATACTTAAGTAATTTTGTAAATAGATAGAGGACCTAATCTCAATTTCAAAAATGTATTTAAATTTGGGGTACCTTTGTGGGTCTAAAATGTTGGGCCCGGAACACTTCTGGTTGAAGGGTATCTATGGCTGATCAGGAGAGGGAATCTATATATCATCCGTTTGTCTCGTCAGGGGCTTCCTCCTGAGTCTTTGGAGTTCGGCCGTACTATTTGGTTCAGGAACACTTCCTGTCGGACTTGGCTGGACTCTCCTAGTTTGGAATATCGAGCACCTTCTCCTCTAGACTCACGAACAATTTCCGTCTGACCCGACTGGACTCCCGACTTTTTAACACCCTCTTTTGGGACCCCGAACCTCTTCCCTGGGACCTTCGAACCATCCCATATCTTTTAAGATTTTTGATATTTTATTATTTCAACATTCTCCCCTCCTCCTTCTTGTCTTCGAGTCGGGATAGTTGTAAGGATTTCATTGGCCTGCTTCAACCCCGCCTTGAGACCGCCAACGTTCCAAACCTTATCCCTTCTAACTGGGCACTGTCCCTTAGGGACTGATAAGTACTCCACAAAGGTACATTCTTATTTAATGTCAAGTACGGAGACGGGATTCTAATCTGGGACTGGGATCAGAACCCCGCCCGAGGCCACCATACAAGACAAACATATCCGTTGAATAGAAATGTATGGTCCTCCATCTCTTTACAAAGATGTGATGACGTCAGTTTTAGATCCAGAACATTTAACTTATTGTGTGAATGAATCAATTATATAACAGATCGAAATCGTCTCATCACACCCGATAGTTACGAACCGTGAGATTATGTATGAAAAATAAACACGCAAACAAACTTCTTAATTTTCAAAGATACCAGTGATAAAATACCATTGCAACAAACATGATCAATGATTAAATTTAAAATTATTACATATGTACTTAATCTATTTTTAAGCCAAATATAACGGACATTATTAACGTAATATACAAGTTCAGTAATAAAACGTATGCATTTAATATTGCATTTTTAAATAATTTAAAGTAAGAAATGATTAAGAGGTATGGTTAAAGAAATAACGTCATAATGATAGGGGAACTTTTATTTTTACCTATTTATTACGTGATAAATTCATAAATGTTATCGACTGCTGTAAACTGGGGAAAATAGGGTTTGAAATAATGGAATTAAAAGATCGAAAAGAGGGAAATAAGGTGGATAACGAACGTTTTAATGACGACAGTACTTTTTACTGTAATATGAAGCTATATTTATGCTAATTTATTTTAGAATCAGATCGATAGTTTCGGAGAATATAAACTATACTCGCTTTAAATTTTGCTAATTGTAACTCATCAAGAATTCAAGATGGATGCATCAATACATTAATGTCCATCCATTAATCCATTAATCTCCATCTGCTTCATAAATTCTGATACACACACACATATATATATATATATATATATATATATATATATATATATATATATATATATATATATATATGTGTGTGTGTGTGTGTGTGTGTGTGTGTGTGTGTCTGTGTGTGCACAACTTATCAAGGCTTTTATTAAAAGATTGGTTCAAAAAATATTATGCTGACAGATAAAGGTTTTAATTTGTTTTGTGGGTTTAAGTATATTTCTTATTTATAAAAAAATCTATATATTTATCTAACACTTCATGTACGATGAGAAATTCGTTGCTTTTTGAATGCAATTTTGCCCTTTTCTACCCAACGCTCCCGAATCTCTGCTCTTTTACAAATCCTGAACTCCTGTATTAACAAATTAGTGTATTATAAATTCCTGCTCATATATATTAAATGACCTGACCAGGTCACATTAATCATTTTCTGAAAAGGCTTCGTTTTCAAGCATGTCCGTCAGGTGAACTTTAAAATTATTTACATTATGTGTGTGCTGTTATTCGTCTAGACAGGGAAATTTATGCACGATTTCCTGAAATCATTTTAAATTATGTCCATAACTTTGGTTGTTTAGTCATTGCTTGGTGGAGTGAAAATACGTCAAATGATGCTTATTTGTTTACTATATTTGGAATACAGCAATTAATTAATATTTCTTGTTTTAATTTTGAGTATATATATATATATATATATATATATATATATATATATATATATATATATTATATATATATATATATATATATATATATATAATATATATATATTTTGCTGATATATATATATATATATATAATATATATTGTAATATATATATATATATATATATATATATATATATATATGTTATTTATCTGTTTTTATTATATATATATATATATTTATATATATATATTTTTATCTGTATTTTACTCTAGTATTTATAGCCTCTTTTTATTTAGCCCTTTCGGTTGGCAACGTCGTAGCCTGATAGTACATTCGGTTCTTCCTGCCTAGTATGTTCTTGAATTCTATAAACTCCATTTAGGGTTTTGTAGTGGCTCTGAAACTCACTCTCTCTTCACACACACACACACACACACACACACACATATATATATATATATATATATATATATATATATATATATATATATATATATATATATATATATATATATATATATATACATAGACAGCTTCATTATCATAAAAATGGAATATTTTTACATATGTTTAATTACACATGCATTCCTGTCTTTTTATGATCATAAACTCTGTGACTCAAAAAGAAAAAATAATACAAATGAATGAAATTTCTTTATTTACCAGCATTTATTAATGATTTTGTACGTAATTAGTCAAAAACGCAAATATTTATTAATATGAAATTTAGGAATGCTTATGCTTGCAATGCACGGTGATCCAATTAGTAAATTTCTATAAACAATTGTATCCTCCAATGTGGATACAGTATAAACTGCCCTAACTCTATTAATACTGGATTAAATCTCGGTAAGATTATTTCTGCAAACTGGAGGACAGCGTCTCTCTCGTCAGCGGCCACGAACACAAACGTGTCCTCTAGGTAGTGCTAAATGAGAGACATGTCAGGGGTATACCTCCTTTAGATATATACGGGTGGTATTAACGTAATATACAAGTTCAGTAATAAAACGTATGCATTTAATATTGCATTTTTAAATAATTTGAAGTAAGAAATGATTAAGAGTGATGGTTAAAGAAATAACGTCATAATGATAGGAAAACTTTTATTTTTACCTATTTATTACGTGATAAATTCATAAATGTTATCGACTGCTCTAAACTGGGGAAAATAGGGTTTGAAATAATGGAATTAAAAGATCGAAAAGAGGAAAATGAGGTGGATAACGAACGTTTTAAAGACGACAGTACTTTTTGCTGTAATATGAAGCTATATTTATGCTACTTTATTTTAGAATCGGATCGATAGTTTCGGAGAATATAAACTATACTCGCTTTAAATTTTGCTAATCGTAACTCATCAAGAATTCAAGATGGATGCATCAATACATTAATGTCCATCCATTAATCCATTAATCTCCATCTGCTTCATAAATTCGGATACACACACACATATATATATATATATATATATATATATATATATATATATATATATATATATATATATATATATATATATATGTGTGTGTGTGTGTGTGTGTGTGTGTGTGTGTGTGTGTGTGTGTGTGTGTGTGTACAACTTATCAAGGCTTTTATTAAAAGATTGGTTCAAAAATTATTATGCTGCCAGATAAAGGTTTGTAGTTTGTTATGTGGGTTTAACTATATTTCTTATTTATAAAAAAAAATCTATATAGTTATCTAACACTTCATGTACGATGAGAAATTCATTGCTTTTTGAATGCAATTTTGCCCTTTTCTACCCAACGCTCTCGAATCTCTGCTCTTTTACAAATCGTGAACTAATGTTTTAACAAATTAGTGTATTATAAGTGCCTGCTCATATATATTAAATGACCTGACCAGGTCCCATTAATCACTTTCTGAAAAGGCTTCGTTTTCAAGCATGTCCGTCAGGTGAACTTTAAAATTATTTACATTATGTGTTTGCTCTTATTCGTCTAGAAAGGGAAATTTATGCACGATTTCCTGAAATCATTTTAAATTATGTCCATAACTTTGATTGTTTCGTCATTGCTTGTTGTAGTGAAAATACGTCAAATGATGCTTATTTCTTTACTATATTTGGTATACAGCAATTAATTAATATTTCTTGTTTTAATTTTGAGTATATATATATATATATATATATTATATATATATAAGTATAGATATATATAATATATACATATATGTATGTATATATATGTATATATATATATATACATATATATATATGTATTATATATATGTATATATATATATATATATATATACATATATATATATATATATATATATATATATATATATATATATATATATATATATATATATATATATATATATATATATATATATATGAAAAATAATATTATTCTCTTTTAATCTGTATATCAAAAAGCTGAGGTTTTTTGCTGATTTACAAAATAAGCAGTTGATTATAAATCTGTTTTTTTATTAATATATTTATTTATCTATTTTTACCTCTGCATTTAATGATTACAAGGGCTTCAGACCTCTCTAGTTT
>CM063506.1:79884834-79894834 GCA_032207245.1 Pardosa pseudoannulata | reverse complement strand
ACTTCTTTAACGTCTATTATTCCCTTGTACACAAAACCCATACATCTCTCCGTATTACTAATAAAACAACGAATAGCTTATATTTCCACGGCAAACTTATACTTTCAGCAAACGTAGCACTACGCTGCGTCCTCCGCTGAGGCATATATTCTGCGAAAAACATCGTCCAAATTTTTAAAAACAAAACCAAGGATACGGTGTTACAGATATTACTTATATACTGTCTGTAAAACAAAATGAATGATAAAATTTGGACTGTTCTGTTAGAATTCGCCTCTTTTTTGTCTAACAAATCAAAAAATATTTTCAGAGAATTATTTCTGTAAATATAATACATCACTGAATTACTTTACCACACTAAAACATCTCCCTTTATATTGATGAAATACTTCTTTTATATTTTCATGAAAACAAAATCTTCCAATATATAAATTTAAACATTAACCGTCTGCAAAATCGTATGGCCAGTTAATCAGATAAAAAACCAAAAGAACGTAAGTCCCCGCTCTAATACACCGCTTAATAAATCGTACCTTCGGATTATTCTGAATGCCAAGTGGAAGAAAAATAGATGCATTTGCCTCAGTGCTATAGTATGATAGCATGCTGTGCTTCTCCAGTAGTCCATACATATAAAGCGAAATTTTCTATTAGTTCGCAGTACGTACACATAAAAATTTCTTATGTTCGTTTGTTTTTGAACGCGCTTCGTGGTGCAGCACCTAGTTCTTACGTACTGCGAAAATACAAGCAAGCAAATCAACATAATATTTGAATATATTATAAATAATATTAATTATATACCATATAAAGATAGGTAGACATAGGTGCAGAAAATTATTGTATCTCATAATTTTGCCAGGGTGTGCAGTGCACACCCTGCACATATGGACTACACGCCCCTGTTTATCAGATATAAACATTATCGAATATATCTGGGATATCTTACAAAGCTCTGTTCTTAAGAGATATTCTTCATCTTGCACTGCTCTGGTTTGGATAATGCCCTTGAACCTTCTTCTGACATACCTTCACAGATTAGTTGAATCATGCCACGACATGTTACGAGTCTTTGTATGCTTATAGAGTCTCTAAATATATTATTTTGCTTTACCAGCTTTTCTAGCTATTCTCTGTATATACTTTATATGAATGTGCACAAAAGGTATATCTGCATAAAAAAAATTACAAAGATTAAAAGTAACAACCAATGAAGTAAATCATAGATCCACTGCTCTTCGATATATTATGTATATACATATATATATATATATATATATATATGTATGTATATATATGTATATATATGTATATATATGTATATATGTATATATATATATATATATGTATATATATGTATATATATATATATATATATATATATATATATATATATATATATATATATATATATATATATATATATATATATATATATATATATATATATATATATATATATATATATATATATATATATATATATAATATATATATATATAAATATATATATATATATATATATATATATATATATATATATATATATATATATATATGTATATATATATATATATATATATATAAACCAACGAAAGGCTGCTAATAAGACACCCAATGCACAGAGAAAAAATATTGTGGAATTATACAGATTCATTCTAGGAAAAGCATCATTAAATTAACATTCTTTTTAAAAATAATAAAAAAAGAAACACAACATTTAAGTGTAAGGATGCATTCAAATTCTTTTACAAAACGCTAATTTTGTTCTTGAAAGAGATTTTATTCAGTAACAGAAAATTCTGGGGAACTTCTCTACTTTTGTTGCGATCACATCTTTTTACGAAATGAATTCGAGCTGGTGAGAAAAGATAAAAAAAGGAAAAAAAGAGGAAAAAATACCTTAACAATTTGAAGGATTTTTCTTACTAAACTGAAGATGTATCCAAATAATCTAATTCAAAAGATTTTTTTTCTGTTTGTGTACCTTCTTTTCTTTGATTTATTACTTATCTAAAAAAAACTTTCAAAGCGCTTTTCGTAAAATTTCCTGTGGTAGAATTCACCTAGTTACTTAAGAAAGATTGGTTGGTATAAGAACCATTTGCTTAAAAGCAAACAATCAATATTCTGACTGCAATAGGTTCAATTACAGATTCTTATTTCATCATCGTAGGAGATTATAAAGTAATTTTATTGGCATTTACTTAAATTTCTTATAAGTATAAAGATATATTAGATTACTCCAGTGATTGAAATATTATTTGTTTATAATATCGTACGAAAAATATTGGTATTCATTTGTGCAAAGCAGTTTTTTTTTAATTTTTAAATAAAGGGAGCTTATTATTTTAAGATATTAATACGTTTAGATAATTTACTCAATTTTTGTTTTAAATTTATTCAATCAATTATCAATGTTAACTTTACAAAAAGTTATATTTTCATAGCCGTTTCCTGTTAAGGAATTATCTTTATGTATTTTATAGTATCCAAAGTACCATAATAATTATTTATAGATTTTTTTTTGTGTACCTTCCTTTCTTATTTATTACTTATCTAAAAAACTTTCAAAGCGCTTTTCGTAAAATTTCCTGTGGTAGAATTCACCTAGTTACTTAAGAATGATTGGTTGGTATAAGGACCATTTGCTTGCAAAAGCAAACAATCAATATTCTGACTGCAAGCTAGGTTCAGGTTACAGATTCTCATTTCATCATCGTAGGAGATTATAAAGTAATTTTATTGGGCATTTACTTAATTTCTAATAAGTTATAAAGATATATTAGATTACTCCAGTGATTGAAATATTATCTTGTTGCATTCAAATTCTTTTACAAAACGCTAATTTTGTTCTTGAAAGAGATTTTATTCAGTAACAGAAAATTCTGGGGAACTTCTCTACTTTTGTTGCGATCACATCTTTTTACGAAATGAATTCGAGCTGGTGAGAAAAGATAAAAAAAGGAAAAAAAGAGGAAAAAATACCTTAACAATTTGAAGGATTTTTCTTACTAAACTGAAGATGTATCCAAATAATCTAATTCAAAAGATTTTTTTTCTGTTTGTGTACCTTCTTTTCTTTGATTTATTACTTATCTAAAAAAAACTTTCAAAGCGCTTTTCGTAAAATTTCCTGTGGTAGAATTCACCTAGTTACTTAAGAATGATTGGTTGGTATAAGAACCATTTGCTTACTGAAGCATACAATCAATATTCTGTCTGCGAGGTAGGTTTAGGTTACAGATTCTCATTTCATCATGGTAGGAGATTATAAAGTAATATTATTGGGCCTTTACTTAAATTTCTATTAAGATTAAAGATATATTAGATTACTCCAGTGATTGAAATATTGTGTTTGTTTATAATACAGTACGAAAAATATTAGTACTCATTTGTGCAAAGCAGTTTTTTTACATTTTTAAATAAAGGGAGCTTATTATTTTAAGATATTAATACGTTTAGATAAATTTAAGCTTTAAGTTATTCATTGCAATGTTAACTTTACAGAAAGTTATATTTTCATAGCCGTTTCCTGTTAAGGAATTATCTTTATGTATTTTATAGTATCCAAAGTACCATAATAATCTACTTTAAAAGATTTTTTTTGTTCGTGTACCTTCCTTTCTTTGATTTATTACTTATCTAAAAAACTTTCAAAGCGCTTTTCGTAACATTTCCTGCGGTAGAATTCACCTAGTTACTTAAGAATGATTGGTTGGTAAAAGGACCATTTGCTTGCAAAATCAAACAATCAATATTCTGACTGCAAGCTAGGTTCAGGTTACAGATTCTCATTTCATCATCGTAGGAGATTATAAAGTAATTTTATTGGGCATTTACTTAAATTTCTAATAAGTATAAAGATATATTAGATCACTCCAGTGATTGAAATATTATGCTTGTTTATAATATCGTACGAAAAATATTGGTACTCATTTGTGCAAAGCAGTTTTTTTTAATTTTTAAATAAAGGGAGCTTATTATTTTAAGATATTAATACGTTTAGATAAATTTACTCAATTTAAGCTTTAAGTTATTCATTGAAATGTTAACTTTACAGAAATTTATATTTTCATAGCCGTTTCTTGTTAAGGAATTATGTTTATGTATTTTATAGCTTCCACAGTACCGTAATAATCTACTTTAAAAGTTTTTTTTTCGTTTGTGTACCTTTCTTTCTTTGATTTATTACTTATCTAAAAAACTTTCAAAAGCACTTTTCTTAAAAGTTCCTGTGGTAGGATTCAACTAGTTACTTAAAAATGATTGGTTGGTATGAGAATCTTTTGCTTACTGAAGAAAATAATCAATATTCTGTCTGCAAGTTAGGTTCAGGTTACAGATTCCCATCTTTTCATCTTAGGAGATTATAAAGTAATTTTATTGGGCATTTACTTAAATTTCTAATGTTTAAAGATATATAATATTACTCCAGTGATTGAAATAATCTCCTATATAATAATAGCCAAAGTTATCTGTTCGTCGGCCCTCGAATTTATGAAGCGGTTGGACCTGGAATGGATAGGGGCATCCATATTGAATTCTTGATGAGTTAGGGTTAGCAAATTTCAAAGAAAGTCTTTGAAACGTTCGAAATCCATCCCTTTCAGCTTTTCGAGCGATTAATGCCATTATTTCAATCCTTATTTTCCCCGGTTATAAACAGGTGATTTAATTTATCAATTTATCGCATAATAATTAAGTAAAAATAACATGTTTCCAATCTTTATGATGTCATACCTTGAATCATTTCTTATTTTAAATTATTTAAATATTTTCTGCATTATTTTTATACGTTTTATCGCTGAAATTAGATACTACGTAAATATTTTTCTTTTATATTTGGCTTAAATAATAGATTAACTACATATGTGATGATTTTAAATTTAATCATCGATTATTTGTTGTTGCAATGAAAATTTGGTCACCGGAATTAACAACAAATTCTATTCTTAAAAGAAGTCTATTTCATGGACTAATATATATATAGCATTTTAGTCATATATTTTTGAAAATTAAGAAGTTTGTTCGTTTGTGTGTTTGTTTTGTAACATAACCACGCGATTTGACTGAATGATTTCAACGTGCTTCTCCATTTCTGCATTCTTTATTTTTGCATTCACAGTATCGGGAGACTTTAGAGGAGTATGAAGACTAACGAATTATTGAGCATGTACCAGGTAATTCTCAGTTATTAAACAAACTATTTTTTACCTGCCTAATACGGTACTTTACAATTCTGGAAAATTAAAAGTTTTACTAATCCCGTCATACTACGGGCTATATGCTAGTGTGTTGGGTTATAATATCGTACGAAACATATTGGTACTCTTTTTTACAAAGCAGTTTTCTTACATTTATAAATAAGGAAGCTTATTATTTTAAGATCCTAATACGTTTAGATAAATGTACTCAATTTAAGCTTTAAATTATTCATTGCAATGTTAACTTTATAAAAACATATTTTCATAGCCGTTTGTTTCCTGTTAAGGAATTATCTTTATATGTTTTATATTCTCCAAAGTAACGTAATAATCTACTTTAATTTTTTTTTCTTTTGTGTACCTTCATTCCTCTGATTTATTACTTATCTAAAAAACTTTCAAAGCGCTTTTCGTCAAATATCCTGTGGTAGAATTGACCTAGTTACTTAAGAATGATTGTTTGGTATAAGAACCATTTGCTTACTGAAGAAAATAATCAATTTTCTGTCTGCAAGGTAGTTTCAGGTTCCAGATTCCCATTTCATAATCGTCGGAGATTATAAAGTAATTTTATTGGCCATTGAACTTAAATTTCTAATAAGTTTAAAGATATATAATATTACTCCAGTGATTGAAATAATCTCCTATATAATAATAGCCAAAGCTATCTGTCTGTCTGTCCTCGAATTTATGAAGCGGTTGGACCTGGAATGGATAGAGGTATCCATATTGAATTCTTGATGAATTAGGGTTAGCAAAATTCAAAGCAAGTGTTTGAAACGTTCGAAATCCACCACTTTCCCCTTTTCGAGCGATTAATGCCATTATTTCAATCCCTATTTTCCCTGTTTAAGAGCAGGTGATTTAATTTATCAATATATCACATAATAAGTAGGTAAATATAACATTTTTCCTAGAATCATGACGTCATTCCTTTAATCACTTCTTATTTTAAATTATTTAAATATCGTCTGCATTATTTTCGTACGTTTTATAGCTGAACTTAGATATCACGTAAATATTTTTCTTTTATATTTTGCCTAAATAATAGATTAGCTACATATGTGATGATTTTAAATTTAATCATCAATTATTTTTTGTTGCAATAAAAACTTGATCATCGGTATTAACAACAAATTCTCTTCATAAATAATTCTATTTAACAGACTAATATATATCTAGCATTTAAGTCATATATCTTTGAAAAGTAAGAAGTTTGTTCGTTTGTGTGTATGTTTTTTATAAATAACCACACGGTTTGACAAAATGATTTCAACGTGCTACTGCATTTCTGCATTTACATTATCGGGAAACTTTAGAGGAATATGAAGATAAACTAATTATAGAGCGTGTACCATATAATTCTCAGTCAAAAAACAAACCATTTTTTACCTGCCTAATAGGGTACTTTAAAATTTTGGAAAATTAAAAATTTTACTAATTCCATAATATTGTTAGCTATATGCTAGTGTGTTGTGTTATAATATAGTACAAAAAATATTGGTATTCATTTGTGCAAAGCAGTATTCTTACATTTTTAACTAACAGAAGCTTATTATTTTAAGACCTTAATACGTTTAGATAAATTTACTCAAATTATGCTTTAAAATATTCGTTATAATATTGACTTTACAAAAAAGTTATATTTTCATAGCCGTTTCCTGTTAAGGAATTATCTTTATATATTTTATAGTCTCCAAAGTGCCATAAATTATACTCTTTACTGGTTTAGTTAAAATTACTGTAGGGCCGAATAACGTTGCAGGCAATATATTAGGACGTAATATGCATAAATAATTCTTTTTGATTTAAACAATTTCAGACCATTATCCTTATGTGCTGGAGTGTGTCTGTAGAAAGTAAATAATTAAAATCCTTTTGATTAATTTTTTAAGTTTATAACCTGAGTTTAGATTAAAATTTGCATAACGCTGTAGAGATAAATATTTGTTATCCCAGATAACAACATACTATTTTACACAAAGTTAATGAGAAAATGACAGATTTTTATAAAAAAAACGTAAATGTATTACTAAACCACTTTATTTTCCCCATAAAAATACTTTCCTAGTGGTATACAGATAGAATTTTGTTAGATTTTTGTCATCTAACAAGTTCACTACACCCTAAAGAAGTTCTATGGTAAATTAACTTACCTGTTTTTTCACAATTTAAATGTTGTGAAAAAATTCGCAAGATATTTGAAGTTTATGTAATATTACTTATTCAATCACTTCTCCTTAGTCTTTTAGAACTTGTCAGTTTATTGTTGTTATTTTTTTCCAATGGCGTGATGTGAGAGACAAACTTTAGTACAGGAGAATTTAGGACTTTTAATTACGTCACCTGTGATTATTCTATACATTAAAAAATACATTCCTATGAAAGTTTGCTGTGAAGGTATTATCTTAATATAAAATCTAAGTATCATAAAATATCATCTTGAGTAATATGGTAAAATTTACTGTAGGGCCGGATAACTTTGCAGGCAATCTATTAGGACATGTTATGCATAAAGAATGCTTTTTGAACTAAGAATTGCAGACCTTTATCATTATATACGGAAATGTGCATCTGGAATGTAAATAATTAAAGTCCTTTTTATTAATTTTTTAAGTTTATTATCTGAGTTTAGATTAAAATTTGCATAATGCTTTAGAGATTAATATTACTTTTCACAGATAACAACATACTATCTTACACTGAGTTAATGACAAAATGACACATTTTTTAAAAGTAATACCTAAATGTATTATTAAACCACTTTAATTTCCCCATAACAATCTTTCCTAGTGGTATACAGATATAATTTTGTCATCTAACTAGTTCACTACACCCCAAACATGTTCTGCAGTAAATTGAGTTCCCTGATTTTCCCAATTTAAATGTTGTGAAAAAAATTTCCAAGAGATTTGAAGTTTATGTAATATTACTTATCCCGTTCAATTATCCGTAGGTTTCTAGAACTTCTCAGTTTATTGTTGTTATTTTTTCCAATGGCGTGAAGTGAGAGACAAACTTTTGCTCAGGAGAATTTAGGGTTTTTAATCACGTCGTCTGTGATATTTCTGTACATTAAAAAAATATATTCCTCTGAAAGTTTGTGAAGGTATTATCGTAATATAAAATCTAAGTATCATAAAATATCATCTTGACTAATATGGTTAAATTTACTGTAGGGCCGGATAAATTTGCAGGCAATATATTAGGACATAATATGCATAAATAATTCTTTTTTATCTAAACTATTTCAGACCGTTATCCTTATGTACTGAAGTATGTCTCTGGAAAGTAAATAATTAAAATCCTTTTGAATAATTTTTTAGGTTTATAACCTGAGTATAGATTAAAATTTGCATAACGCTGTAGAGATAAATATTACTTTTTCCAGATAACAACTTACTATTTTACACTAAATTAATGAGAAAATGACACATTTAAAAAAAACGTATATGTATTACTAAACCACTTTACTTTCCCCATAAAAATACTTTTTCTAGTGGTATACAGATAGAATTTTGTTAGAATTTTGTCATCTAACTAGTTCACTACACCCCAAAAAAGTTCTATTTGAAATTAACTTGATTTTCACAATTTAAAGGTTGTGAAAAAAAATTCCCAAGAGATTTGAAGTTTATGTAATATTACTTATCCAAATTAATTCACCTTAGATTTCTAGAACTTCTTAGCTTATTGTTGGTATTTTTTTTAAAATGGCATAAAGTGAGAGACAAACTTTTGTTAAGGAGAAATTAGGGCTTTTAATTGCGTCACCTGTGATTATTCTGTACGTTAAAAAATATATTCCTATGAAAGTTTGCTTTGAAGGTTTTATCTTAATATAAAATCTAAATATTATGAAAAATCATCTTGACTAATATAGTTAAATTTACTGTAGGGACGGCAATATATTAGACAATATATAGGCATTATATTAGGCCATAATATGGATAAAGAAGTCTTTTTGGTCTAAACAATATCAGGCCGTTAACCTTATGTCCTGAAATGTGTCTCTTGAATGTAAATAATTAAAATCCTTTTGATTAATTTTTTAAATTTATAACTTGAGTCTAGATAAAAATTTGCCTAACGCTGTAGAGATAAATATTACTTTTCCCAAATAACAACATACTATTTTACACTAAGTTAAGGAGAAAATGACACATTTCAAAAAAACGTAAATGTATTACTAAACCACTTTATTTTCCCCATAAAAATACTTTTTCAGATAGAATATACAGATAGAATTTCGTTAGATTTTCATCATCTAACTAGTTTACTACACCCCAAAAAAGTTCTATGGTAAATTAACTTGATTTTCACAATCTAAAGGTTGTGAAAAAAAATTCCCAAGAGATTTGAAGTTTATGTAATATTACTTATCCCAATAAATTCACCTTAGATTTCTAGAACTTCTTAGCTTATTGTTGGTATTTTTTTTAAAATGGCATAAAGTGAGAGACAAACTTTTGTTAAGGAGAAATTAGGGCTTTTAATTGCGTCACCTGTGATTATTCTGTACGTTAAAAAATATATTCCTATGAAAGTTTGCTTTGAAGGTATTGTCTTAATATAATATCTAAATATTATGAAAAATCATCTTGACTAATATAGTTAAATTTACTGTAGGGGCAGCAATATATTAGACAATATATAGGCATTATATTAGGCCATAATAGGAATAAAGAAGTCTTTTTGGTTCTAAACAATATCAGGCCGTTACCCTTATGTCCTGAAATGTGTCTCTGGAAAGTAAATAATTAAAATCCTTTTGAATAATTTTTTAGGTTTAT
>CM063506.1:79874834-79879834 GCA_032207245.1 Pardosa pseudoannulata | reverse complement strand
ACCGATGGTGCTCGTTCTATGTCCGGAAGATTCCAAAGTATTCAAGCACTTGTGAAACAAAAATCGCCACAGTGCGTCTGGACACATTGCATGATCCACAGAGAAGCTTTGGCTTCCAAAGAAATGAGTCCTGGTTTGAATATTGTGTTAACTACGGTTGTAACCGTAGTAAATTATATAAAAATGAGACCCCTGAAATCAAGAATCTTTTCCGCACTTTGTAAAGACATGGGTGCAGTACATTCAGCGTTACTATTTTATTGCGAGGCAAGATGGTTATCACGAGGGAAATTTTTGCAACGTGTTTATGAATTAAAAGAAGAAATCGCCGTTTTCCTAGAAGAGGAAAACAGACCGGAAGCTGAGAATTTTCGCGATAGTTTATTTGTGATGAAATTGAGCTACATGGTCGACATATTCGAGAAATTAAATAACTTGAATCTTCATCTGCAAGGAGCAAATACACATATATTGGATACGAGTGATAAAGTTAATGCTTTTTGTAGGAAATTGGAATTGTGGAGCAGAAATTTAAAGCAAGAAAACTTAACAATGTTTGCAAATTTGAATGATTGTATTAAAACTTACAAGGCTGAAGAACAACATGTAAAAGTTGTTTTTGCAACCATTGAAAATCATTTAGCAATGCTAGCAAAGAATTTTAAAAAGTACTTTCTTGCTGACGACAAACTGATATCAAGTTACAAGTGGGTGAGGGATCCATTTCAAAATACTCCCGAAGGACTCTCAATTGAAGAGGAAGAAACCTTCATAGACTTCACGGCAAGCGGCGAAACCAAAAGACAATTTAGTAATAAATCACTCTTTGAATTTTGGGCAGGAGTGGATGATGAGTTTTCTGCACTAAAAACAAGGGCATTTCGCATTCTACTACCATTTTCAACATCTTACCTTTGTGAAACTGGATTTTCTGCGGTGGCTTCTTTGAAGACAAAATATAGATCTCAGCTAAATATAGAAAAAGAACTGAGAGTGTCTATTTCTAATATTAAACCCTCCTTCGAAAAACTTTGCTCTGAAAGACAGGCCCAAGGAAGTCACTAATAATTATTAAATTTGTTTTTAATTTAGTAAGTTGTTTTAATTTAATAAGTTAATTATTAAATATGTCGAAATGTATTTTGTTTTGTATGTGTGTGTGTGTTCTTTCCTTTCAGTCACTTAATCAATTTTTTTAAATAACATTTTCTCTTGGATATGCTCGCGCCCCCCCATTAGTGTGCTCGCGCCCCCCTAGGGGGCGCGCCCCACAGGTTGAGAATCACTGCTTAGTGTTAAGAAATCAAAATTGTAAAAAAACTATTATGTGAGAAATGAAAAATAAGTATTCCTATAATTACTGTTTTGAATTTACCTATTTCTTTAGTTATTCTTTGCTAAATACTTGTGCATTCTGTAAATCACTTTCAAACATTCCTTAAAATGTCGTTATTTCTTAGAATGAAAATTTGAGTTTATTTATCATAATTATTTCAATGTTATTTTATAAAATATTTTTATGCTATATTTAAGAACTCTTGTATTTCTATTTTTTTATTTTCCCATTATTTACAACTTGTGAAATTAGATTAAAAGGTCCTAAGCTAATTTTGAATATTAAATGGAAACTCTTCCTTTATTTTAAGCGTTATGTAAAGTAATATAAGTAAAAATATAAAATAAGTCATGAATGCTTCATTTTTAATGCATTTGAGAATAATATGTCTCTTCTATATGAAAAATTAAACCACCATTTGAAACCAGAATGAATTTGTTTTCATTAACAAAACATAACTTTTTCATTAATATAACAATTCTTAAAGGTTTTACTACTAAAATAAAAAAAAACTATTGTTAGTTAGAATTCTCTAACTGTATTCCTTTGTGTTGAAAGAAAATTAACTGATGCAGCTATATGTGCATGCATATTTAATGACACAAAAATTCTAAAAATACAGCACAATAGTATTTCGTTACAATGTCTTGACAATAAACATAAATTTCAGAGTTAGCCATAGAAATTTATGTTATTGAAGATATTTAAATGTAAAGAAATCTTTTATCCTCTCTTTCTTTGTTAATGACTAAGATTTTTTGTTTCGAAAAGAGTTTCACGTCGTAAGATAACGATTAAAAATGATGGGTTTAAATTAAAAGCCAACTATTCCTTTTGTGAAATTAGTCTTCTTTATTTTTAAAGAAATTTAAACAAAATAAAATGTGACATAAATTATGTCGCCAGATACAATCCATAGCGATATCGATTTATTGTTTTATGAAGTATAATATTTTAAATAAAATTTACATAAATTTTATATTAAAATAATATTTTTATAATTCAAGACATATTTTATTCACGTTGATTAGTAGACATGTTATTAATACATATTCCTCTTGTAATTTAGAAAAATGAATCGTATTTCAGCAGATTATCGTACCCAAAAGATCTATACAATATATACACAGAAAAGACATATTATGAGCAGCCTATTAATAACTTGTAGGACCACCTTTAGTCTGCAAAATCACCAGCAACCGGAGTGGTATTGTCTCTACAAGGTGCTGTTAGGTTGTCTGAAGTAACTAGTACCATGGTTTTACCTACTGGTCGTGCAATTCTCGCTCATTACGTGGGGGTAGCGTGGAAGCCTGAATTTGGTTTTCCAGATGGAACCATAATACAATATTGGATTAATGTAACTTGAATTTGGAGTCCAAGACATAACTTGAACGTCACTGGCAAGTTTTTCGAACCACTCCTGAACTATTTGAACCTTGTGACGTAGTGCATTATTTTATTGGTAAACACCATCTCCCACTGGAATGAATAATGTCATGAATGGGCGAACCAGCTCTGCAACGACGTTCACATTACGCACAGACGTCAGGGATTGTTCTATGGGGATTATGGGTTCTCATGTGCCAACAAGTGCTAGAACACAAAGCCTGTGAACATACGTCAGGAGAACGGCTGATGTCACAAGTTCAAGACAGTTGAAATTCCGCGCCATCAGCGGGATAGAATGTACTGAAACCTCAGAGTAACCCTCGATGCCCATGTTCGTACACTTTGATGTCAAATTCTGGCTTTGTTAATGATTATTTACAGATCTATAAATCTAAATAATTAAAATCTCTCAAATAAACATTTAATTATATATTCATCATACATTAGATTACTATTTTGAAAAACGTAAGTAGAATTTTTCTTAATTTGTGAGATCGGTAAATGGATATAATTTCATTTTAAAAGTACTTAAATTTACATCAGTATAAATTCAAATATATGTTTTTACCTATATGTTTAATATCAGCATGATTTTATTTTTAGCAACTGTTGTTTTAAAAAATAGAAATTTTAGATCTGAAGAAAAGCAAGTTATTGATATAAAATTAAAATATAAATGGCTTTTAAATGATCATTAATGTCATCTATCACCACTACTGTCAAATTATATAAAATTAAGATTCATGGCATCGAATATTTCTATAAAAACAATGTATAATCTGAATTCTTGTCACTTATCTACATTTATGTTTACTTATATTAGTAAATAATTTGTATTCTAAATTTCAACATTTTATAAAAATAAGCAAAGAAAAACAGTTCTTTGACATTGGATTTACTTAAAGATATACACATTTTTTTTAATTAAAATATTTTTTCTGGCTATGATAGTGATTATATTGATAAATTATTATTGCATGTGTTCACAAATATAATGTTAACAAATGTTTGTATTGAAGAAAATAATAAATTAGTTGAAATGAAACAGGGGGATATAGTCCTTGTGTAAGTGTTATGTTGGGTTTTACTACAGAAAAGATGTTTAACCCTCTAAACGTTTCGCACATACAATTCCGCCAAACCGATGATGTCTTCAATGCGGTTGTCACGTACAATTTTCGACCTCCAAAAACGTTCCGGAAATGGATGTATTGTACACTTCTGCCAGTGTTTGAGGTAGGAGGGTCAGTTCGATTGTTTAGAAACTTCATCCCTCTTTGACTGACATTTATTGAGGGATGCACCCCTATTCCCTGAGACACAAAAACGCTTATAGCTTTTCATGGATTTGTAAATCTCTATTTCGAAGTATTTCGTTTGCGGTAACAGATGTATCTCTAATTACACCACTTAAATATCTTGGATAACTTTCGTAAAAAATATAAATAATTCTCTTAAAGAATATTTTTATTTGTACTTTTAGAATCCATTATTTCTTATGGGATGATCTTCGAGACTTGACGAGCTTTATGTGTATTAAAAATTAACAATCTATAATATCTATTTATATATCTATTTATAACCGGAAGTAAAAGGACAATAATGAGGGTGGGTTTCCCGTATTCCATTCTAGTCGACAAAGGGTGAAATAAAAAATCATAGAACGCTTTGGCGATTGACACAATAAACCTTTACGTATTTTTGGAGACTTTTTAATCGGTGTGTTCCACTCGGAGGGTTAATCTAATTGCACAAGTTGTAAATACTTAGTAAATAAAAAAATATGAAGACAAGTGTTTTTATATTAATTTTTAAAATTTTGTATTTTGATTATAAACTCATTATTGGGAGTCAATTGTAATAAATGTTGGAAAGTGATTTACAGAATACATGTATTTTTGAAAATATAAAATAAAAATTTTTATAATTATTTTCTTTTGAATTAATAGAATATTAAGAAATATAATTCTAATAAAATATTTTAAAAAATCAAATATTAAACAGTTTATATAAAAAAAAAAAAAAATAAAAAAAAAAAAAAAATGTTTAATATAAAATAATTATAAATAAAAATAAAGTAAAAATTTAAATAAAAATAAAAATAAAATATTGAAAGTAAAAAAATTTTAAATAAAAAAAATTTTAATTTAATAAAATTTAATATATTATATAAAAATATTTTGATATAAAATAATTTGATAATTAAATAAAAAAAATAAAATCTAAAAAATTAATTTATTTAATGAGTTATAAAATAAAAAAACGATTTTAA
>CM063506.1:79859834-79864834 GCA_032207245.1 Pardosa pseudoannulata | reverse complement strand
ATATATATATATATATATATATATATATATATATATATATATATATATATATATATATATATATATATATATATATATATTTATATATATATATATATATATATATATATATATATATATATATATATATATATATATATATATATATATATATATATATATATATATATATATATATATATATATATATATATATATATATATATATATATATATATATATATATATATATATATATATATATATATATATATATATATATATAATATATATATATATATATATATATATATATATATATATATATATATATATATATATATATATATATATATATATATATATATATATATATATATATATATATATATATATATATATATATATAAATATATATATATCTATAACTATATATATATATATATATATATATATATATATATATATATATATATATATATATATATATACATATGTGTGTATGTGTTTGTTGGTATATCTATATATATATTATATGTATGTATAATTAATTTTAGCTATAATTAAAAATTTAATGATAATATATTTGATGGGATATAAAATTTACATCCAACTGCCTTTCGATAGACTACATTTCGCTTCATAAAATCTTCCTTACTATAGCCTTTGTTTGTTTCACTTTAAATTAAAAAAAGTTCTGGTTTTTCTGGAATCTTTTAAAATGTATCTAGTAATGTATTTCTTTCACGTTATTTTCACGAAATTTAGCATTTTATTTTATCTGTAAAATATTTATTTTTACAAGAAAAACTACCTTTCAGAATTTTATCTTTTTAAAAAATGAAAATTGCACTAAAATTTTGCAGCTTTGATTAAACAAATAATGATCACCCCCAAAGCCCCATTTAAAGTTCTTGGAACCTAGGTTTAAGACCTTCCGTCTGGATAATACAACTATATACAAACAGAAATAAACTGCCTATTTTTTTTTTATAATTGCTTTTTAATCTCATATATAACAATATAGCATACACGTTTATCGTTTTTGTTTTAATACATTACTGTTTTTACATATTAGGAGAATAATTTCATAATTTTATAACTTTAAATATTTTATCGTATTTTAAGTATTTAAAATATTCTATACTGTTAAAAGTGACATATTTTGTGTATGTACAAAGGCTGATTTTGAAGGTAAACGTTACTGAACTTTCTAAAGCTATTACTTATGTTACTATGGTAAACATGAAGCATTGCCCTTACTTAAAGCATTTAATTACAAATAGTTACTAACATGTCTTTATATATAAATTTTTTCTGCCAGTGTGTTTGTAATACAACTCCTCCTACATGGTTGGACTGATTTTGATGAAAATTTGTCTGTGACAACGTCTGTCGAGTCGTCTAGTATTAAAATAAGAGCGTACTGTCGTGTAGTCCTCGTTATATATTTAAGTGTCAACCTGTGATCAAAAAATGTATAGTGGGATTTATTTTAAATTGCATTGTGTTAAATATTTTTTTTATTCTTACAAAAATTTAACCACAGGTTCTGAGCAACTACAGACATAAATTAACCGCTAAAATGATAGCAACTGAAACTAGCTTAATAAAAAAAAGTAAATTTATTATAAAATATTTATACATATATTTACAAAAAAACAGGAATAAGTAATAAGTAAATAAGTAAGCTTAGTCAATCTATTCAAATTACTTATACACTTAGTTATACATAACACTTACTTATACATAAATTTTTTATACACTTAGGAAAATTTTGTAAATAGAGAGAGGACCTAATCTCGATTTCAAAATGTAATGCAAAATGGGTACATTTGTGGGTCTATAACGTTGGGCCCAGAACACTTCTGGTTGAAGGGTATCAATAGCTGATCAGGAGAGGGAATCTTTACATCATCCGTTGATCTGTTACAGATACCGTCAGGGGCTTTCTCCTGAGTCTTTGGGGTGCGGCCGTACTACTTTGAGCAGGAAACTTTCTGGCGGACTTGGCTGGACTATCGAACACCTTCTTTTGGAACCTCCGAACCAATCTCTTCTGGGACCTCCGTTCCAAACTTCTCTTCTGGGACCTTCGAACCAAACTCTCTGTGGCCTTCTAATTCCTCTCTCCTTTTTTAGATTTTTCATATTTTATTATCTCAAACTTAGTCCCCTCCTTCTTCTTGTCTTCCAATCGGGATAGTTGCCAGAAAGTCATTGGTCTCAGAAAACGCCGCCCTGAGAGTACCAACGTGAACAACCTTATCCCCTCTAATTGGGCCCTGTCCCTTAGGGACTCATAAATACTCTACAAAGGTACATTCTTATTTAATGTCAAGTACGGAGACGGAATTCTAATCTGGGACTGGAATCCGAACCCCGCCCGAGACAACCGTACTTGACTACAATATCCGTTTTATCGAAATTTATGGCCCTTGATCTACCTACAAAGATGTGATGAGGTCAGATTTAGATCCCGAACATTTTACTTCTTTTATGAATGCAACAATTATATATCAGATCTAAATCGCCTCATCACACGTACAATTTGGAAAATTTCCATGTATTTTTAACCAACATATTATGCATTAGTTGTTAGTTCTTTTTGCATAGTGGGAATTTATTTTGTGTATTAAAATACATTTATAAACTGAAGATACATATATAAACAAACATTTTTAGATTCATATATAAATAAATATTAAGAATTAGTTCCTAATATTCATATAAGATAGGTAGTGACTTTCATTTTTAAGGACGGAAATTGATGAATCATCTGATACTGACAGGGAAGGAACAATGTAGAACTCATGCATTGACTGGGCAACTAGAGGTGAGTATGGGGTGTAACTAAATGTACTTTTACTTCTACTATGCGAGATGAGTTACATACTGTTAGGGTTCAGGCAGGGACAGTTTGAGGTTTTGTTCACACGTCGTTGAAATTTAACAACGAGACTCATTTCTCTTACTCTACCCAACCAGCAACTTCAAGTTTTAACGTTGAAACGAGACTTCTTACATGTTCTCTACTCTTTTTTTTATATATATTCTTTCATTTACTTATTCCATTCAATACTTTTTTCTCCTAATTCTCAATAATACTTTCATATAAAATAGCATGAATTTGGAAGTGCAAGGTTCCCTTGTTTTGCTTACTATTGATATCACTACCATATAGCCAGTCATATCACAGGATCAGTAAAATTTTTAATTTTCCAGAACTGTAAAGTACACAATAAAGAAGGTAAAATTAGTTTTTTTTCTCAGAATTATCTGGTACATGCTCAATAATTTGTTTATCTTCATACTGCTCTAAAGTCTCCTACTACTGTGACTGCCGTTTAGAATCACGTTGAATTCATTTAGAAAGACAATTCAAAGTTTTCTTAGCTACGTTGAAATTACCGTTAAGTTCTTCCCAATTTTTTTTTCACAGCAATTAATGGGAGTAAAGGAATGAAGCTATCATTTCCACTACACCCTGGAGGTAAATAGAATTTGTTGTTCATACCGGTGATAAAATTTTTATTGCAACAAAAAATATTCGATGATTCACTTTAAAATTATTGCATATGTACCTAATCTTATATTTAAACCAAATATAAACGAAATTAATTTACGTAATATCTAAATTCAGTGATAAAACGTATGAAAATAATGCAGACGATATTTAAATAATTAGAATAAGAAATAATTAAATGAGATGGTAAAAGGAATGACGTCATAATACTAGAAACAATATTATTTTTACCTATTTAATATGTGACAAATTGATGAATTTAATCGCCTGCTCTTAACCGGGGAAACTAGGGCTTGAAATAACGATATTAAAAGTTAGAAAAGGAGGGAAGGAGTAGATTCCAAACCCTAACTCATTAGGAATTCAATATGAATGCCTCTAACCATTCCAGGTACAACCCCTTCATAAATTCGAGGACATATGGACAGATAACTCAGGCTACTATTATATAAGGAATGGTTTCTACCTCATTTGCATCTCAGTATCTATATCTAATTTATCCAGCAAAGTACATTAAAAGTTGCAAACGGATACAACCCTTTTGGTCTATGTTGCATTCTTCCTGTTAATGTACCACCTTTTATCTTCTGTTCCTCTCGACCAATTTATCTGTTCATTAATCTCATATACATCTGTGCTTTCGCCGATTTAGCTTTTTTCTCTTACGTTTTTGAAGATTCACCTACAGCTACCATCTGTTACAGAAATTTTCCCAAGACAATTGTATATATCAGGCCAAGCTCCTTAACCCATATTGGACCGCTGTCCTATAAACAGGACAACAAATAAAATTCCATTTAATAATAAAGTTATAAATATTTTCTGAGTGGATTTTATTTTAACACATTTAAAATAGACATACTTTAGCATAGTAACCAAAAAAAAACTGAGAAATCAAATTATATCGTTTTGTAAAATTTAATTTCAGCAACCTCTTAAAAATTGTCATTTTTTAATCTTTAATTTTATATTTATTATTATTATTTTTTAAACATTGTGGAGGTTACATTTAGTTTAAAAACAGAGCTAATAATGTAGCTGAAAGTTTTTGTTGAAAAATATATTTTATATGTGTATTTTGTAAGTATAAAAAAGGTGCCGTAAAATTAAGACGACGGTCCAATCCCGAATATTTTTCTATGAGTTCGATATTGCATTAATAGCGTACATTCTTTTCTTATCTTTCAATGAAAACCAGATCAAACACCTGTTCACACACCTGGACACAACAAGGGATAAATAGATGTCTATTTTATTCAGGAAACTGGATATTTTTTTTACAAGATAAACTTACTCTCTTACTGCCAGTTCAATAACTGCAAGAGAAAACCTACAACAGTATGCTTAAAATGTAATGTTGGACGTTGTTTTGACTGTTTCTCCAAATTTTATCTATGAATCAGCCTAATGCAATGTAAGTGATATTTGTTCAGTTTTAGTAGTGTAATGGACCGTTGTTCTATTTATAGGACAGCCAATTGCATAAAAAATTAAA
>CM063506.1:79852334-79854834 GCA_032207245.1 Pardosa pseudoannulata | reverse complement strand
TTACAAAAACTATGTAGTAAATTATTTATTTTGTGTTTTCTCGTTCCTTTAGTAAAATAAAAAGTTTATTTATTTTAAAGAGCATTTGGAAATCTTCATTCATTTTACGCTACCAGTCTGTCAAAGAATATAAGAATATAAAATTTTATAATTAAGTTGTAATTTATAAAAGCCATCTCTTAAGTCTACTTTACTCTTACATATGGTGCAAATATATATAACTACAAATATAATACTAAAAGTACGAATAAATAATCAATTTTTTAAAATATAATTGTACAGAATGTTTAGTTTATACATACAACATATTTGTAGCTAGATCTATTGGGGAAATACCCCTAAAATGAATGTTGGAATAATCACGGCAAAAAAATAAATTTATGGAGGCATCACATGGATTATTAAATTACACACTGTTTTCCTGCACTTAAATGAAGCTTATTTTATTTTTATGTAAAACGTTTACACAAAGGTTATGTTAAATAATGTAGGCAATTAAACATATGGATGAAATCGGATGTGGAAAGACATAAATTCCTATTAATTTTATCATTTTGTATTTTTTTTGTATGAAAAGAATTATCATTTTCACATTCCAATTAAAGTTACCAGTTTATTTTATCCTCTCATATGTAGTACGGAGAGAGTGTATGTACTGCCACCTGTCGACTCCCCGAAGTATAGTCCACAGTACTTTTGTTTTCGCATATTGACCCTTGCAGGTGCAGCTGTAGCTGTTTTCTCATGGGTGCAGCCTGTCTAATGTATAATATATATATATATATATATATATATATATATATATATATATATATATATATATATATATATATATATATATATATATATATATATATATATATATATATATATATATTATATATATATATATATATATATATATATATATATATATATATATATATATATATATATATATATATATATATATATATATATATATATATATATATATATATATATATATATATAATATATATATATATATATATATATATATATATATATATATATATATATATATATATATATATATATATATATATATATATATATATATATATATATATATATATATATATATATATATATATATATATATATATATATATATATATATATATATATATATATATATATATATATATATATATATATATATATATATATATATATATATATATATATATATATATATATATATATATATATATATATGTAGAATGCAAATTGCAATCAAAAGAGGAGGTACACAACTAGGAGTTGTAATGGCCTTAACTACAAATTTCAACATGTTATGGCTAATGATTTTCAGTCTATCCTTCCTACAGTTTTACATCTTATTTTGAAATTTTTCTTTATGTGGAATGGATATTGCAATTAAACGAGGAGGTATACAACTAGGAGTTATAATGGTCTTAATTACAAATTTCAACATTTTACGGCTAATCATTTTCAATTTATGCTCCACATAGATTTACACTTTATTTTGAAATTTTTCTTTATGTGGAATGGATATTGCAATTAAACGAGGAGGTATACAACAAAGAGTTATGATAATCTTAATTACAAATTTTCAACATTTTACGGCTAATCATTTTCAATTTATGCTCCACATAGTTTTACGCCTTATTTTGAAATTTTTCTTTATGTAGAATGGGAATTGCAATCAAAAGAGGAGGTACACAACAAAGAGTTATGATAATCTTAATTACAAATTTCAACATTTTACGGCTAATCATTTTCAATTTATGCTCCACATAGTTTTACACTTTATTTTGAATTTTTTTCATTATGCAGAAGGTAAAGTGCAATCAAATGACAAGGTACACAGCTAGGAATTGTAATGGTCTTAATTACAAATTTCAGCATTTTACGGCTAATCGTTTTCAATTTACTTTTCACAGGTCTTTACACGTTATTTTGAAATCTTTCGTTGTGTACAATGGAATTTGGAATTAAAAAAGAGGGTTATAATAGTCTAGTGGCCGCTCTCACCAAAGTCGTTTAACAGCTAACCACGGTTAATCTCTGCTTAAACAGAGAATTACGCTCCACCATTGTTAGCTTTATGGGTTAATTGTTAAACAAGTTAGTTTAATTTTTGTTAGTTGTTAATCAACTTTGGTTTTTAGAGCCGGTCTCACAAACTCGTTTAACGAATAACCACGATTAACCCATGGTGCTAACCAATGGCGTTTAAACAGATTAATCGATTTTAGCCGTTAAACGACTTTGGTGAGACTGGCCCTTAGTGTTATATTATTCTTGAGTACGAATTTCAACATTTATATTCTACATGTTTTTAAGCTACGCCTTACAGTGTTAATATATGTGACACTGCAATTTTCCGCGTATTTTTCATTTTTTTAAGGAATTTTAAAAAATAATTGTTTAGTTATAAGCAACTCTAACTAGAGCTCCCATAAAGTTATAAGAAATGCTGATTAACTATTCTTTTTATTTTATCGTATAATTT
>CM063506.1:79834834-79847334 GCA_032207245.1 Pardosa pseudoannulata | reverse complement strand
TCCACAGCATTTTACACATTATTTTGAAATTTTCTGTTATGTACAATTCAAATTGCAATTAGAAAATTTCAATTAGCAAGTTGCAATTGGCATTGGTAACAACAACATAATTTAAAAGACAATGCTTTCGGGGACATTCTCTTTTAACACTCTCTTCGGCATTGTTATCGTGACTTCTCAGCTACATAATCTAACGAAGTACATCTGAACGAAACCCACTTAAGATTAGTTACCATCCCTTGTTGTAACTTGAATAACCATCTATTAGCTAACGAGCTATCGTTAGCTAATAGATTGTTATTCAAGTAAAAGGAGAGACTATCTTGAGAGTTTGCAAGCATAGAAATGTTCGGTTATTTATGAGGTGCCTGCTCTCAGTCAGTATGGTAAATTGTACGTCAAATTTCGTTTAACTGTAGACGATGTGGAAAATGTAGCTCTTAGGTCCAACTAAATAGGATCATCTACATTTTTATAAAACGGGATTTAATCTTTGGCAATATAGCATGCTTTTCATATTTCCGTAACAAATAATGGGCGTTGAATTGAACTTTCTGCATGATTCCCTATAAACTATATTTGTCACACATACAATATAATTATAAGTATAAATTTCGACAAAATAAAATTCATTTAGTTAAATTCTATTATTTAATCACAGGATGTTTCAAAAATGACCGGTATATTTGAAAATTCAACAGATGGCGCTGCAATCTGGAAAAGTCTAAACTACGATATTTTCCAGAAATCCACCAGACTCAGGAATAGTATGGCGTATTCTCCGAACGAAATTGTCAGAAACCCGTGTAAACGCCTCAGACGGGACGCTTCACATGCAGAATAGATATACTGCTCCAGTTATTCTATTGTTTATGGATAGTGGCGGTACACCTGGTTTTTTAAAAGTCCCCACAGAATAATACCGTAGTTTTGATTTTTTCAGACTGCAGCGCCATCTGTTGTGGAATATTGTATATAATTTTGAAAGTTTATCTGCCTGAAAATTTACTATTGTCTCAAGCATATTGCAATAAACTGTGCATTTCTATCACATTCCGTTTAGTTTTTATTGATTTTTTAAATAAACCGGTCATTTTTAAACACCCTATAAATAATAAACACAAATTACATGGAAGAATTTAAAAGAGAAATAAATGGTCAACTTAAAGATTAAGGACTATTGTAATGTCCAGTGAAAAGGACTATAAGAAATATAGATTAAGATGTAAAAGGATAAAAAAAAATTCATTACATACAATGATATACTTTCCTGCCTGAAGAAAATATATAATTTTTTAAAGAATGATTATTGATTTTATTAATAACATTATTCATAAAATAAATTCTTTTCATGTATATTTATACTACATAAACATAAAAAAATGTATAAACATTAATATATCTTATGCAACTTATATCTCAAATATTAAATATTCTTATTTTATATACGGCCTAAATAAAATATATTAATAAAAGAAAAGAAATTCATTCTAACCAAAGTATAATTTTCACCATTTTTAGATATTTTCTCATCAGTTTACAACTTTTACGAAATTTTTACTGGTTTTGACATTTTTATCGCCAAGTATACATTTCTTTCATCATGAGAACATTTTTCTAGTCTTTTAAAAATTTTATGTTAAAAAAATAGCTTAATTTTTAATGCCTAGTTATCAAAAGAAGTACAAATGATATTTTTGGTTTAGAATGATCGAAACACAACACCCTCGTTACTGAATAATGAATAATTTTTTTCTAAATAAAGTGAAATATTTCTTCTTGAAATGAAACTTTTTAATTTTCTATGTCTTGATACATAGTGCTATTTTTGTTATTTCCTGTATAATAGTCACATTTTTTTTTCATACAGAAATCTTTTTTTTTAAATATACTCATATTTTTTAGGATTATAAACTAAATAATAAATGTATGGAATGTACTTTTAAATTCAGTTTCTAGGTTTATAGTTTTACATTTGCCGTGCTATTGTTTTTAAATTTATTCAACACATTATAACTCTAACTCATGTACATTGTCTACCAATAAGTATTTAGAGACCTGTGATAGAAAAGAAAAACTAACTTTGTTCAAAATCAATAGTTGCCTCTACGAGAGACAATTACAGCGTGAACACTCTGGGGCATACTTTCCACAAGTCTTTGTATTACAGCTAGTGGTATTGTCTTCCACTCGGCTTGGAGTAGACATACAAGTTCCTTCACCGATTTTGGACGGTTGTGCACCCCTTAATTCAGCGATCCAGCTCGTCCCAGAGGTTTTCGATAGGGTTCAGGTCTGGGCTCTGCGCAGGCCAGTTCATTCGATGAACTCCATTGGCACCATACCAAGCCTACCGGCGGTATACCGGCGGAGACCGTGACGTATCTCAGGACCGCAGATATGGTCATTTGCATAGGTGTCCAAATACATATTGGTAGACAGTGTACCATTGTATAACAATTTCTGTCATAAATTTACAAGAGTAATGACTAATAAAAATTGGAGATCTAGTTAGAAAATACTCCATTTAGTTGGTTAACCCTCTAAGCGGTAAGCACGTACAATTCCGCCAAACCGATGATGTCTTCAAAGCGATTGTGAAGTACAATTTTCGACCTCCAAAAATGTTCCAAAAAGGGATATATTGTACATTTCTGCCAGTGTTTTCCATCATGGAGTTTTGAGGTAGGAGGGTCAGGTCGATTGTTTAGGAACTGCACCCCTACTCCCTGAGGCACAAAGACGCTGATAGCTTTTCATGGCTTTGTAAATCTCTATTTCGAAGTATTTCGTTTGTGGTAACATATCTATCTCTAATTGAACCACTTAATTATCTTAGAGAACTTTCGTAAAAATATAAATAAGTCTTTCAAAGAATATTTTTATTTGTACTTTTAGAATCCATTATTTCTTATGGGATGATCTTCGAGACTCGACGAGCTTTATGTGTATTAAAAATTAACAATCTATAATGTCTATTTATATATATATTTATAACCGGAAGTAAAGGGGACATACTGAGGGTGGGTTTCCCGAATTCCAATCTAGTCTACAAATGGTGAAGCAAAAAAATCATAGAACGCTTTGGCCACTGACAATAAAACTTTAGCGTATTTTTGGAGACTTTTTTTTCCT
This sequence comes from Pardosa pseudoannulata, assembly GCA_032207245.1. Lineage (NCBI taxonomy): Eukaryota > Metazoa > Arthropoda > Arachnida > Araneae > Lycosidae > Pardosa > Pardosa pseudoannulata. The sequence goes on along the minus strand of CM063506.1, from coordinate 79,844,199 downwards.
CGGTGAGTTCCACTTGGAGGGTTAAAATATGAAGTACAAAACAATTCACTTGTAATTTCACTATATTTATGAATAAAGTATATATTTTTACAGACTACCTCCATGAACCCACCAATTCGAACTTTATATTCAGATTGAACACATTCAAGTTAGGATCTTAATACAGTAATTTGGCATTTTGGTAAGTTTTTATATAAAACAATTTTAGAGTAAAATATTGAAATTCCAAAATTCAAATAAAAATATGTAGTAACTGATTTTTTTTTATTTTTGAATTAAGTTTTAATAATTAATTACACGAATAAAAAATATTATATTTGGAAATGTACTTTTAATTCGGTGTTAAATTACAGTAAATTTCAGCTCGTTGCTCTTCTTTCCTCTGGTTTGGTTCTATACAGAATGTTGAAATTTTACATGAGAGCTATAATGGATTATCTTCTTCGCTTTCATCACTGTAACAACTTTATGTTAACTATCAGATTAGCTTTCAACTACAACAGATGTATAGATTAGAATATTATTTTAATATTTCAGATTTTTAACTAAAAATCTGTCTGCATGATCCTATTCGCATGAACATCTAAGTGAAAATTAAAACTTTGAATATTCAGAACAAACAAAGCATCTGTTCGGATTTAAAAAATTGTATGCGGGACACGTACTAGAAAATTTTCTGACGATTGATACTTGAGCGCGGGTCACGTATTAGTAATATATGTTAAAAACTATATGTTAAAAAAACTATTATCTGATAACAAGCTATAATTTCATTTATGACAATTCTATAAATAGAACGATTGTAAAATTACTAATATGGTATTTATTCCTTTAGTAATGGAGATATTTCATTTTATTTTTTTTCTTAAATCCGAAAATAAAGATATTAAATAAGAAAATCATTAACGAGCTATTACATATATATATCTATATATATATATATATATAAATATATATATTTATATATTATATATATATATATATATATATATATATATATATATATATTATATTTATATATATATATATATATATATATATATTATATATATATATATATATATATATATATATATATATATATATATAATATATATATATATATATACCAATATTAAGTTTAAAAATATTCCACAACTTAGATGTTTAAACATATTTTAACCATATTTTCAGAGTAGTTTTGAGTAAACGAAAAAATGTAATATTTAAAATTTTTCTGTGTATTTCGTTAAATTTTAAATTTTATGTATGAAAAATATCCATTTAATTGATATGAGAAAATATTGAAAAAATAATTTTGAAAAAATATATGTTAAAACTATTATCTGATAACAAGCTATAATTTTATTTATGACAATTCTATAAATAGAACGATTGTAAAATTTACTAATATGTTATCTATTTCTTTATTAATGGAGATATTTCATTTTATTTTTTTCTTATATCCGGAAAACAACATATTAAATACGAAAATCATTAACGAGCTATTACATAATACTATAATACAAAATTTAACAAATTGTATACGGCACACGTACTAGTAAGCTTTCTGATGATCGATATTTGAGAGCGATTTAGTGCAACAACATGGTTTGCTTGTTTGTACAAAAATAACGGTATATACAGGAAAACGAAGCCGAATGTTCTTGTCTACTACGTAGATTCTGGAAAAATTTAGACAAATAAAAACTAGTTTTTACACCAGTGGATGCGGAACCACAGAACGGGAAGTTTGAATAAAAAGTCAAAAATGTTTATTGTGACAGAATTTACTCGCAAAACGGCCGCTTCCAGTAGAGTTCCGCTACGAAATTTACCCGCACACAATGTGTTAATATTCAAAAGAACCCTTATTGAATGATATACTCAAGTAACTTCAAAGAGGCTTTAGTATTTAAACAAAATAACACTATGCATTTACTTATTTTTGCACTTAAAATAAAACCTAGTTTAATTAATTAGTTATTTTTTTATTTTAAGCAAAATATTTAAGATAAAATAATTATTTATAACTATTTTTTGCAACAATATTTTAATCTTGCACTACGCAATCAGTCATAAATGATGTATCAAATTATTTTATGACTTTTAAAATGAACTTTTTATGGAAACTGTTGTAATGTACTTATAACAATAACACCAGTGTACACTTACAAAGGGGAAACACAGTAAAAATATAATACCTTCTATTTGGGTTAAAACATTTGTTCTGTACACTATTTACAAATTGATGCACTCCTTGATCACCATATAATATAACCAGCAATTTTTTTAATTTTATATTCGTCAATACACAATAATTATTACAATTCTCTTTTGTTATACGTTATTCCTTAATCAAAATATTGAATTACTAACTGAGGCCTAAATAACCGTCATGAATTTGTTAAATCTGTTTTACCTCCAGTAAAAGTACAGGGGAGTAGGCAAGGGCTTTCTTCATGTGGTGTGTCGGCCAGGGCATTCGGGCCCACAGTACGTCGGTGCTGGCGTGTAGGGCTTGGGATTTCGATGTCCAGCTACTCTTGAATCCCAACTTCGACTCTTTTTTCTTAACTCTCTTTCTCAACTCATCACCTCTGTTTTAACGCCCCCTTTTCCTCCTTTGCCAATTGCTTGTTTGGTGAAATTTTCCCACATCTGCACCCCCTTCGGGAGTGCAGGTGGGTTCATTAAAATAGCCCCTTTTGTAAAAGCTGCATTATTTTTAGCCCCTTCCCTCATAACTCACGGTTACATTTCTGTGCAATTTTGGCCGTTACGCTTGTGCCATTCCGTCATCTATAACATTCTCCGCAGGAGTCCCTAAAACTCGAAGTCAACAATCGAAGGCCTAAATTCTTATTGGAAATTTCTTTCACAGCTGTGCATACACGTGCTTACCATCGTGGGAAAGTACCTCGGTACAGAAATATTATACTAAAATATCCTCAGTGACTGTCACTATTAAATCAGCAAATGATAAAAGCACACAAGTTTGGTGTTATTAAATACAATCAAACACTCATTGCATTCTTATGTCTTAATAATTATATTTTAATTCTCAAACATCATTCTTCTAAATAAATAATAATGTTATTAGAATGATTATATGTCATAGGCATCATTAAATAAATTTTAAAATTATATGAGCCTCGCTAGAAATAAAAAAGTTAAAGTCATATATATTACGCAAATGTTTAAAATAGGTTAGTAAAAATATCCTTAACGTAGAAAGCAGTTACTAATTTTATAAATTGCTTTCATCAATATAGTGACTTTGTGTTTAAATAAGAAAAGAAATTTCTCGAACGTTGAATACATTAATTATCATCTGATAGCTATAGTGCGAACAAAATAAAATATTAGTCCCCTTATAGTCTTTCTAGATAAAATTACTTTTAAATATCGCTTGAAGGAACACGATAATTAAAATTCAAGATTTAAAAAAGAAGTCGAGTTACTCTGCTCTGTTGGATTACCATCCTCTCTTCTAAATTTCAACCCGACTATTATAATTAATACCGCTTTTATTTCTGCGTATTGAATAATGTTAACACATTATTTTAACACATTAGAGTTTTAAAATTTTAATTTTAAGAAAACTTTACAGTTTTAAAATTTGGGAAGTACCAAATTCTTTCCTCCTTTTTGTTTAAAATTTTAAACTGTTTTTTTACTATGAATTTAAATTTCATTTTTTAAACTAAATAGTGCTTGTTGTTAATTTTCAGTTTAAACCTTTACTTTATGTTTCTCATTATTAACATTTCATTGCGTTATATTATCTACAGGTTTTAATACGTGGACATGGAGCTTTGTCCAGAAGGCCCTCTATGAGATAAAACCCTAGTATATATTGGAAAACCATGCTTGATGTCGTGTTCGTCCAGTCTTTTATTCTTTCTGTTGTCGAATTTTTAGTATTTTTCCTTTCCTTTGTTATTTTTTCTTTTTTACCCTGTTGTTCTATTCTGGTCAATATAACCCGAAATGAAATTTATATGTCCATAAAAAAGGTAATATAGGAATATTTTCATGTAATTAAGGATATCTACAGCTTTTAATGCGTGGACTTCGAGCTTTGTCCAGAAGGCCCTCTATAAGATATCACCCTAGTATATTTTGGAAGACCATGCTTGACGTCATGCTCGTTCAGTCTTTTATTCTTTCTGTTGTACAAATTTCCGTATTTTTCCTTTACTTTGTTATTTTTTAACCCTGTTGTTCTGTTCGGGTCAGTATAACCCGAAATTAAACTTATATGTCCATAAAAAATGTAATATAGTGATATTTTCAGGTAATTAGGGATATCTACAGGTTTTAATCCTCGGACATCGAGCTTCGTACAGAAGACCTTTCATGAGATATGACCCTAGTAATATTGGAAGATCATGCTTGACATCATGCTCGTCCAGTCTTTTATTCTTTCTCTTGTCCAATTTTTCGTATTTTTCCTTTATTTTTTCTTTTTAACCCTGTTGTTCTGTTCTGGTCAATAAAACCCGAAATGAAATTTTTATGTCCATACAAAATGTAATATAGGGATATTTTCATGTAATTAGGGATATCTACAGGTTTTAATGCGTGGACATCGAGCTTTGTCCAGAAGACCCTCTATGAGTTATGACCCTAGTAATATTGAAAGACTATTTTTGACTTCATGTTCGTTCAGTCTTTTATTCTTTCTTTTGTCCAATTTTCCTTTATTTTTTCTTTTTAACCTTTTCTGTTCGGGTCAATATAACCCGAAATGAAATTCATATGTCCATAAAAATGTAATATAGTGGTATTTTCATGAGACTTCTTGACATCGTTGGCAAATAATTTAAATATGTACCCCTACAAGGATTTATGTTTATTTGCATTTCGAAGGAACATTTTTCCATTTTCACTTAATGTACCGTTCGGGTCAATATGACCCAAAGCAAACACTCGTTTATTTTTACTAATACATGTTTATTTTTGTTTGGAATAATTCAAACGAAAAAACAGTTTCTGATATAACTTCGCAAATTGTGAGAAAAATTCTTGCAAAAGAACTTGCAATGGTTTAGAAATTCTTTATAACTTTTTGAATACATTAACTCTATTTCCAAAAATGTATGTAAACATTCCCAAATGTCAGATACATGTTATGCATAATTTGCAAATTATTTCCATTACCAGCTATTTATGATGCAGAGTAAATCAGTGTTTCTCAACCTTTTAGTATTCACGGCCCAATTTTCAATCATAATTTTCATCGCGCCCCCCTCCCCACCGCGTACAATAAAATGTATACAATAATAATGTATTTTGAGCATTATGGCGCTAAACCTGCACTACAACCTTAATTTTAAACTTTGCAAATTACCAAGAATACGGAAATTTATTGACATTTTGCAACACTGATACTCAGCATTGAAAAAACAATAATCCTATGCCTTTGTATTGCTCTTGCGTCCCGCCATGTCGGGCATTCTCACGGTTTCGCGAGAAGTTTCGATTTGTCTGGAATTTGTCTGGTCAGCTTAAAAGTTAAGTTAGGAGCGTGCGCAGATGTGAACAAATGTTTTCTCATAGGGAGAAGGAGAAAGTTCTATGACGCCAATTTCAGTTCCAGACAATCTCATTCGAGTCGATACTTCTTATCGCTATTGAATCTATTCTTAATGTGTATGTTATATATATTTTCGTGTAATTGAAATTCACGGTATTAAATATTCACGGCAGCAGACTTATGCAGAATCATGGATAAATTTTTAAGCGGGCGTAAGCGAGCATTAGACGATAGACAAGCATCAACAAGTACACAGACGAGCGTGGTTCCGAAAATAAAATCAAGAAAATATTCTCAAGAATACTTAAATTTTGGGTTCACTAGTACTGAAGTAAATGAAGAAGAAACGCCCCTGTGTATCATTTGCTCAAATATGTTGGCGGAAGACAGCATGAAACCTAATAAACTTAAACGACATTTGGAAACGCTTCATAGTGATTACGTAAACAAACCCAGAGAATTCTTCGAATTAAAATTAAAATCATATGAAAAGCAAAAATCATTGTTTAAAAAAACTTTGTCTGTGAATGAAAAAGCTTTAATTGCCTCTTACAAACTTTCATATAAAATAGCCAGATGTAAAAAGCCTCACACCATTGGTGAAGAGCTTATTTTGCCAGCCGCAATTGAGATTGTAGAAATTATGTTTGGAGATAATTTTGCAAAACAATTGCAGTCTATACCTGTTTCAAATGATACTGTTGCCCGTCGAATTGCTGATATAGCTGAAGATGCACCGATGGTGCTCGTTCTATGTCCGGAAGATTCCAAAGTATTCAAGCACTTGTGAAACAAAAATCGCCACAGTGCGTCTGGACACATTGCATGATCCACAGAGAAGCTTTGGCTTCCAAAGAAATGAGTCCTGGTTAGAATATTGTGTTAACTACGATTGTAACCGTAGTAAATTATATAAAAATGAGACCCCTGAAATCAAGAATCTTTTCCGCACTTTGTAAAGACATGGGTGCAGTACATTCAGCGTTACTATTTTATTGCGAGGCAAGATGGTTATCACGAGGGAAATTTTTGCAACGTGTTTATGAATTAAAAGAAGAAATCGCCGTTTTCCTAGAAAAGGAAAACAGACCGGAAGCTGAGAATTTTCGCGATAGTTTATTTGTGATGAAATTGAGCTACATGGTTGACATATTCGAAAAATTAAATAACTTGAATCTTCATCTGCAAGGAGCAAATACACATATATTGGATACGAGTGATAAAGTTAATGCTTTTTGTAGGAAATTGGAATTGTGGAGCAGAAATTTAAAGCAAGAAAACTTAAGAATGTTTGCAAATTTGAATGATTGTATTAAAACTTACAAGGCTGAAGAACAACATGTAAAAGTTGTTTTTGCAACCATTGAAAATCATTTAGCAATGCTAGCAAAGAATTTTAAAAAGTACTTTCTTGCTGACGACAAACTGATATCAAGTTACAAGTGGGTGAGGGATCCATTTCAAAATACTCCCGAAGGACTCTCAATTGAAGAGGAAGAAACCTTCATAGACTTCACGGCAAGCGGCGAAACCAAAAGACAATTTAGTAATAAATCACTCTTTGAATTTTGGGCAGGAGTGGATGATGAGTTTTCTGCACTAAAAACAAGGGCATTTCGCATTCGAATACCATTTTCAACATCTTACCTTTGTGAAACTGGATTTTCTGCGATGGCTTCTTTGAAGACAAAATATAGATCTCAGCTAAATATAGAAAAAAACTGAGAGTGTCTATTTCTAATATTAAACCCTCCTTCGAAAAACTTTGCTCTGAAAGACAGGCCCAAGGAAGTCACTAATAATTATTAAATTTGTTTTTAATTTAGTAAGTTGTTTTAATTTAATAAGTTAATTATTAAATATGTCGAAATGTATTTTGTTTTGTATGTGTGTGTGTGTTCTTTCCTTTCAGTCACTTAATCAATTTTTTTAAATAACATTTTCTCTTGGATATGCTCGCGCCCCCCCATTAGTGTGCTCGCGCCCCCCTAGGGGGGCGCGCCCCACAGGTTGAGAGTCACTGGAGTAAATGAAAAATATTTTTTTACATGCACATGTTTCTCTAAATACAGAGTTCAGTATAGATTGACTAGAAATGATGAGTTTAAGTATATTCTTTACATGGACAAAATTAGAGAACAAATCCTTTGGTATTTATTAAGAAATTTTTAAAAACATTTAATCTCCAGAGAGATCATAATGCTTTGACTATTCGATTAACCCCGTTTCACGTAGTTGAAAAATATAAATACAATATGATTATTTTTATTTCATTTTTAGAATTTGTTCATAGTTTGTAATATACATATACTTTCCAGTACATATTATTATTTTTAAAGAAGTAATGTCTGCATTTATTTTGACTACAAATCGCAATACAATTGTTAATGCATAATTTTTATGATAAATGCATAATTTATTGATTTACCCCTTCCATCTACTGTTACATACAAAACACCATCCATTATAATATATTTTTCTTATACTTAACTAAATTCTTAACTAAATTCCTTTATGATTTATTAAAATAATTTATTTCCTTTACAGCATAAACAATTATCAATACTAAAATTTCTTTTTTATACAACATAAACATATATTTGTAAAAACAGAATATTTAAATTAGCTGTAATATGATCGTGTTTCTTCACCCTTTTTCGTAACTAAAACCTCCTGTGTCTGCATAAAAAAGTTTGAGTGTTTTAAACAGAAAACTATTTACTAAAATACATGTATTTTTGAATATTTTTTAAGTCATCTTTATTATGTTTTTTCTTTAGTAACATAAATCGACGTTTTGATGTAAAGATTCTAACTCCTTTATGTGAAATATATTCATAAAGGGGTAATGTGGTATCCATTTTTTATCACCAGGAAACTTTCTAAACCTTTCATAATTTTAAGTGTCTATCCTCTTGACGTTGTAACGTCATTCAGGTGTCCATATGTAGAAAGCACTTGTCAGACGCTCAACGTCAGGACATTCACATTTTAAGTTATATCACTACACACAATATACATGTAAAACACATTTAAATCTACACAAACGAAACGAATTGACTCATAACTTCTCGCTAAAAACCGCACATTCCTTTCTCGAGTCAACATCAATCCACTCACTTCACTTCGTTTTCACTTTAGTAGTAATTCAGGGAGGAAAGGAAAAGTGGACTAAAATTTATTTTACTTGTTAGACGAAAGTTTAGTATATATTTAGAGCACGACGTGAAATTTCCATTCACTTGCTCGCCATTGGCGACTAAATATTTAAATGTAGCGAGTAAATTTGTTATTTAAAATATTATATTTTACTATCATTGAAAAAGATAATGGATAAATTTTGTAGTGAAAAATATTCAGGCTTTACGAATATGCTGGTCTAGATTCTAGCAGTTTTAGATCTTCTACCAGTGAACGATGATTCATGTGAAAAAACTTTACAAAGCAGAAAAATAATTTTGCTTACAGAAACTCACACAAGACTGACGCACTGTAAGGTTTCTCCAGATTTATGTTAATGCACTTACTCTTACACTTAATTAGTCGATAGCTACTACGGCAAGAGGTATTTCAAACCAAAACGTAAGAACTACAGTTCGGTAACTTTGCTTGCATGATTTGTTAGTGGTACATGAAGATTTCTGGAACTATTACAATTTTATGGCTACCCTACTTTGACTTAAATTATCATCATTATTATTGCTGCTTCCTTTTATAGTTACAATCGCTAAACAGGTTTATAATATTACATCTCCTAAAAGTTTAAAAGATTTTCATATTTTTCATAAATGTAAAGTAAAAATTTATTTCTGATGCCACTTGTACAAACCAAACACGATTAAGC
>CM063506.1:79814834-79829834 GCA_032207245.1 Pardosa pseudoannulata | reverse complement strand
ACAATTTTTGGATTTACAGAGTTAAAATAGGATAACATCTGATGAGTGGTCTAGTGCATATAAAAAGATTTCGCTAATTCTTAATTTTCTCGCATTTTATGTTACTTAAATAAAAGTGTTTAAAAATAAAAGTGGGTTATATTAATATGTTCTAGACACATGTTTCCAAGAACAAAATAGAGGTTAAAGCAAGTAAATGTAAAAAATAAATAACTGCATTGTAATTCAAAAGTGAATGAAGGTAATCATAAAAAATTTATTGAGCTATAAAACAAGAAAAAGAATCACATCTGTTGTTTCCTATGCCAACATATATTTATGTTTAGTAGCGTTACGCTGCTTGTAGCTTTATACAAAATCATATTAGTTTTGTTTCTTATGCATTAAGTCCTACATAAAATAAACTTTCAGCCATCTGGTTTGTAAAGAGAAAATTTGTGTAGACTTTCTACTTCTACTGGTTAAATAAGGTTTTCGAATTTTAAAAAGTGAACATCTATTTGGTTTGCTTAATGTATCTGATATGGATTATTTTATGTTTTTCACATTTATTTTTAACTGAAAAATCTTTCATTTTGAAAATTATTTCTTTTCATTTAACATTTGTAGTCGATAAAAAGTAATTTACATTTTAAAACAGAGTTATCTGTTAGTTATATGTATATATTATATGATATATATATATATAGATAAATATATAGATATATATGTATATATATATATGTTATATATATATATATATATATATATATATATATATATATATATATATATATATATATATATATATATATATATATAATATATATATATATATATATATATATATATATATATATATATATATATATATATATATATATATATATATATATATATATATATATATATATATATATATATATATATATATATATAAATATATATATATATATATATATATATATATATATATATATATATATATATAATATATATATATATATATATATATATATATATATATATATATATATATGTCTGTGGCGCAGTGGACGAGAAATCCTAGGATCAAATCCCCGTACAGGCGATGTGGGAATTTTAATTTAATATAATTACGTTTGTAATGACTACGCGTGGAGTGACAAGTATTTTTTAATATATTTCTACTTTTCTTTGAAAATTAAAATATTAATTAGTTAAAAGTTTAGGCCAATTAATCGTTTTGAAAGGAAGAACATACTATTCATTTTATTCGTTATTCTTTTTTATATGGCCGAACGATGGCCGAATGGTTAGGGTGCTGGCCTTCGGAACCGGAGTTCGTGGGTTCGAATCCCACTGTGGCATGGATGTTCGTAGCCGTTCTGAATCGGCTTTAAGCAGTAGGTCCCGGTCTCATTAGACCTCGTGTGCAAAAAGTAGACCGTAGAACTCCACAACCAAATCAAATCTTTTTTATATGTTGAACAAATTAGTGAGAAAATATTACCAATGGATTTTCCAAACGTAGAAACTGGAAAGAATCTTTTGTCCTTATTCTAAACACAGAAATTGGTATTTAATTACTAAGACTAGTTAAGCTTACAGATTTGTGCTGCACTATATACCTAAACGTTGTTTAATTTATGGCTAATTGATGACATTTAAAACGAAACATAGACTTTGATATTTACATTGAATATAACTTATAAAACATCCCCTATATAATAATAGCCTAAGTTATCTTTGTCTGTTCTCGAATTTATGAAGCGGTTTCACCTGGAATGGATAGGGGCATTCATATGGGATCCTTGTTGAGTTAGGATTAGCAAAATTCAAAGCAAGTCTTTAAAACGTACAAAATCCACCCCTTCCCCCCTTTTCGAGCGTTTAATGCCATTATTTCAAGCCCTATTTCCCCCGGTTAAGAGCAGGCGATTAAATTTATCAATTTATCACATAACAAATAGGTAAAAATAACCATTTTTGTAGCATTAAGACGTCATTCCTTTAACCAACTCATTCAATCATTTCTTATTTTAAATTATATAAATATCGTTTGCATTATTCTCATGCGTTTTATCGCTAAACTTCGATATTACGTAAATAATTTTCTTTTATATTTGGCTTAAATAATAGATTAGGTACATATGAGATAATTTTAAATTTAATCATCGATTATTTTTTGTTGCAACGAAAATTTTAACATCGGTATTAACAACAAATTATTTTCATAAAAGTCTAGAAATCTCTTTCACGGAATAATAAGTATCTATTGTTCATGTTATATGTCTTTGAAAATTAAGAAGTTTGATCTTTTTTTTTGTTAGTTTTTTATACATAACCACATGATTCGACTAAATGAATTCAACGTGATTTTAAACTGCATTTACAGTATCGGGAGACTTTAGAGGAGTATGAAGATAAACAAATTATTGAGCGTGTACCAGAGAATTCTCAGCCAAAAAGAAACAATTTTCTTACCTGCCACATAGGGCACTTTTCAATTCTGGATTATTAAAAATCTTACTAATCCCGTCATATGACGGGCTATATGCTAGTTTTTATATTTTATGACAAATATATAAGGAGTGTCTATTATAAACAACAGAATGTTTGTGAAAGTGTCGTAGCATGAAATTATATAAGCTATTAAATAACTAATTTCTGTTTGTCATTATGACGTTTACTTACTATACACTTATCGGATTACTGAAGTGTCTTCACTAACAAAAATTACATTTATCTTACACAAGAATCGCTCAGTAACTTTTATTAATCAAAATGATGATTGAATCAAATAACGGAATTTATTATACTTCAGGAACATGAGAAAATAATGGCACAGGCATTTTTGCTCTCATATTTCTTTCACTAAAACCATGGGTTTATTAAAAGCTAAAAAATATAAATAAATTTGTAAATCCAAGATCTTAAAAAATAATCTAGGGCAAAATGCTTAGGGTTTGTTTAAAATTAGGATTACGGACATTTCTTATATACCTATTTCTACGAACCCGCGTCAATTTGACGCATGAACGAATATATATTACAACACACAGAAAGCAATGTAATTATACACGATAAGTAAAAAATTAAAATATGAGATATGATTGAGGTTTACAATAATATTACTAATTCGAAAAATATTCTAGTATTTTATTTTTCAATACTCGAACCAAGCAACTAAAACCTTCAAAATCTCTTCACACTCTGACTTCAATTGACATTTTGCGTTTCGATCTTTTTACTGTTGCTTATTGCTTGTTTCATTTGAGATAACAATATCGGCCAACGGATCGAAGTATAGTTCTAATACATTATTCCTATTTACCATTGTTGCAATGCTTGCATGAGTCGAACTAATTTACTAAACATTTTGTCTACATTACGATCACGTCAAATTGACGCATATCCGAAGAGATAGGTATACCACATAGAAAATTTCAATATTTCAACACTTTTAAAGAAAATCGACTTCAAAATATATTTACCTCGTTCAGTAGATAAAAGTAAGTACTTTACTTACTTTTATCCATTGAACTAATACTTTATTTTTTAAAAGTAACTTTAAGTCTGCAAATAAGTTTGTTATAACCTGTGGATACGCAGCTTCCTTTTTGATGGCAATCTCCACTCTAAAAAAATTCATTATAAGGAATATTAACGATGTTAGTCATAACTCAAAAAGAATTAGCCATAGAATGTTTAAATTTTTTATGTAGCAATGAAATAGCTGACGGCTGCAGCAAAATTCGAGAAACTTTCATGATTCGTCACGAAAATATAGACCGTATAGAACTGTTATAAAAATTTAGTGTGCATCTTCAATTTTCATTGAATTTATGCACACTACATAATGAAATTCTCGATATAATAACCATTAACACTATTAATCTAGAATTTTGCAAATGAAAGTGATCGACGTATTTATGTGCAGTTGTAAAAATGTTTCTTAAACATGGCAAAGTATGCTTTTAAAGTTTTTTAAATGCTTTTAAATTTTTAGAATTTTTTTTTCATAGGTTATTTTTCGAATTTTTATTGTTTGTATAATACACAATGAATGACGTATCATAATCACAAAAAAAATACTGTTTTGAAAGGAATTACGATAGAAAAAATAGTCTCAACACGACAAATAACAATGCCTTGTATCTCCACCAGATGGCAGACCGAACGATGGCCGATTGGTTAGTGTGCTGGCCTTCGGTACCTGAGTTCGTGGGCTTGAATCCCACTGTGGCATGGATGTTCGTAGCCGTTCGGAATTGGCTTTAAACTGTAGGTCCCGGTCTCACTAGCCCTCGTGTAGCAAAAGGTAGACCGTAGCACCCCAAACCAAACCACCAGATGGCAGTACTTGAGGTCTACTTAAACTGCTTAGACAACATGGTTAAATTTAATAATAATAATAATAGACACATTAAATCTCGAAGAGAATGCGAATAAGGAAATTCTGATGACGCATTATACAAAATTGTAAGTCCTGTGATGTTAATTCAGATTTTCTTAGCTGTACAATACTTTCAATCTGTCAGAGTTCCCTTAATTCAGATAAATAGCCGTATTTGTAGGTTTGTGTATCGGATTTAGTGATTCAATTAAACTGTCCTTATTCAACCAATGGAAAAGTCGACTAAAAGCCTTTATGGTTTATAAAGAGATGAAAATACAGAGATACAAAGATTCCTGACTAAGAAAACCAAATATTTTTCTTAATACTAGGATAAGTATTACAATAATTTATCATGAAAAATATTATGGTTCATAGTAAGAAAATGGTTAGATAGAAGATTTTAAATATAAATATCAATAGTAGTGAACTTAAATTTCGTTACAGCTCTTTATTTACTTAGTATCCGAGGACATTATGTTTTGTAAAAATCTTATATTTTACGATATTTAAAATGTATTTACTTTAGAACATTCGTATATTACCGTACAGGTCTAGCATAGATATCAAATGTAAGCAAGAAAGATTTATAAATAATTATTACAATAATAAAATGTATGTTATTTTTATTAATCAGAGATCTTAATTCTGAAAATGCAATATCATAAAGAATTTAATCAGTTGTAAGTTCTTTGATAAACATCCTTAATCATTTAGATTAATTCATGCTAGCGCCATCTATCGATAGCATTTTGAACCACTACATTTTCTGGTGATAAAATATTTCATACTAGCAATACTTTTGCCCAAAACTGCAATTCAGCATTATTATTTGTTTCATTTGCGTTTATTTTAATCAGCTCTATACACATAAATGCAACTGGATATTTAAGCAAAAAACAACTTAGAATACACATTTTGTTTATCTAGAAGACACAAATAACTCTTAAACTGTTTTCTGTTCTTATATGAGAAAATAATTATATAATGTACATTGAATATAAAGTTTTCAGTTTTATTTCTAAATGAAAAATATAACTAAATTTAAAACGCTACACCAATTTATTTTCATTGTAAGTAGAATTCATTGTGTGTCATATATGATATATAAGCATATAAAACATTAGAATTTATTTATCATATGTCATGTATATAGAAGTATACATTTAAAAAAGTTTAAAAATATGTACTAGAGAGAGAGAAACTCCAATATATTTTCGTAAGCACATTACTTGTGTCTTGCAAGAATTTAATGCCTTTTATTACATACCTATTAATAATTTTGGTATTCTAACCTTATTCATTGATGCATTTGTATCAAATGCATATTTATTATAATAAACTTTTTCTGTCCTTATATGAGAAAATAATTATATAATGAACATTAAATATAAAGTTTCGAATTTTTTCTAAATGAAAAATATTACTGAATTTAAGATTCTACATCATTTTATTTAAAGCGTAAATAGAATTCATTGTGTATCATGTGTGATAAGCATATAAAACATTAGAATGTATATATAATATGTCATGTATATAGAACTAGCATATGTTTAAAAGAGTGTGACAATATGTACATACTTATTAATGATTTTGGTATTCTAACATACATTGATGTATTTGTATCAAATGCATATTTATTATAACAAACTTTTTTCTGTCCTTATAGGGGAAAATATTTATATAATTAACATTAAATATAAAGGTTTGAATTTCATTTCTAAATGAAAAATTTAACTGAATTTAAGAAGCTACACCATTTTATTTTCAGCTTCAGTAGAATTCATTGTGTATCATGTATGATATATAAGCACATAAAACATTAGAATGTATATATAATATGTCATGTGTATAGAACACACATACGTTTAAAAAGTTTGACAATACCTATTTGAGAGAGAAAAAATACTGTATAGCACCTTACGAGTTGCTTCCAAGACTTTAATGTCTCTTACTACATACTTATCAATATTTTTGGTATTCTAACCTTATTCATTGATGTATTTGTATCAAATGCATATTTATTATAATAAACTTTTATCTGTCCATATATGAGAAAATAATTATATAATGTACATTAAATATAAAGGTTTGAATTTGTCTAAATAAAAAAAAATATAACTGAATTTAAAACTCTACACCATTTTATTTTCAGCGTAAGTAGAATTCATTGTGTTCCATGTATGATATATAAATATGTATACATTGGAATGTATATATAATATGTCCTGTGTATAGAAAAAGCATAGGTTTAAAAGAGTGTGACAATATGTACATACTTATTAATAGTTTTAGTATTCTAACCTTTATCATTGATGTATTTGTATCAAATGCATATTTATTATAATAAACTTTTTTCTTTAAATTTATGAGAAAATAATTATATAATGTACATTAAATATAAAGTTGTGAATTTGTCTAAATGAAAAATATAACTGAATTTAAGACTGTACACCATTGTATTTTCAGATTAATTAGAATTCATTGTGCATTATGTATCATAAGCATATAAAATATTAGAATGTATATATCATATGTCATTTATATAGAACAAGCGTAGGTTTAAAAAAGTATGACAATATGTACATACCTATTAATAGTTTTCGTATTCTAACCTTATTCATTGATGTATTTGTATAGAATGCATATTTATTATAATAAACTTTTTTCTGTCCTTATATGAGAAAATAATTATATAATGTTCATTAAATATAAAGTTTTGAATTTCATTTTTAAATGAAAAATATAACTGAATTTAAGTCTCTACACCATTTTATTTTCGCGTTAGTAGAATTCATGGTGTACCATGTATGATATATAAACATATAAAACATTAGAATGTATATATTATATGCTATGTATGTAGAACAAGCATAGGGTTAAAAAGTATGACATTATGTACTTGAAAGAGAGAAACTCCCATATGTTTTAAAAGCACTTTTCTTGTTGCTTGCAAAAATTTAATGTCTTTTACTATATACCTATTAATAGTTTTGGTATTCTAACTTTATTCATTGAAGTATTTGTAGCAAATGCATAGTTATTATAATAAACTTTTTTTCTTTCCTTATTTGAGAAAAAACTTCTAATGTATATTAAATATAAAGTTTTGAATTTGTCTAAATGAAAAAAATAACTGAATTTAAGACTGTACACCATTGTATTTTCAGCGTAAGTAGAATTCATTTTGTATCATGTATGTTAAGCATATAAAACATTAGATTGTATATATTATATGTCATTTATATAGAACAAGCATAGGTTTAAAAAGTGTGACAATATGTACATACCTAATAATAGTTTTCGTATTCTAACCTTATTCATTGATGTATTTGTATAAAATGCATATTTATGATAATAAACTTTTTTCTGACGTTATATGAGTAAATAATTTTATAATGTACATTAAATATAAAGTTTTGAATTTGTCTAAATGAAAAATATAACTGAATTTAAGAAGCTACACCGTTTTATTTTCAGCGTAAGTAGAATTCATTGTGCATCATGTATTATAAGAAAAGTAAAACATTAAAATGTATGTATAATATGTCATGTATATAGAGAAACATAGGTTTAAAAAAGTTTGACAATATATACTTAAAGATCAGAAACTCCAATATGTTTTCATAAACATTTTACTTGTTCACTTCAAGAATTTAATGTTTTTTACTATACACCTATTAATAGTTTTGGTATTCTAACTTTATTCATTGATGTATTTGTATCAAATGCATACTTATTATAACAATCTTTTTTCTTTCCTTATTTAAAAATACTAATATAATGTACATTAAATATAAAATGTTCAATTTGTCTAAATGAAAAGTATAACTGAATTTAAGACTGTACACCACTGTATTTTCAGCGTAAGTAAAATTCATTGTGCATCATGTATGATAAGTATATGTCATTTATATAGAATAAGCATAGGTTTAAAACAGTTTGACAATATGTACATACCTATTAATAGTTTTCGTATTCTAACCTTATTAATTGATGTATTTGTTTAAAATGCATATTTATTATAATAAACTTTTTTTTTGTCCTTATATGAGAAAATAATTTTATAATGTACATACATTAAATATAAAGTTTTGAATTTGTCTAAATGAAAAATATAACTCAATTTAAGACACATTTTAAGACTTTACACCATTTAATTTTCTTCGTAAGTAGAATTCATTGTTTATCATGTATAATAAGCATATAAAACATTAGAATGTATATATAATATATCATGTATGTAAAACAAGCATAGGTTTAAAAAAGTGTGACATTATGTACTTGAGAGAGAGAAACTCAAATATGTTTTCTTAAACTCTTTACATGTTGCTTGTAAGAATTTAATGTCTTTTACTACATACCTATCAATAGTTTTGGTATTCTAACCTTATTCATTGATGTATTTTTATCAAATGCATATTTATTATAATAAACTTTTTTATGTCCTTATATGAAAAAATAATTATATAATGTACATTAAATATAAAGTTTTGATTTTTTCTGAATGAAAAATATAACTGAATTTAAGACTCTATACCATTTTATTTTAAGCTTAAGTAGAATTCACTGTGTATCATGTATGATATATAAGCATATAAAATATTAGAATGTATATATCATATGTCATGTATATAGAGCAAGCATAGGTTTAAAAGAGTGTGACAATATGTACATACTTATTAATAGTTTTAGTATTCTAACCTTTATCATAGATGTATTTGTATCAAATGCATATTTATTATAACAAACTTTTTTCTGTCCTTATATGAGAAAATAATTATATAATGAACATTAAATATAAAGTTTTGAATTTTTCTAAATGAAAAATGTAACTGAATTTAAGATTCTACACCATTTTATTTTCAGCGTAAGTAGAATTCATTATGTATCATGTGTGATAAGCATATAAAACATTAAAATGTATATATAATATGTCATGTATATAGAACAATCATAGGTTTAAAAGAGTGGGACAATATGTACATATTAATAGTTTTGGTATTCTGACATACATTGATGTATTTGTATCAAATGCATATTTATTATAACAAACTTTTTCTGTCCTTATATGAGAAAATAATTATATAATGTACATTAAATATAAAGTTTTGAATTTCATTTCTAATTGAAAAATTTAACTGAATTTAAGACGCTACACCGTTTTATTTTCAGCTAAAGTAGAATTCATTGTATATCATGTATGATATATAATAATATAAAACATTAGAATGTATATATCATATGTCATGTATATAGAACAAGCATACGTTTATTAAAATTTGACAATATGTATTTGAGAGAGAGAAATTCCAATATGTTTTCATAATCACTTTACGTGTTGCTAGCAAGAATTTAATGTCTTTTACTACATACCTATTAATAGTTTTGGTATTCTAACTTTATTCATTGATGTATTTGTATCAAATGCATATTTATTATAATAAATATTTTTCTCTTCTTATATGAGAAAATAATTATATAATGTACATTAAATATAAATTTTTGAATTTTCTAAATGACAAATTTAAATGAATTTAAGATTCTATACCATTTTATTTCAAGAGTAAGTAGAATTCATTGTGTATCATGTAAGATAAGCATATAAAACATTAGAATGTATGTACAATATGTCATGTATATAGAACGAGCATAGTTTTAAAAAGTTTTGACAATATGTACTTGAGAGAGAGAACCTCGATTATGTTTTCTAAAACATTTTACTTGTTCATTGCAAGAATTTAATGTCTTTTACTACATACCTATTAATAGTATTGGTATTCTAACTTTATTCATTGATGTATTTGTATGAAATGCATATTTATTATAATAATCTTTTTTCTTTCCTTATTTGAGAAAATACTTATATAATGTACATTAAATATAAAGTTTTGAATTTGTCTAAATGAAAAAAATAACTGAATTTAAGACTGTACACCATTGTGTTTTCAGCGTAAGTAGAATTCATTGTGCATCATGTATGATAAACATACAAAACATTAGAATGTATATATCATATGTCATTTATATAGAACAAGCATAGGTTTAAAAATGTGTGTCAATATGTTCATACCTTTTAATAGTTTTCGTATTCTAATCTTATTAATTGATGTATTTGTATCAAATGCATATTTATTATAATAAACTTTTTTCTGTACTTATATGAGAAAATAATTTTATAATGTACATTAAATATAAAGTTTTGAATTTGTCTAAATGAAAAATATAACTGAATTTAAGACTCATTTAAAGACTTTACTCACTTTTATTTTCATTATAAGTAGAATTCATTGTGCATCTTGTATGATATGCAACCATATAAAAGATTAGAATGTATATATCATTTGTCATGTTTATAGTACAAGCATAGGTTTAAAAAAGTCTGGCAATATATACTTGAGAGATAGAAATTGTAATATGTGTTCATAAACACTTTACTTGTTGCTTGTAAGACTTTAATCTCTTTTACTGCATACCTATCGATAGTTTTGGTATTCTAACCTTATTCATTGATGTATTTGTATCCAATGCATATTTATTACAATAAAATCCAAAGAACGAAAACTTTATAAACAGAAGCACAAGGATTATCCTTTTGTAATCCTCCAAAGTAAAGTAAAATAACAGTCTTCTTTTTCTCTTATCAAAAGTAGATAAGAACTTTGCTTTTGGAGTTTTATTGAAAAAGGTTTTTATTCATGCATTCAGAAAAGTCTCGAGTTAACACCTGAAAGAGTGAAGTGGTGATTTTGTTTTCGTGAATATATCTTTTTTCAATTCACTTCGTCACATTCATTGAGGGGAAAAAATCGATAGTTGTTTAATGGAAAGTATAAGATATTTTCATAAATTTAATGCAGATGGTTTATTCAACATAACACTGATATAAGAAATTTTACAAAGTATCAAATGGATGAAAAACTTTATTTCAAAAATATTTTTATGAGCACTTTTACGGACTTAGACTGCTAAAAAGTATTTACCTGTATTTCAAATTTGATCATTTTTTTTTCAGAATCTAAATATAGATTTGTTAAAATTTTTGAGATAAAATTAATATATTTTCTTTTGATTTAGTCTGGAAGTATTTTCGCTAACAACTAAATTCTATTTTGTAATATAAAATGCATCCTGCAAGTAAAAGTAAAATTTTTGCCTGTAAAGGTTGTAGGAATGGAGATTAAAACAGCAACATTTAAACCAATTAATAATGTATAAGTTATTAAATAGTTGCTGTTCTCGGTTTGTTAGACTACAAATATATATTGTTAAATGCACATTACAATACAGAGCGAAACAAATTGAAAATTATAGATTATTTTTTTGTAAAAGACGGAGGAACGGGGAATAAAACAACAACATTTCAACCAATTAATAACGCATAATTTACTAAATAATTGCTGTTTTACCTTTGTCAGACTACAGATATGCATTATTTAATACACATTACATTTCAGAGCAAAACAAATTGAAAATTATAGATTATTTTTTGTAAAAGACGTAGGAACGGAGATTAAAACAACAACATATCAACCATTTAATAACGCATAATTTACTAAATAATTGCTGTTTTACCTTTGTCAGACTACAGATATGTATTATTAAATACACATTACATTTCAGAGCAAAACAAATTGGAAATTATAGATTATTTTTTGTAAAAGACTTAGAAACGGAGATTAAAAGAACGACAACATTTCAACCAATTAATAACGTATAATTTATTAAATAATTTTTGTTTTGCCTTTGTTAGACTACAAATATATATTATTAAATACACATTACCTTTTAGAACAAAACAAATTGGAAAATATATATTATTTTTTAATGTTGTGTGTCACTTTAATTACCATATCAATAAATGTTTTCATTAAATGCTTTATACGTTTATGAGTTTCTACTTTCATGAAAACATGGAAACCTAATTTTGACGAATAGCTAAGGTGATGGGTTTATCTAAAATTATCCATTCTATCAGGATTTAAACGTTAACGCAATTCACCAGACAACATTTACTACATACAGTGGGAGGTAAAGCAGTCTTTCATGTAAGCTAATTAGATATAAACAAATTTGTAGTAGTGTTAGTTAAGTAGCCTGTGGTATTAAATTGTAAATATCTTGAAACGAATCCTGTAATTACAGGATGTAACAGAAAATTAATTAATATTTGTTTTTATAGTTTTTAATAAACAATTATCTCTACGATATATCTTTTGAATTTTTGTCATGTATAATAACAAAATCTAATCAGCAATTGTACAGAGAGGGCTTTCCACCACTATGTTATACTCATTTGCTACGCGAGAGCCAATGATAGTACAATAAATGTATTAAGAAGAAGACATAACATTAAAAAAATTCTATCCATACGACTGTTAAATCGACATAAAATTGGAATTTTTAGAAAAAATATATGGGATAAAATTTTAGCTCTGAACATTTTAAAATAATCTTCGTAAAAAATTTCTAATATTAAGAGGAGTTATGAATAAAAACTTTTTTTTTCATGTAACGCGCATGTTATCGTTAAAAGTTTCTAAAATATTTTAATGAAAATTTTACAGGTTATATATAATTTTCATGCGATTAAACTTAAGTTTATATATATATATATATATATATATATATATATATATATATATATATATATATATATATATATATATATATATATATATATATATATATATATATATATATATATATATATATATATATATATATATATATATATATATATATATGTATATATATATATATATATGTATATATATATATATATATATATATATATATATATATATATATATATATATATATATATATATATATATATATATATATATATATATATATATATATATATATATATATATATATATATATATATATATATATATATATATATATATATATATATATATATATATATATATGTATATATATATATATATATATATATATAATATATATATATATATATATATATATATATATATATATATATATATATATATATATATATATATATATATATATATATTATATATATATATATATATATATATATATATATATATATATAATATATATTATATATATATATATATGTATATATATATATATATATATATATATATATATATATATATATATATATATATATATATATATATATATATATATATATATATATATATATATATAATATATATATATATATATATATATATATATATATATATATATATATATATATATATATATATATATATTATATATATATATATATATATGTATATATATATATATATATATTATATATATATGTATATATATATGTATATATGTTATATATATATATATATATTTTTTATAATATATATATATATATATATATATTTTGTATATAAAAATATATATATTTTTATATAAATTATATATATATTTTATATTTTTATATAAAATATTTATATAATAAAAATTTATATATATATAAATATATATTCAAAAATAACACTTAATAAAAAAAATCACTTTTTATTTTTTAAATATATATATATGAATCGTATACATATACAAATTTAGGTTTAAAGTTATTTTGCGGTATTGTAGTGTGTTTTAAAACAATAAGTTTGCTTTAAACTTAATTATATTTTTATATTTTTAACTTAATTATCATGCGCGCTAGCCTTGATATTATTTATGAAAACAATAAAGTGTCTCTTATATAAAATTTTCAAAGAAAAATATTTTTATGTTTCAAAAATGAATGAGATATGTGTGTAAAGATAATAACTTGCTCTAATTACGTTAAAAAACATGTTTGTAAAATTGGTAGTTTTCAAGATATAATAAATCGGAATGATAATTTTCTTCACACTGTTTCGACTTTTAAGAGTCTTGTGGCCCCTTAACTAACCCAGGTAAGTTAAATATAGAAAATACATATTCTATTTGCAACCACTATAGTCAAAATAAGCATATATTCATTTTGAAATCTTATTCAGGAAAATTCATTTTTGGAAGTGTCAGTTTCATTACAGCGTATGTAATCATTCAATATAATACATACATGACCATAAAAAGACATTTTTCTGTATACCACGGAAGTAATACTCATTTACTGCCATTTTCGATCTGTGTTTATTTTTCGAATTTTAAGAGTCGTATAACCCCTTAATTAACTCAGGAAAGGGAAACATAGAAAACACATATTCTATTCGCAACAGCTCTAGTCATATGTGTTAATGTTGTATTTATTCCATCTCAATGTTTATATAGGTTACAAGGAGAGGAGAGATAAAAAACGATTATTTTTAATGCATTCTTAAGACTTCATTAAAAAAACCAACTTCACGAATCCAAAGGTATCTCTGATTGACCCTTTATAGAAAAATACCGACTGCAAACAAGTTACCCATTAACATAAAATAATTTTATTAGAATTTTTGACACAATATGAATTAGCTAGATATGTTCAAATTTAAAGCTATTATGCTATTAGGTGTACATTCGCACTATGCTCATGTAGGTAAAATATGGAACAATGTTTCTATATATAGCACAAACTTGTACATGTTTTACAAGATTTATTTTTGATGAAATAATTCCTTGAACTCTGAACACACTGGTACAGT
>CM063506.1:79807334-79809834 GCA_032207245.1 Pardosa pseudoannulata | reverse complement strand
CTCTGTTAATAATAACTCCTTATAAAGAGAATTGTGATAATTATAGTGTAAATAAAAGACATAAATAATTGATGATTATGATATATGATAACCAAGGATCTATTTGTAAATGAATGTATAGAATAAATGTCTGAATCTCAATATAAAGTATTATATTCATTCTGTGTTTCCCCCTTGTAACGAACACTGGTGTATAGGTTGTATGTACATTACAACATCAGCAATATTTGCTTCGGTGTGGTACAGCAAAATGGTCACTGTAAGTTTCACTTCCTTTTTGGAAGTATTTTGCATACCTTTCAAAATCTACCGTACATGTTTTTCGTAAGAGAACTCATAGATATTTTGACAACATACCAAGATAATAAAAATCAGATAATTTAGACCAATTTAGAGAATTGAAAGTCATGGGAACACTCGGAATTCGTTGACTACAACGAAATTGGCAACTGAAAAGACAACTGGTTTTGAG
Organism: Pardosa pseudoannulata; assembly: GCA_032207245.1. Lineage (NCBI taxonomy): Eukaryota > Metazoa > Arthropoda > Arachnida > Araneae > Lycosidae > Pardosa > Pardosa pseudoannulata. The sequence continues at coordinate 79,809,362 of CM063506.1, read as the reverse complement.
AGCAAAATATTAGTTCAACAAATGGATTACAACCTCTACAGATTCCTGAAGAACTGTTAGAATTAAAATCAGATACAATATATTTAATTTCATCAATAAATTTTAATTAAAATCTTACCCAAATAGATTACAAAATTCTAAATTAAGCTTTTATTTGTAAACAGTATTATTCAGCAATATTTGCTTCGGTGTGGTACATATCAAAGAGATAATTTAAATCAGCAGCAACTACAAAATGGTCACTGTAAGTTTAAGTTGCTTTCTTGGAAGTATTTTGTATACCTTACAAAAACTACCTTAAATGATTATCGTTAGAGAATTCATAGAAAATTTGTCAACATACCACGATAGTAAAAATTAGATATTTAATAATTTAGAGAATTTTAAGTCCTGGGAACACTCGGAATTTGTTCACTACAACAGAATTTGCAACTGAAGAGACAACTGTCATTGAGAGAAAAATGTTGACAAATAGTTTACAACTTCTACGGATATATGAAGAATTGCTACAATTAAAAATCAAATACAATATATTTAATTTCATCAAAATATTTTAATTAACTCTGAATAAAATTTGATTCAGATAGTTTATACAAATCTAAAATAAGCATGTTTTTGTAAATTGCGTTATTCAACAATATTCATTTCGCTGTGGTACATAACAAAGAGATAATTTTCACCACCAGCAATGTCACAGTGATCACCATGAGTTTTAGTTTCTTTCTTCTCAGTATTCTGGAAACCTTACAGAATGTAGCTAATATATATTAGATAGAGTATCCATAGATATTTCGTCAACATACCAGGTAAGTGGAAAGTAAATAATTAATAATTTACAGAATTAAGAGTTCGGGGAACATTCGGAATTAGTTGCCTACAACTCAAGAGGCAATCTAGCATTCAGGGCGAAATGGTAAACGTTTAAATGTTAAACTGTTAAACGTCAAACTTCCAAATGTTAAATGCTTAAATGCTAAATGTATAAATGTTAAATGCTTAAATGTTAAATATTTAAATGCTCAATATTTAAATGTTAAATGCTAAATGTTTAAATGTTGAATGTTTAAATGTTAAATGTTTAAATGATAAATGTTTAAATGTTAACTATTTAAATGCTAAATATTTAAATGTTAAATATTTAAATGCTAAATGTTTAAATGTTTAAATGTTTAATGTTTAAATATTAAATGTTTAATGTTAAATGTTAAATGTTTAAATTTTTAAATGTTATAGATAGTAAATGTTTAAATGTTTAAATGTTAAATGTTTAAATATTAAATGTTTAAATGTTAAATGTTATATGTTAAATGTTTAAATGTTATAGATAGTAAATGCTTAAATGTTAAATGTTTAAATATTAAGTGTTTAAATGTTCCCAAAAAATTTACACAAATCTAAAAGAAGCTTTTATTTGTAAATAATACGATTCAGCAATATCAGCTCTGGTGTGGTACATATCAAAGAGCCAATTTGCATAAACAACATCATTTCAAGGAGTTTTCTTTTCTTTTCTGTCCTTTTTAGTTTCTTCCTTCGATGTACGCTGTAAACCTTGCAGTTTCTGTAGTGAACAATACAGTTTTCTATAGTGGTTTCTATAGTGGTTTTCTATAGTAGTTTTCTATAGTACTACAGTTTTCTATAGTGAAATGATAGACATTATATCAACATACTGTTACAATTTTCAAAGCTGGGTTCGGGGATTGAATGGACTTTAAAGGCTACAGCACGAAAACAATCATTTATTAGCAATCAGTTGGGATATACAACACACCGTGCTTACTCTGTAAACGGAGAAATACATTTAACGACTCTTACTCGTTCACAGGATCACAGGATGGTTTTGGCACAGAACTGCCTGGGTCTAGCCCTCTAGTTCTGCAATTCTAATGGGATTGGCAAAACAACACTATTGATATGATTTGGCTCTAACATGACAAAATAAGCGTAAAAATAAAAAGAATATAAGAATGCTTGAATTTGGTCAGTAGTAGAAAATATAAGTACAATTACGCAGTGTAGAACAGG
>CM063506.1:79779834-79802334 GCA_032207245.1 Pardosa pseudoannulata | reverse complement strand
GTATGGTGCTGTTGTAATACTGTCAATTTTTCTTCTGTTTATATTCATGCTCCTCATTTAGTCCCAATCTTGTGACGATGTTTGAATTATGGTATATTATTTTGATTTACAATACATTATACTTTTATCTTTTCTCTTCAATTAATGTTAAAGATGAGAAAATACACACACGCACACACACATACAAACACACACACACACACACACACACACACACACACACACACATATATATATATATATATATATATATATATATATATATATATATATATATATATATATATATATATATATATATATATATATATATATATATATATATATATATATATATATATATATATATATATATATATATATATATATATATATATATATATATATATATATATACATATATATATATATATATATATATATATATATATATATATATATTATATACATACATATATATATATATATATATATATATATATATATTTACACACACACACATATATATATATATGTATATATGTTTATATACAGTAAAACCTCCAAAGTTGACCACCTCTCTATGTTGACCGAAATTTATTAGTTTGAATGGTCATAATGCATTTTCAATGGCGATTTACCTCTCTATGTTGACCACCTCCGTAAGTTGTATGTTGACCAATTTTTAGTAGGTTTTACTCTCTGTAACTTGACCACTGATGTTTTCTTGAATTAGATTTTTCCTCCCGCTGTTCTTCCCCTGGTTTCCAAGAATTTCTTTATCAGTCAATCGGAGTATCTGAGCAACACTGGCGATCCCCCTTTTTTGTGCTCCATTCATTGTTCACTTCCAGTATGGTACTATGAGAGTGAAATACCAGAGATTACACAGCCTTTTGTTAAGGAGAAATGGTATTCTAGCCCTTTGCATGCTTTTATTTCTTGGATTGACTGTAATTGCTGAAATCTGTCGAAAAAGTCAGGAGAGTGGGGTATATGTGTAGCGGTGTAGCATTGAAAGAACTACAAAGAATTGGAAAACAACGTGTATCGCTAAAATGTGAAAACGTTCTGTTCTTTTTTTCTGGACATCACGTACAGTCACTGCAGTACAGTCGTTTATTTGAGAATTTTTATTGAAAAGGGCACAAAGAAAAGCTGTAAGAGAACTTAAATTAAAGGAGAAAGTGGATCTTCTTAATTTTCTGGAAAGCAGCAGCCAAAGAAAGACAGCAGAAACATTTGGTGTGAGTAAGACAACTGTGATCATTTTAAAACGCAAGGAAGAAAACTGGAAACTTCAAAGAAAAAGGAGAAAAACTTGTATCGACGCTGTGAATGAAGCGACATTTCGTTGGTTTACAGATATGAGATCAATTAATGCAAGAATATCGGGTCCTATGCGTCAAGAAGTAGCAAAAACATTTGAAAAAGAATTCAAAATTGAGGACTTCCAAGCGTCATCAGTTTGGCTTGAAAAATTCAAACTACGACACGAGATTTCTCAAAAAGTTTTGTGTGCGGAAACGAATGAGGTTTCAGCGGAAGTGGTGGAGAAGTTTATTGAAAAATTCCCAGAGTTTAAAGATGAGGTTTTAAAGATGAGGACATCTTTAATGCTGATGAATGCGGTCTCTTCTTTAAAGCAATACCGGATAGAAGTCTAGTAATGAAGGGTGGCTCTTGCAAAAGAGGAAAACTTTCAAAACAGCGTTTTCTATTTTTCTATGTGCTAGTGTGACTGGAGAAAAATTGAAGCCTATGGTGATCGGCAAAACCGCAAAACCCCGTGCATTTAAAAAGGTAAAACCTGATGACTTTCCTGTTTTTTGGAGAGCGAATAAATCCACTTGGATGACCAGTGCTTTATTCGAAGAGTGGGTTAGAGGAATTGACGGAGAAATGAGGAAAATGAAGCGGTCTGTTCTACTTACCGTGCATAACTGCCCCAGCCACCCAAAAGTGAATAATATCACAAATGTGAAGCTAAAATTTTTGCCTCCAAACACAACTTCGAAAACCCAACCTTTAGATCAAGGCATTATTCAGTCCTTCAAAGTGAACTACAGAGCTCAATTTCTGGAATTGGTGATCATGAAAGCACAAACCTGTGGTCCTTCAGCGTTGGCATTACCAACAGCTACTTCAGTAAATGCTTTGAATGTTGTTCATTGGAATAATTCTGCTTGTAATAAAGTTACGCAAGCCACGATTAAGAACTGCTACAAGAAAGCTGTATTTGTTACAGCTACAACATCGGTGCAAGAGGATGAGCTTCCTCTATCTCCCTTGCCAGTTTTTGATGGAGTTAATTTTGAAGATTATGCTAGCATGGACGATAAGTTAGTAACATGTGTTGAACCAGACCCAGAGGCAATCTTCAGTGAGATATTCTCTGGGACTAATCACAGCGAGGAATCTAAGGTAAGAGAAACGGACGGCGAAGAGGATGATGATCCAAGTGACGATGAAACTGAAAACTACCCAACTCTGGAGGAAGACGATGTAAAGCGCATGATGGAACAACTTAAAGATTTCGCAGCAAAAAAATGTCCATGCAAGCTTAAAGGACTTGTAAACTGTGAAATTGCTTTTTGCAGTTACCAAATGAACAAAAAGGGGACTCAAACAAAAATTGAATCATTCTTTCAAAATTTGTAAAAATGTGCTGTATTTTCAGTAAAGATAAAAATCAGTAAGTGCTAATTTTTTTCTAAATTTTTCCTTAAAAAATACTAAAAAAGTTTACTAACTTTTTTCTAATATTGTACTATAGTAAATATTTTTAAAAAATTCCCTAAGTTGACCACCTCCGTATGTTGACCACTTAGTTACAGTCCCTTAGGTGGTCAACTTATGGAGGTTCTACTGTATATATATATATATATATATATATATATATATATATATATATATATATATATATATATATATATATATATATATATATATATATATAATATACAATATACATATAAATAATAAAGAATATATATATATATATATATATATATATATATAATATATATATATATATAATATAATATATATAATATATATAATATATATATATATAATATATATATATAACATATATATATAAAATTATATATAAAATTTGCGTCGAACAACATGCAAAAAACGTCCGTTAAATTGAAAATATAGTTATTCGGAGGTATGTGCTCGAACTTCTGTGAATGGCAACAAAATAGAGCTCACAGTTAAGGTTTTGGTTACAAAAACTCGAAAATGTCGAAACGTTTTTTTTCCATCGTAAAATATTCAGCGCATGCGAAAACCCTACCCTAAATCGCTGTGGAACGGTACCGATATGTCGAAAACCGGACATATCGGTTATACACACAGAACTAAGAGTTCTTCGGGGAGCAGGGAGGATTACTACGTATGACCGAGACAAGACATTGTTCACTGATGACAAAACACATCTGACAAAAGAAAACCTTTATTTAGATCACACATTTTTCACATGGGTGCCATCAACAGTAATTACGAATTACATTCGAGAGACGATGGACAATAACTCTGAAAACAACATGACATGAAGCATGTTTGCAATTTCAAGTCGTGTAGAATCCTGTAAATCCGACAAAGTGGTTTGCGCAGGTAAACTCAGATTTGGGATATCCCCAAAACCAGAAATCCGTAAGCGACAGATCGGCGGATCGCGGAGGTAATAAAGATAATGGCGTGAGAGAATGCTATGGGTAAATACTCTTCCAGCATCTTTTTAACAGATCTCGTTATATGTGGATGTACCGCATCTTGCATACAAACCATGTCATTTCGCCTACTCCGCTTACGGAAATCCGGTAGTATATAATTTTGAAACATGGCTGTATACCGAAATCTTGTTACAGAGCATGTTACAGGGCCCGTCGTTATTGCTTTCTCAAAGAAGGGACTGATAACAAGTGAGGGTGTAATACCGCTCCACATTATCACTTTGGTTTCAATTAACGGTATTGGTGCCACAGCATGAGATTCCTGTCAGCCCAGTGCACACATTTTTTGCAGTGAATGTTGACATTTAAGGAGAAATGTGCTTTGTCCCTCGATAGTATGGGAAGTGGCAGGCAGTCTTCAGTATTATATCGGAATAAAAATTCATTTGCGAAGTCCAGACGTAGTTGTAGACTTAGGCTCAAAGAAATACTGGCTAAAGGTTAGCCAAGGGTATTAATGGGATTAATAGCGGGGGATTATGCCAGCCAGTGCATTAGTAAAATGTTGTAATTTTAAAGTATAAACGACGATGTAGACTCTTCCAAAAACAGAAAAAGACAGATTATCTTTAGCTTTTTAGAATTAAATTGATTTGCATTGTCTACCAAAATTTTTAAGACCTCTACGTATACCGAAATAGATGAAAATAGTAACATGAAAAATTGCAAATTCTTAGTAAAACTTTGAAATGTATGGAATAAAAAGAAAGAAAAAGTTTTGTTCATTAAGTCTATGATGTTTATTAGTGATTGCGTGCAGAAAAGTTCAAAGAATATACCATTGGCTTTTGATTAAAAAATAGCTACTAATTTTAAAATTACGACCAGTTCCGGTTTTCATAAATATGTAACTTAAAAATGTATATATATATATATATACATATATATATATATATATATATATATATACATATATATATATATATATATATATATATATATATATATATATATATATATATATATATATATACATATATATATATATATATATATATATATATATATATATAATATATATATATATATATTATATTATAGATTTATATAAATACATATATATATATATATAAATATATATATATATATATACATATATATATATATATATAAAATTATAATATATATATATATATAACGATATATATTATATATAATATATATAATATATCCTGTCTACAGTATAAAATACTTAGATTATTTAAAAACATATATATTTTATTGATATAGAAAATTTCTATATAAAATTAGCATATATATAATATATATTGGCAAACTGTGTGTGTGTATGTGTGTATAGAAATAAAAGGAATGGTTTTAAATTACTCCTTTTATAAAAACATTCTTTCTTAAACTCTTTCTAGTGAAGAATGGGACAGTAATCAATTTTTAAATAAGTACACTAAAAATAATTGCATGTTACATTTATTTTTATCTTTAAAGTGATTTTATAAACATGGGTTTATAAGAGGATTTTCAGCTTCGAAATAACTTAAGATATTTAAAATTTCTTATTCTGAATCATATTGTTGTAACAGAACGACATAATTCTTTTTTAACATTAATACTAGTCTCTAAAATTATAGATGTTTAGCAGAATGCTGTAAAGAACCTTCATCATTCGACCTATATGAACATCGACGTAATGTGCTTTGAGCAAAGTTCTGCAAGCAGTAATTCGATGTAATTGGGTTCATTTACGATTACCAATGCTGGGTATGTAAACTAATTCTCTACTAAATTTCTTTCTCTGTTTACCAATTTTTTTTCTGATACACATCAACTTTGTGAGGGTTTATTGCAAAGCCTGGCATATGATATACGTAATTTACTTAAAAATACTTAATATAAATCGCCCCTCCTTTCTGTTTCTAAATTTTATTCCTGAAGAAAATATTTTTTAGATTTTATCATCCTGAAAATATATAAATTTGAAATATCTCTACAACATATTAATAGCATTGATAGATATTGCAAATGATTGTTAAATTCTACTTATCTAAAATGCATTTTTTATTTGAAAAATAACTTAATGTTATATATTTTTATCATTTTGATTTGAATGCTTAAAAGTTGATATTTTATAACGTACGTGATTAAGTAAAAATCCGAAGCACATTTTCTGTAATAGTTTGTAGATCTGCTGTAAATGCAGTGTTACCAAATGAGTCTTAAAGCAAAAGAAAAAATTCTCTTTCAATGTCCAACTGCTTTTTTAGTATTAAAATATTACTGCTTTGTTAAAAAATTCTATTTTTCTATAAATCTTCAGACCAGACTTCTTTATCTTATCCTGCAGTATATTTTTATTGGTTTGATTTTAATTCTTAAAAGTTGATATTTTATAACGTTCGTGATTAAGTAAGCATCCGAAGCACATTTTCTGTAATATTTTGTAGATCTACTATAAATGCAGTGTTACCAAATGAGTCTTAAAGCAAAAGAAAAAATTCTCTTTCAATGTCCAACTGCTTTTTTAGTATTAAAATATTACTGCTTTGTTAAAAAATTCTATTTTTCTATAAATATTCAGACCGGACTTCTTTATCATATCCTGTAATATATTTTTATTGGTTTGATTCTAATGCTTAAAAGTTCATATTTTATAACGTTCGTGATTAAGTAAATATCCAAAGCATATTTTCTGTAATCTTTTGTAGATATTCCATAAATGCAATGTTATCAAATGAGTCTTAAAGCACAAGAAAAATTTCTCTTTCAATGTCCAACTGTTTTTTGTTTTTTTTAGTATTAAAATATTACCGCTTTGTTGAAAAATTCTATTTTTCTATAAATCTTCAGACCAGATTTCTTTATCTTATCCTCTTCCTTACTCCTTTATATGCTCGCTTTTGGTTCGAGGGAAAAATATGTTCCTTCGTGTGAAATTATGTTGGCTGAATTTTTACCTCGCTTAGAACATAAATGAAAACACAGAAAAATATATCTTTCAGATAAAATTTCAAATGCAATATTTTTGTTTCTTTTTGTTTTTATCCTTTCCTTCAACAGTCGAATTTTAAAAATTCCTTTTAAATTACTTACGTACATCATAATATCAGGCTATGTTACATTATAATATCAACATTTCTTCCTTCATTCACTTTCATCCGTTTGGCCTCTTAGTCAGTATTACGTTGGACTAATATATCGACAAAAACAACAACTCCACCAAACAGACTCCATTAAAAACATTCTGTAAACACATTGTTGTTGTTGTTTCTTATGCCACTTGTACAAACTAAGAAAGGTTGAGTCTGCAGGCTCTCGTATTAAGGCCAAGACTTGCGCCTTTCGTTTTAATGAGCAACATTAAGGCGAAAGAAAGACTTCGCTTAAGTAGGCCCTAGTTAATTTGAAGCAGGGACCAAGCAGAAGACCCACAGACTTGGTCTGCCATCCCCAGAGCTATTGATAGAGAACTTGGAGGACATTGTGACCACAAACATATTTTATGTGGCCTTAAAACGAGAGCCTGCAGGCTCTCGTATTAACGCCAAGAGGTGCGCCTTTCGTTTTAATGAGCAACACTAAGGCGAAAGAAAGACTTCGCTTAAGTAGGCCCTAGTTAATTTGAAGCAGGGACCAAGCAGAAGACCCACAGACTTGGTCCGCCATCCCCAGAGGTATTGATAGAGAACTTGAAGGACATTGTGACCAAAAACATATTTTATGTGCCCCAGTCACTTTAACGAACACGGCGAATCTTAGGTCGGCTCGGGTTCCGAACCCGTAACCTTTCAGTTAAACTATCGTTGCCTTTGCCAACTGAGATACCGCGGCTCTGTACACCCGCTTGGGTAATAGGGACTCCGAAAGATGGTAAAATAATTAGGGTTATTCTCTTCATTTCTATAGCTCATGAGTTCAATTCCTACTGATGGCAGAATTTTTTTTAACCGATCAGAATTTCCTTTAAGCAGTAGGTCCATGTCTCATTATCTATAGTAACAGATCAATACGTTACATACCATCTACCGATATGAGCAAGCTAGGAAATTTTCTGTGAAATCGGTAGCACTTGAATTGGTAGGAAAATGAATTACGATGAAATTATTTGGGTATTAACCCCTTCCGGTATGATTTAATAATGAAAAACTGTGCATGAAATAACCATTTAATTTTTATTTAAAAAACTTGTTTCATTTTACAATTCTTACATATTCTTAATTAAAATCCACTTTTTACACAGTGTTAAATAATACCAGAAACAGAAAAATTAAGAAAATATCAAAGGGAAACATTAATAAGGTATACAGATAATAGTCTTCAAGCTAGTGGTACTTTTCAAAACAAAGTGCAAAGGAATTCTTAATTGTTTACACCGCCAAGTAGTTTCACTTTTAATTTGATTCTTGTAACACACACGGCATTTCTTAGTAGGTTTTCTTTTATTCTGACTCAGTAATTTGGCAATGACTTGTACCAAGAAATTCTAAGTAAACAATATGCATTAGTGACTTGTGATTTTCACAAGTGATAAAAGTGTTGCCAAATTCAGTACACTAGAAATTTTAAACTAAATTAATTATCATATTTAACAGTAACTTTAATCGCATGACGAATGTAGCTCGTCATTGTGCGGTATGGAATGAAAAACTAATGACGAGTTAGACTCGTCATTTTACCGGAAGGGGTTAAATAAATTAGATGTCTTAAATAATTTTCAAATTCATAACTGACTTTCAGATAAAAAGGAACATTTTACTATTTTGTCAATTTCATTCGTATAAAAATCGTAAACGGCTTGCATTCTTCCCATAAATCCTTTCCTGACAGAAGCAGCGACTGCACGCTAATAGATCACGAAATAATACAAAACGGCGCTCCATTTACACATTTACACTTCAGAGACAGCTTCATATATAAACAAATTATATTCAGAGGAGACAAAATAATTATCTTCATATTTCCAGACACGCACAGCAACTCTCGACGTTTAACATAAATTTTCCCGGCGAGAAAATAGATTAAAATTTGGTTATGTATGCTCTTTTACAATTGCAAAACCATTAAATCACACACGTGACCATAACTCTTATGTCTGGCTCTGGAGTTTCGGAGCACTGTGGTACGTGTTCCATTTCATTTCAATTTATGAATGCATTTAAATCATCGTATTTTCCACACATTTTAAACATAATTTTAAATATACATCTTCAGGCCGTTGATTTGAGTCCTGCTTAGGAAATTTTATGAGGCAGTGCTAAGCCAACAAACAGTAATTCATGTCAGGAGGCTAATGTAATGTGAGAAGATTATATTTAAGTAAATATAGCCATTAATATATGCACTTTTTCCATCTGTAGCTGTCAGGTAACACTTTCTTTTAAAAGTACGTTGTCATGAGATATTTTTATGTAGTATTTTTGTAGCTCTTCTGTTGAATTAATTTTAAGAATTGAGGCGTCAAAACAAAGGAAATTCAGGAGGAGCTGTGAGTTGTGCTTTCAGCATATTAATGATGATGGTTTGTGAAAAAATCCAAATTTCCAGATAATATATTAAGATAACATTCTAGAGGAAGTCTTCTTAGATAATATAGAGAGTGTAGTTAAAAATTAAATAAAGTGTTTTGTCGGATAAAATGTATTTATGCAAAAAAAACTGCTGCCATTTATTAGCTGAAATTTTACCAAAGGCTAGAAAATAAGAATAAAGAAGAATAAATACATCATAAATCAAGAATAAATATATCATAAAAGCAAAATTTGGAATGCAAAATCTGTATTTCTTTAACCATTCATTCTTTTCTTTCATTTTTAAAAATTAATTTTGTATTACATACTTGCATCATAATATATGAAAGTATCATAATATATGAAACAGTTTTGGCTGTTCTTTGATATTACGCTAAATCACTAATTTTTGTTTATAAAAAATTTAATCTAATTATCAGTTTATAAAATATTTTTTTTTAATTTCACCAGTTAACATTTCTATCCTTCTTCTGCAACAGTTTACTCAGTATTATTTGGGATTAATTGTATTTCTTTACATTGGTGGCACCATTCAAGGACTTAAAATATTTTTCATTTTGTTTATAATGGGTTTTAGTAATTTTTTTTATTATTCAATGTAATACAATTTATTTTATGTGGATAGTCTACATATTCTTTGAATTATGTTTTAACTTTTAGATATTTCAACTGACATTAATAAAAAAATAATTATCAGTTTATAAAAAAAATGTTTAATTTTTTAAAATTTATATGTTAAACACTTTTTAAAATTTACAAATCCTCAAACCACTGCTACCATTTTTACTTTTAAGTAGGAAGAAAACTAAAAGTATAGGAATCACGAAAATAAGCAATATTTTGATTTCAACGGTAGTACCCGTTTTGACTCCGTCTAAAAATGTTTGACAAATTTCTGTGTTGTATCTATACGTAATACAAAGAAATTTATATTTTGAAACTTTAAATATTCAATTTATCAATCCCATAAGTGCAGTTGGTCAAGTTTCGTAATGCCTGCAGTAGTTATGTACGTATTCCGTATCATTCAACAATTATACTTAATTTATACTTAACAATTATATAGTTGGAAATTGGTATTTAGGACTGATATTTCATTTAGATTGCCACCTCCACTTTTCATTGTAATGTGCTATTTTTAAAAAGAACAGTTGTATTGAAGCATATTTATGCTGTTAGCCGTAACTCAAACGTGATCAGATGTAAAATGTTTATATTTTTCATTTAGGACTAGTAACATCAAGTTTATTTTCATCAATTGTTCATTGAAATCTGCAATAGAAGAGTATTCTAGACGAAAAAAGATGAAATATGAGGTTGTAAATGAAATATTTTTGTAACGAAAAATGTCAATGAGATAGATATTTTTCTTCATTGCCAGACGGTAGTACATGATCTGTAGTCAGACAATATAATTTTTGTTGATATTGTTGTTGCCAATGCCAGCTGGATGAGCAAAGCACGTGGACCAGAGGCCGCACGAAGTAATGCAAAGTAGTGTGCCTTTCGTTTAACGAATACTGTTGGGGGTGTAAGAACGTCTTAGATCTAGTAGGTTATCGTAATTTAGGAGCAGGGCCAAGCAGATAACCAGGAGGCTTAGTCTGTCATCTCAAAGATATCGTTTGAGAACTTTGAAAAGGTTGTGACCATGAACATGGTCTATGTGTCTCAGTCATGAAAACGTCAAATCGTCAAACCTGCAACCTTCATTTACATGATCATTACCTTTGCCGACTGAGTTACCACGGCTTGACCAAACAGTGAACTTGAGCAATAAAAGTAACGTTTAAAACTTGAAGGAAATGTGCAGTTGATAGCTTTGATAGCTCATTATAAAAAAAATATGATAAGCGTACAAGGAATTCATGTGGTGACTACATCAAAACCTTTACAGAAGAAATGAGTGAGAGAAGATAATATCATACATCTGGTGTTTATGCAGACTAGTTCATACAGGTAGTCTGTATAACAACGGTGGTCTCAGTTTGTCTCGCGAGGGGCATATAGCTCTTGTTGGCGAGTGATGTGGCAAGTGTATGCAAAAGAATTATACGATTTAAATATGGTAAGCAAATTAATGTAAAAAGGTTATTGTTTCTTAAGATATTTCGGCTGAACGACGGTAGATTGGTTAGGGTGCTTGCCTTCGGTACCGTAGTTCGTGGGTTCGTATCCCACAGTGGCATGGATGTTTGTAACCGTTCCAAATCGGCTTTAAACTGTAGGTCCCAGTCACATTAGCCCTCGTGTTGCAAAAAGTAGACTGTAGCACTCTAAACCAAACCAAAACCAAACCTTAAGATATTTAATTAAAACATAAAAAATAAATGCTTTAACTGATTAAAGACATTTAATATTTAGATTTGGTTGTAAATGTTGCCCTAATGTGTTCATCTTAGAAGTTCGCTGCGAAATAATGTTGTTCTGTGCAATTAAAGATAACGTTGTATTATATGCTTTAGTTTTAGTTAAGGATTACTTCTCTGCATTATAGCTATTTTAAGTACGCAAATTTCGTGTGGATTTTTTGCATTATTAAAAATTTTACACTATGAAAAAGTGTAATGCGGCTGACATTAATCACCCATGTGGCTATCTGTGGTATAAAATAATCTCCGTGGTACAAAAAAATGCTTTGATTCTAAAAAATCTGAAGAAAAATATTTTAATTTTAATTAAAATTCCTTTTTATGTTCTATAAGAAAAAAATAAAGTTTTATCTTATACTTGTATGCTTATATTTAGCTTATACTTATACGTATAATATTTTATAAAGAAAATAAGTTTTATAAAATACTTTTACATATGCAACGGATAGGAAATAATTAAAAATTACTCTCCTACGCTTACGCTTAGCCAATATTTCTATTATAATATTTTAAAAAATTAAGTAACTTTTACAGAATACTACTACTTATAAAACGGTTAGGAAAAATAAAGGAATTGGACTTCTACCTGAAAGAGAAATTACATAAATTATTTTTTCTTATTATTTTATTATAATTAAAAGATATCGTGATATAATCTGTCAGTATCTGATTATATCATTGCATACGTTTCTACTTATGATTTATTTAAATAAAAATACCCCCCCAAAAAAACATGAATTAAAATAAATTTCTATGCATATTTAAAAAACATATTCTTAATTTTTAGTTCGCTTTAAAATATTAAAAAAAATGAATTACGAAATGAATTATTTCTATAAGAGACTAAATTATTTTATAATGGAAAATAACAACTTTTTTTAGTAGTATTTAAAGTAATCCAGTTTTAGAGTAGCAGTTTTATTTTACTTATGAAAGATAGTTTGCCATTTTTAATCAATTATTTTCTGTGAATACAGGCACACAAAAATTTCAGAATACGTCAGTATTAGAAAAGCAAATTGAACTTCACAGATAGAGACCCATCAATGCAAATCTTTATTCTGTCGACAGATGAAGTAGCTTTCAGACGGAATATCCTCCATTATTATGAGAGTTTAGAAAGGTGTCAGATATAAAGAACCCGAAAGAAACCGAATTCTTTCTTTACATTTCTTTAAGGATCAATTCCTTAAAATACTTTCGATTTTTCAAAACCGATAAAAATCGAGGAGATATATTCTCTTAGAAATTATATATATATATATATATATATATATATATATATATATATATATATATATATATATATATATATATATATATATATATATATATATATATATATATATATATATATATATATATATACATATATATATATATATATATATATATATATATACATATATATATATATATATATATATATATATATATATATATATATATATATATATATATATATATAATATATATATATATATATATATATATATATATATATATATATATATATATATATATATATATATATATATATATATATATATATATATATACATATATATATATATATATATATATATATATATATATATATATATATATTCTCTTGGGAAATGTCTAGATATACAAAAATAAAACTTTGAGATATATATATCTATAAATATTACATGACAACCCTGAACGCTATATTATATATCTTATTATATCTATATGTTTTGTATGTTGATATAACTATATATACATATATATATGAATGTATGTTATACCACTATATGTAGGAAAGCCAGGTCAAACAGACCCCTAGTTGCTATATCCCCATTATAGATATATATATATATTCAGCTGCCTCGATTAGGAGCCATAGACAATAACTTGGGAATATATAGGCACTTATATACGGAATGGGCCGGGATTAAGAAAAATAGGGGTGAGAATATCTACCAGGGGTCTTATATTTTCATACATATATATACAGTTGTATATATGCCTAAGCCAAAGCTTGACCACATATATATAGGTGCTTTCCTTACATATATATATATATTAATATTATATATTTGTTCTCTAAGATATATTCTATATCTTATATATTATGCTGATATATATATATATATATATAGCTTAAATAGTGAAGTTTAAGATTTATATAAACATATATACTTATATAAATTATAGATATATATAAACAATGTTGATTTTATATATATGCATATTTTTCTCTTAAGCGAATTTTGTTGATAACATGTAATAATAAAATATATATAAACTCAGTTATTATTTATATACAGAGGAAATGAATTATATATATATTTAATATCTATATATTCTTAGAATATATATATATTATAATATATATATATATATATATATATTGGAATTTCTGTGTTGTAAATGTCTAGAACTTAGCCAAAAATAAAACTTTTGAGAAAAAAAAATCTGATTGAAATGTCACATGACAATCTTGAACGCTTATTATATCTTACTTTGTTTTGTATGTTGCGTTAACTATGAATAATTTGTATTATGATGTTGTTAGTTATGCCCCCTGATGTAGGAAAGCCTAGGTCAAAAAGACCCCTAGTTGCTAGATCCCCATAGATTAGATCCTACTTATTCAGCTGCTTTCAGCTGCCTCGAATAGGAGCCAAAACAATTAAGAAAATCTGAAGGACTGGTAGGGAGGAAACAGGAACTAGGAGAGTAAATCCTCTCCTCATTGAAGAACGTCAAATATTTTAAGTTGCTTCTTCTAAATCCCGCCATGTCCGATTGAAGTAGCCAGGAGCTACTGCATCTTAGAGACAAACCAGAACCATTCGGAGCATATCAGTAGTGAATCGTTTGTAAACGTCATACTGAAAGCAGTTTCCGTTTGTTTAATAACTGGATTTCCGAGGACGTAAGCTCACTTAAATTGTTTATCAGAAGACCACAACCATTATTGGAGAGTATATCTGCTATCTCTTAACCATACACCCTAACATGTGATGCAATCCACTGAAGGCATACCGGGGTTTTCAGAGCAGTATGACATAAACGCCTCATTATAATCTGGTCTTAGATATTAAATATTTTTGACCAATTTTAAAACACTGTATAGCACTCTTGCTATCATACAAAATCCAAATACTATTTTTCACAGTGGTCAAGAGATACTCGAATAGCTATGATATCCGATCTAATAACTGAATAATAGTCGTGATTTCAGATGCTGAGTCTGTTTTGGTAGTTCAATATTGTTGACGAAAACACAATTCCCTGTCCTACTGTCTTCAAGTCGGCTACCGTCTGTAACTATGACCAAGGCAGGCTTCAGATGGGATACTGTTAACAACCTCTAGAGTCAATTATTTTAAAAGGTCTAGGTGGTCCACCATTTTATTGGATGGGACTTTAGAACTTCATTAAAACTAACATTCTACGGAGAGATCTTAGGAAGCAAACAATGAAAAGTGGTCATAGGAACAACCCTACATTTTATAAAACTCTCTTTCCACACATATTTTAGTGTGTCTCTTTAGTCATTGTATACTCTTAAAATTTAAAATTAATTTAGAGGTCTTGTTAAATTCTCATCTCTAAGACTCGTCAGTTTATTAAAATATTTAAAAGAACCAATCCTAAAATTCGTGGTCAGATGTATAATGTCAGTTTTGTATAGGACAGTTATATAAAGGTACCATTCACTAGGGCAGCTAGTTTTTAACCCTGTGATAATTCTTGCTGCATTCAGTTGAACTCTGTCCAAAGTCTTTAACCGCTTGCCTGATTATCCTAAGTTATCTCGAGTTCGTATATATTGCAGTTATTTATTATCCCGAGAAAATTCGGGCGAAGCGGAATGTGTCAGTATGATTTCTTTTATCACGGTTTTACTCTGCCTGGAGGAAATGAAAGGAAACATTCAGCTTTAAGTGGAAGTTTGCAAAGTTTTGTTGATTTCACGATTCTTTTGGAGGAACTGGTCATGTGTTTTAAGCTGATTGAAAAACTAATTTCAGAAAATCATTGTGATAAGCTTTCTGCTACATCAGGAAGACCCATCATTAGTCTTTTACCACTCAGGTTAGCCTCAAGGTATTTTCTAGATGTTATTCCCACTACTAAAAAAATGAAATCCAACGAGACAGTGTACTCTGTGATCTCGTAAAACAGATTCCAAAAGTAAGGAAACAGACCGGAGATCAGTGTACAGACTGTCAGTAATCACTTTGTGTTGTAACTTGTTTAAAAAACTACCATAAAAAGACTAATATTTAACATTTTTCCATTTGCCCGAAATAAGTCCGGATAAACTAATATTAAAACTAAATGCTTTTACACCTGTAACGAATTAAAAATTCAACCTAAAACCTACATATTTTGTTTTTTTTCCTTTCCTTGTATTTAATAATAAAATAAAAAATGTGATGATTTTTTGCAATTTTTTTTAAACAATTTTGTAAGGGAAGTGGTTAAATTACAAAAATAAAACTTTGAGAAAAAAATCTGATTGAAATATCACATGACAACCCTGAACGCTTATTATATCTTACTTTATTTTGTATGTTGCGTTAACTATACATAATTTGTATTATGATGTTGTTAGTTATCCCCCCTGATGTAGGAAATCTTAGAGTTGCTAGATTTCCATAGATTAGATCCTCCTTATACTTTCAGCTTAGGAGAGTAAATCCTCTCCTCATTGAAGAACGTCAAATATTTTAAGTTGCTTCTTGTAAATCCCGTCATGTCCGATTGAAGTGTTTAGGAGCTACTGCATGTTAGAGACAAACCAGAACCATTCGGAGCATATCAGTAGTGAATCGTTTGTAGACGTCATACTGAAAGCAGTTTCTGTTTGTTTAATAACTGGATTTCCGAGGACGTAAGCTCACTTAAATTGTTTATCAGAAGACCACAACCATTATTGGAGAGTATATCTGCTATCTCTTAACCATACACCCTAACATGTGATGCAATCCACTGAAGGCATACCGGGGTTTTCAGAGCAGTATGACATAAAACGCCTCATTATAATCTGGTCTTAGATATTAAATATTTTTGACCAATTTTAAAACACTGTATAGCACTCTTGCTATCATACAAAATCCAAATACTATTTTTCACAGTGGTCAAGAGATACTCGAATAGCTATGATATCCGATCTAATAACTGAATAATAGTCGTGATTTCAGATGCTGAGTCTGTTTTGGTAGTTCAATATTGTTGACGAAAACACAATTCCCTGTCCTACTGTCTTCAAGTCGGCTACCGTCTGTAACTATGACCAAGGTAGGCTTCAGATGGGATAATGTTAACAACCTCTAGAGTCAATTATTTTAAAAGGTCTAGGTGGTTCACCATTTTATTGGATGGGACTTCAGATCTTCATTAAAACTAACATTCTACGGA
The DNA here is from genome assembly GCA_032207245.1 of Pardosa pseudoannulata. Classification (NCBI taxonomy): domain Eukaryota; kingdom Metazoa; phylum Arthropoda; class Arachnida; order Araneae; family Lycosidae; genus Pardosa; species Pardosa pseudoannulata. The sequence goes on along the minus strand of CM063506.1, from coordinate 79,785,360 downwards.
GAGATCTTAGGAAGCAAAAAATGAAAAGCGGTTATAGGAACAACCCGACATTTTATAAAACTCTCTTTCCACACATATTTTAGTGTCTCTCTTTAGCCATTGTATACTCTTAAAATTTAAATTTACTTTAGAAGTCCTGTTAAAATCTCATCTCTAAGACTCGTCAGTTTATTAAAATATTTAAAAGAACCAATCCTAAAAATCGTGGTCAGATGCATAATGTCAGCTTAGTATAGAACCACTTCACTAGGGCAGCTATTTCTTAACATAATTCTTGCTGAATTCAATTGAACTCTGTCCAAAGTCTTTAACTGCTTGCCTGATTATCCTAAGTTATCTCGAGTTCGTATATATTGCAGTTATTTATTATCCCGAGAAAACTCGGGCGAAACAGAATCTGTCAGTACGATTTGTTTTATCCCGATTTTTCTCGACCTGGAGGATATGAAAGGATACATTCAGCTTTGATTGGAAGTTTGCAAAGTTTTGTTGATTCCGCGGTTCTTTTGGCAGAATTGGTTACGTGATTTAAGCTGATTGAAAAACTAATTTCGGAAAATCATTGTTATAAGCTTTCTGCTATATCAGGAAGACCCAGCCTTAGTATTTTTACCACTCAGGTTAGCCTCAAGGTATTTTCTAGATGTTATTCCTACTACTGAAAGAAAAAAATCAAATCCAACGAGACAGTGTACTCTGTGCTCTCGTAAAACAGATTCCAAAAGTCAGGAAAGTGACCGGAGATCAGTGTACAGAATGCCAGTTATCACTTTGTGTTGTAACGTTTCAAAAACTATCATAAAAAGACTAATATTTAACTTTTTTTCCACTTGCCCGAGATAAGTCCGGATAAACTAATATTAAAACTAAATGCTTTTACACCTGTAACGAATTAAAAATTCAACCTAAAACCTACATATTTTGTTTTTTTTCCTTTCCTTGTATTTAATAATAAAATAAAAAATGTGATGATTTTTTGCAATTTTTTTTAAACAATTTTGTAAGGGAAGTGGTTAAATTAGAGCCAGAAGCCGTTTGAATTTTCTAGTAACCGTACTCAAGGATGGGACGTATGAGAAAAAATATGTAAGTCTGAGAGTGGTAGCATCAGCTCTTCAGTTTCTACCTGAAATATACTTCAAAACCTGAAGTCGCTTTCTAGCCTTATCTGCTATTTTCTCTGTGTGTTTCTTATAATTCATTTCAGAATCCAATGTAAAACTCAGGTAAATTGGATATTTGTCACTCTCCAGCAATTGGTCAACAAAATTTGCATTACTCCCTGTATTTTAAAAATAATGAAAATAATGAAGAGATTATTTTAATTTAGTTTATAATTAAAAGTTTAGAAACGTGATTTTTAGTCAACGAAATTTCTCCATGCAAATTAATGAAGATTTATAAAATCAAACGTTCATTATTCTACATTATTAAAAACAATACTTTATTTTTTTTCATTACCTATGTTACACATACTTATAAAATTAAAAAATAGTATTCATTTGGTACATTACACTTTCAGCAACACACAGCATTGGGAGGCATTAATAAAATTCTTACAAAATGATATGTAGTCCACACATTTTATTTATCCCTTTATCCCTATTATTATTTTAAATTTAATAGTGAATGTAAAATATACCTAACTGAATTTTGACTTAAAGTTATGTGTTTCACTCAATTATGAAATATAAGTACGATGGAAAGGCAAAAATGCTGTTAATATTCATTATTCTGCACTAAATATAATAAATACTACATATATAATAAAATTAATACTAATTAGAAATTTAACAACAATTAAGTTTAAAACAATAATATGTGGATTTTATAAATAACTAGCAAGCTTGCCCGTGCTTCGCTACGATGAACTTAATGTATTACTTTTAATAAAAGATCTTTTTTTTCGTGCATAACTCTCTAAATTCGTCACAATACAGTTCGAATCATTGACCTATTTATATATTTCTATTATAAGCGTATTATAACAATATTCAGTTTTTATACTACTCCATTACTACTGTACGTTGATTAGCAACGTTAATAGGTCTTGACATATTAGGTGGTAGAATAGGAAGCAGATGTTTTGACAACAACCGTGCTAATTTTGGTGGTATTAATAAATGTTGCCCAAAATAAAGAAAATTTATTTGTATGAAACAGAAATTCAAATTGACAACCCTATGAATATAAAGATAACTATATAAAATGATATTTTTTTATTTGCCATTGAGAGTCCCTGAAATTTGTAGTTTTTGTTATTAGAATATTGTTGATAAACATTTCCTTGTAACGTAAAAATGAACCAAGAATTAAATTTAAAATGAGTTCTTATATAAAATGCTATAATTTGCGTCTCATAGAAATGAAAGTGAATCACTTTATATCTCAATTTCCAGGTCCAATCGAATGGATACTAAGCAGACGATGTTTAAATAATATAAAATAAGAAATGAATAAATGAAATATTTAAAGGAATGACGTCATAATGATAGAAAAATATCATTTTCACCTATGTATTATGTAATAAATTAAAAATTTTAATCTTCTGCTTTTAACCGAGGAAAACGGCGCTTAAAACAATTGCCACAGCCATCTAAACACAAGGCCTGCGCTCTGATTTTCCGAAAACCGGTCACGTGATCTCTTAAAGGCGGTATTCTATTTATTCTGTTGAAGCTTGTTGATTGCTTGCCTATTACTTCTTTTGAAAAAAAAACAAAGAAAGAAATTTATGGAAGTAAAATAATGTTTGCTTTTATATGTAAGGTAAGTAGCAATTTTGCTACTGTTTCTCCTATTATTTTATGAGCTGTTTTCTAATTAAGTATATCATAAGAATGATGGTAATTCTTAAGTTCGACACTTTAGAATGGTTCAAATGTTTTGTTATTAGTATGTGCTTTGTATCATATTGTATATTATAACTGTCGTTTTAAAAATAAGTTTCATTTTATTGTTAGATCTCATTAAGGAGTTTATAATTATATAATACAACATTTAATATCCGTCAGTTAAACGCATTCTAAGTTATGTTAAAGTTTCGTTTTTGCTGTGTATTGCAACTTGGCTATTGTTGATAACTCACAAATTACAATTTCTGTTTTATCCTAAAGGAAAACTATTTATTATCACCACAATAAAAGATTAATGTATCCTTACTTCATTGATTTATAATGTGTTTTTAAGGGGCTTTATTAATAAAAGTTGATGTACAACTTCTTTCCCATACTACAATAGCAACTGGGAAATTTCTATGTAGAATCAATGTTATCTGCACTTTAAATTGTTTCTGATTTATCAACTTCATATTTTTTACGTCCTGAGCTCTTTTTCCAGATTTTCATATTAACTTTCTACAATTTAAAATTTTGAATGTCGAAGCGTAAAGAAGACATATATGTAATAAAAATTAAACTACCAAAAGAAAATTTATAAATGTAAGAAAAAAAATTAATCTAAAGTAATCGACAGAAGCAATGTTTTTACACATTTTTATTATAAAAATATAACCTTTATTCAGTGCTGTACTATTTTATAACAGATAAGTTCTCATATAACCTGTAGAAAAGTAATTAAATAAACATGATTAAAGTTTTTGAATAGATATGTCTAACAGGCAAAAGTAGAAAAATCCCATCTAAATAAAATTTGCAAGCTGTTAAAATTATATAAATAAATTTTAATTAATAGATGCTTTAGGTAGAGGAACTTTAAAAAAAACTGTATTTACACTTAAAGTTACATTTATGTATTCAGATATTTACAAATGTTTTATTAAAATATAACAGTAATTTTATAGCAAATGATAATCAACTCAGTCACTTAACCATATCTTAAAAATGTAATAGATTATATAAATAGGTCTTCTAAATTATGTTTGCATGATTGTTTACTTCACTTCAAAAATATAATTTTAACTATTTATAAAATATTTCTGAATAACTACTCTAAAAAAGTGACTGAAAAATATATTGAAGAAGTTAAGGAAAAAAACCAATAAGAGAAAAAAAAATTCTTAAATATTTCTTGTAACAATGTTTTTACTTTTTTTCTCTGTACACTATTGAATTATGTTTCATTGTTTATGTAGTACAAATCAGTATCAGATGTTATACGTAAATAAAACTGTAAAAATTTTGCTTCAGCATAATATTTTTGCATGAGTTTGTGAAATTTGTCAGTGATAAATTGTTCTATCATTTTATAGTAAGGCAGTGTTTTTTAACACTGCCTTTAATATGATCCTTAAGGATTTTATTTATTTTAACTTTAATGTGATCCGTAAAGGATCATATTTTATGAATAAAGATTAAGACGTTTTATATCCATGGGACCATTTAATAAAAGGTAAGTAAAATGAAAAAAAAAGATGCCAGTTGTGTAATTTTTTGCAAATGTAATTTCTTTGCTTAAAATTTTATCTATGTATCATATCTGTTTTCGTGTAGTGTATGAAGTTATTTTGACTAAAATTTAAACTAAAATTTAAACTAAAATTTAAATAAATAAATATTTAACTAAAATTTAAATATAAATTGACACACAAATAAAATATCTATAGCAAAATAATTTTCTACTAATAAATATTCAAGTTAATGAAATAATTGAATATCCTTAGTTTATTTTTTGAAAAAAATATTTTGATAAGTAGTAAAAGGCATAACACAATTTACTTGAGGATTATAGGAGGGAAACCGCCTTCGGCCGCCGCCATTTTTTTGAGCGCGCAGGCCTTCTATATAGATGGCTGTGCAATTGCATGGGATGAAGTCACATTGCTAGAAATTATTGCTTCTTTCACTTAATTATGATGCGATAAATTGAAAAATGAATCGTTTGCGTTTAGCCGGGGAAAATAATGCTTGGAATAATGACATAAAATGCTCGAAAAAGGGGGAAGGAATGGATTTCGAACGTTAAAAATTTACAAAAACCTTCCCAGGGATATACCTAAAAACTTCCCAAATTTTCACGGCGATTGGATGCATGGTTTTTGAGTCTATCGAGTACAGACAGACAGACACAAATTCATTTTTATATATATAAATAAGGTTACTCTAGATTTATTTATACCTATCACATTTGCATATTATTTGTAGTGTAGAAAAAAAGGTCACTCAAATTAGAAATTTATAATGGGTTATTTCTGTACTTTAGTTAACTGTTATAAATAGTACGTAATGGAAAATATGAATAATTTTATTTATTTCAGTTTTAGTTTTATTTTTTTTGGATGCTTACATTTACCAAATTTTATTCTAAGTGGTCTAAACTATATCTTCTAAGTAAAAACTCTCATATTATATACAACAAGAATTAACCTGAAATATTTCTAGAATAATTTAAAAGGAGATATTAATAATAAGCTGTTAAATAATTGATATTTTGTTTCCTCCTATTAAAATACTACATCCTATTAAATTTACAAACAGATGGATTAAAAACAAAATAGTTTGTAACGTGAACTGCCACTTATATCATGTGCAAAACATGAACACATTAATTCCAGCAAACACATTATTT
>CM063506.1:79772334-79777334 GCA_032207245.1 Pardosa pseudoannulata | reverse complement strand
TAAAGTAGCGTTTTGGCTAAACTGCTATGTTTCTTTAAAAACTTTAAAATATTAACAGCTTTTAAAAATATTAAAGTCACATAAAATGAAATTATTCGTGCATGTCAAACGCTACCAACTTCTTTTTTAAGCTTATGTAGATTAAAAGATGTTATTTATCTTAAGATGTAAGAAAAGTAAATTTATTGAAAAATATTTTACATTAATATTTTCATCTACTTTTAAAAAAATTAATGAACTGCGGTTTAGAGAATTTTTTTTCTAGAGCGCAATAAATATCCATTAAATATTTCTTTAAATGCAATATCGGTAGTAATTTTTCCTTCTTATATTAACATGAAGCGAAGTGAGCTCAGAATTGGCGGTTACCCAACAATCTTAAGAAATTAGTCCCCATTAATTAAAACTTTCTTCCATCTACCTCTATTAGTTTAGCCGTTCAAGATTTTCTTTTTCCTGATAGTGGACTAATATGTAAATGAAATTAATCTCTTCATCCATAAAGTAACGATATCCTCTATCTTCTCTATAAAAGTGTAGGTTTTTTCCAAAATATACACTTATGATTTAGAAGAAAAAAACATTATTTCAAAGCGTATAATAATATTAATAACATAAGATGTATGCCCAATTAAATAGTTTTCTACTAAAAAGGGATTGCAATGATAGTTATTTTATCCATCGTAAATAAAATTAAACCAATAATAAATTTTAAAAGTATTCCGCAACTCAGATATTTAAACATATTTTAACCATATTTTCAGAGTAGTTTTGACTAATACAATGATATTAAATAAGAAAATCATCAACAAGCTATTACACAATACTATAATATATAACCAAAATATACCAATTATATATTTATTTCTAATATATATACTATATATATATATATATAGTAAGTTTTAAAAATATTCCACAACTCAGATGTTTAAACATATTTTAACCCTATTTTCAGAGTAGTTTTGATTTAACGAAAAAATGTAATATTTAAAAGTTTTCTGTGTATTTCGTTAAATTTTAAATTTTATGTATAAAAAATATCCATTTAATTGATATGAGAAAATATTGTAAAAATAATTTTGAAAAAATATATGTTAAAAACTTTTATCTGATAACAAGCTATAATTTTATTTATGACAATTCTATAAATAGAACGATTGTAAAATTTACTAATATGTTATCTATTCCTTTAGTAATGGAGATATTTCATTTTATTTTTTTTTTCTTATATCCGAAAAACAACATATTAAATAAGAAAATCATTAACGAGCTATTACATAATACTATAATATATACCAATATATACCAATATATATACCAATATTAAGTTTAAAAAATATTCCACAACTCAGATGTTTAAACATATTTTAACCCTATTTTCAGAGTAGTTTTGACTAATACAATGACATGTAATATTTAAAAGTTTTCTGTGTATTTCGTTAAATTTTAAATAGTTTGTGTAAATAAATATCCATTTAATTGATATGAGAAAATATTGTAAAAATAATTTTGAAAAAATATATGTTATAAATTATTATCTGATAACAGGTTATCCTTTAATTTATGACAATTCTATAAATAGAACGATTGTAAAATTTACTTATATGTTACCTATTCCTTTAGTAATGGAGATATTTCATTTTATTCCTTTCTTAATCCTAAAATGAACATATTTAATAAGAAAATTATTAACGTAATATTAAATAATACTGTAATACAAAAATTAACACATTGTATGCGGGACACGTACTAGTACGTTTTCTGACGATTGATACTTGAGCGCGGGTCACATACTAGTACGGGTTAATGTAACTACATGGTTTGTTTGTGGGTACAAAAATAACAGTACATACAGGAAAACGAAGCCGAATGTTCTTGTCTACTACATAGCTTCTGGAAAATTTTAGACAAATGTAAACTAGTTTTTACAACAGTCAATGCGGAACCATAGAACGGAAAAAATTAAAACTATATAGTACTATTTCTATTACATTTTTCATATTTATGATACCATTATAAATTTATTCACGAAAAAATATATTTTTTTTTACAAAAATCTTGTGGTTGTTATTTATGTATTTCTATTTATATATTTGTTTATATATTTGAATTGAAATTACGAAAAGTTGGTTAAAAATTAAATAATCTTCGATCTATTGAGATTTAACTGAATAACTAAATTTACGAGCAAAACACTCTCTCCCGGTGCAATTCCGCTGCGAAATGGACCCGCACACAATGTGTTACTATCAGAATTTACAAATAGCTATTAAAATAATATTCACTATACATGTTATTAGTAAAAATATATTGTGCAAATGCTCATTGATGTCTCGAAAACGCTACAGAAAATGTTGTTCAGAAACTTTTTTCCAATACAAAACACAACATCGATTAAAAATAAAGCTGGAGAAACTTCCATCAGAAACATGGGTAAAGAAGGAAACGTAAGATTTACTTGTAAAACAATTTGGGTTTAACGTAATAACAACTTACTTTATACCTATTTTTCAACCATGAACGTGATGCACACAAGTCATTTGAGTAAAGAAATACATATAGATCAAAATAATTAACATTTAGAGTAGATTTTTATTAACACTTATCAGACGATCCTGAAAAATTATACCAAGGGTGGCCAACCTGTGTTTCGCGAACCACAAGTGGCTCTTTGAAGAATTATTTGTTACTCTCAATAAATGTACCCTAGTTCCATTTTCACTTTTGTGTTATTATATTTAAAAAATATTGCAACTGATGTAGCTCCGTCAATGCTGGGTAAAAAAAATCGGTCTTATTGGGCTTTTAAGAGATGATTCTCAAATTCCACCATTCATACCGATTCACTGCATAATTCACCGAGAACATCGCGTTACAAAATATTTAAACTATCCTGATGTTATGAAAACAGTGTAATACATTGGAAATTACATTTGTACCAGTTGAAATTTGGATTGAGTTGGAAATGGAGGATATAAGTCTTATAGTCTCTATCTTCTATATCAGGGGTGACCAACCTGCGACTCGCGAGCCTCATGCGGCCCTTTGAAGGATTGTTTGTGGCTCTCGATAAATGAACAGGAGTTCTCTTTTTATTTTTGTGTTGTTATATTTAAAAAAAAAATATTACAACTGATGTAGCTTTGGCAATGCTGGGTAAAAAAATCGGGCTTTCTAGAGATGGTTCTCAAATTCCACAATTCATACCGATTCACTGCATAATTCACCGAGTACATCTCGATGTTATGAAAAGAGTGGAGCACGTTGTAAATTACATTCGAACCAGTGTTAAATATCATCGACAATTAAAAAATTTCCTTGAAATATTAAAGGGTGAAGAATTTTCAAATGACATTCATTCAATATAATTTCTGTAAAAAAATTAATACGTTTTTGCATACTTTTTAAATACATATTTAACTGCGGCTTGCGAAAAATTTCAAATTTTGAAAAATTGGTCGGACTATCAAGGAGCTTGGCCACCTCTGTAGTATAGTACAGGTCACGTTGTATCTGTCTGACGGATTTCGTTATTTAAAAACATGTATAAATTTAATGAGTTTTAAACAAATAAATGATGGATTTTGCTACAAAGGTACTTATTTCTAATAGTTGTATCTTCTTCCTCTTTATTTCCTTATAATATTGTCCTTTAATGCAGTGAAAATAATAAAATACAACACAGAGAATAACAAATATAAATCAAAATAATAAGCAAAAAAATATAAGCGAACGATGCGTGTTTTATTAAATAAAATGCATTTATTCTCAAATGCATTTAACAAATAAAATAATTTTTAAAAAGAAAATTAATAATCCAATTCAAAAACAAATTTGAAGCACTATACTACTTGTTATACTAAAAAAATTAGCTTCATTTTAAATTCTTATATTGCGTTTTTTATCTCCTGAGCATACAAAACTGCAATTCTGTTTCATTGGCATCCTGATTTTGTTTTGTAATTTCTACTTTATTACCTGATCTTAAATTTTTGTTATTTCATGGAAATTTTTTGTGGTTGAATATTAATTTTCATCTAAAAAAAGTTTTGTACTCTTTTTCTGATTTAAATTGCAAATGTATTTTTCATTCATTTACATATCCTGTACATGAAATGCAAAACACTAGTACCCGATAAAGTGTATCATTATAATTAAATGACGAACTTTATCAGGTGCCTTGTATCCAACAGAATCCTCCCAGAAAATAGATTAATTCGAAAAGATAATTAGAAAAATACACTCAAAAACCTATTTCAGTTGACATTTTAGTTGACCACGGGATCAAAAAAAGAAAATGTTATTCTGGCCAAGATTATCTTGCGATTCCAATTTCTTTAAAAAAAAAAAAGTAAATTCGCATCTATGCACTGTGAGATACAATGCACCGGAAGGACTGTTAATAGAGGGTGTTTTAAAAAATGACCGGTATACTTGAAAAATCAATAAAAACTAAACGGATAGAAATACACAGTTTATTGCAAATGCCTAGACAATAATAAATTTTTACACACAAAACTTTCAAAATTAGTTACAAATTCAACAACAGATGGCGCTGCAGTCTGAAAAAATCTAAACTACGATATTTACTAGATATCTACAGTGCGCAGCAATAATATGGCGTATTCTGAGAACGAAATAATCAGAAACTTGTGTAAACGTCTCGGGCGTGAGGGCTTCACATGCAGAACAGATGTACTGTTCCAGTTATTCAATTGTTTCTGGATAGTAGAGGTATACCTGGTCTTTTTAGAGTCCCCACAAACAAATATCGTAGTTTAGATTTTTCCAGACTGCAGAGCCATCTGTTGTGGAATATTGTAACTAATTTTAAAGTTTTTCTGCCTGAAAATTTACTATTGCCCCAACTATAACGCAATAAACTGTGAATTTCTATCACTGTCCGTTTACTTTTTATTGATTTTTCAAATATACCGGTCATTTTTGAAACACCCTGTAAAATTGCAATTCTGTTTCCTGGTTTTATTTGTAATTTC
>CM063506.1:79744834-79767334 GCA_032207245.1 Pardosa pseudoannulata | reverse complement strand
ATATATATTTTATATATATATAGTATATATATATATAATATATTTTATATATTATTTAAGTGTATATATATGTATATGTATATATAGTATATATATGATTATTTCTTTATAAACACATATATATATATTATATATATATATATATACAATAATAATATATTTTTATTATATATATCACACACACATATAAATATTTATATATACTTATTGATATTAAACTCTATAGATGTATTTTATAAACAATATGCAACAAAAAAAAATCAATATTTTGTATATTTAAAATTAATTAAGTGTTTATAAGTGAAATATTAAGTGAACACTTTTTATGTATTGAGTTAGAACAGATTAAAAGTGTCTAAACTTTCAAAAACGTTCCGTTGATATCATAAAAAGATTCCAATAAAATTGCCGTTTATTCCCTTAAACAGCTTTAGAACAGTGATTCTGAATTATTTTACCTTTTTTAATCTACTGCCACCCTACCGAGCCGTAATGTTTTCAACAACCCACCCAACCTTGAAAAAATACTGCAATTTACAGTGTAGGGTAGGAGAAGTACTCATTTACAAGAGTGAAAATTAAGTGATTATCACTCTTGTAATTGAGTTAGAACAGATTAAAAGTGTCTAAACTTTCAAAAACGTTCCGTTGACATCATAAAAAGATGTGACATTCCAATAGAATTGCCATTTATTCCCTTAAACAGCTTTAGAACAGTGATTCTGAATTATTTTACCTTTTTTAATCTACTGCCACCCTACCGAGCCGTAATGTTTTCAACAACCCACCCAGCCTTGAAAAAATACTGCAATTTACAGTGTAGGGTAGGAGAAGTACTCAGTTACAAGAGTGAAAATTAAGTGATTTTCTTCAATAGAGTTACAAATCAAATATTTGTTACTGAGATCGCTGAAGCAATGCTCAAATAACGGCTAAGGCCGAATAGTTAGTTCGCTGACCTTCGGTTCGGGAGTACTCGAATTCATATGCCATTGTGACACAGATGTTTGTAACCGTTTGTAATCGTCTTTAAGTAGTAGGTCCCTATATCTGTACTCTTTGTGATGAAAAGAGGAGACCGTAATGCTGCAAACCAAACCACACCAAACAAATAAAGTTGATTAAATATATTTTTCTAAATTCAGCTTAATAGCATGTGGAACATAAGGAAAAAATAACTGGTTCTGGTACGTAAGTTTGTTTTATTACTGGTACAAATTATGTAAGTTAGACAAATAATATAATAAAATTACTTAGTACATTTAAAATTAACTTTGAAATCCAAAACCTTTTCAGATCTCCACCCTATGCCTGAAACAATTTTACTGACCACCAGCATAATCCCCCCCGCCTCCCGAGAGGAGGTCTACTACTGTTGAAAACTACTGCTTTAGACTATTGCCAATAATTTATCAAATTTTATAAAAAACACTTTTGAGAATGTCAGTTTTAATATTTCATATCGAATATTTTATTAATTTTTAAAAGAAGGATAATTACAAATGCACATGTAACATTTTAAAGATACACAATAAAAGATTTTATTTCAAACGAAAAATAAATTATTTTTTAAAAAGGTACGTAATATGTTATTTAAACAAAAGTATTATATTTATGAAGTGAAGCAAGGTATCATAGTTAATTGTTATGGATTGAATTAAATACTTAATATAACAGTTGCATAAAATTGAAATAACAATTTTTATAGTTTTGATAGTCAATTAGTGTCCTGTTTGTCTTTTTTAGTTTTGCTCTTTTAAAAGGAGTAATATTCCACAAAGTTAATTTTTACTCCGCTTTAATAGTCTATGTATTGATTGCATACATCCAATTTAACGTAGATCAGAGAAAAAAGGAAAGAAAGATATTTCAAATTCTAGCATGTGCATTTTAATCCCAAATTTAATGTCGGATTAATAAATATGATGCATTCGTTAGCTTCAAAATAATTAAAAATTCTCAAAGTTTTGATCGATTTTAAATTAATATTAAGTGGAAGAGAATGTTATTATTAGCGACAGCTTCCTGGCGGGATTTTTAATCTTTCCTGCATCACACGATAGTGTTTAGGCTCTCTACAGATATTTAAAAATAGAAAATATAAATTTCAACACGTCTTAATATACTGTATGTTTTGTCACCAAGGTATATGTCATTTAGTAACTATACTACTTAAATTGACAGATTGCAAGACAATTTTTCAAAACTTGAGGTTTTTCTACTGTTTATAAATATTTTATTCATATCTACTTACTATATATTTATGGATTTCATAAAATTGAAGATATTATGGATTCGTGTAGAAAAAGAAAATATGGAATTCAAATAAACGCCTTTATTAGATTTTAAATAATAGTTGGAAGTCAATGGGTATTAATTTTAAGCCTCATAAAATGAAATTTATAAACCAGAGGATTTCAAGATTTTATAGTTATTTGTTATCTGATGAAAAGGTAAAAATGTTTCTTTTTGCATTTTTTATATAACTTCTTGAAGAAGTTTACCATTTTACTGTGAAAGCACAAAGTGGTCAAAATTAAATTCTAATAAACCTAGAAAATACAATTAAGTCTATCTTGATAATTAAGGAGTTCCAATACAATTTTTTATTTGTTTTCCATCATTGATTGGATATTATAAATGAAGATGTCTAAAGTGAAGTTTTAATATCAATTTAATTGATAATCTTGATTTTAATCAAATTCATTCTTCTATCTTGATAATTACGGAGTGTCAATACAATTTTTCCATTTTTTCCATTGATTGGATATTATAAATGAAGATGTCTAAAGTGAAGTTTTAATATCAATTTAATTGATCATTTTGATTTTAATCAAATCCATGCGTCTACTTGATAATTACGGAGTGTCAATACAATTTTTCCATTTGTTTTTGATTGATTGTATATTAGGGATGAAGAAATCTAAAGTAAAGTTTTAATATCAATTTATTCATCTTGATTTTAATCAAATCCATGCTTTTATCTTGATAATTACGGAGTTTCATTGCAATTGTTCCTTTGTTCACCATTGATTGTATACAATGGATGAAGAAATATAAAGTGAAGTTTTAATATCAATTTATTTATTCATTTTGATTTTAATCAAATTCATTCTTCTATCTTGATAATTACGGAGTTTCAATACAGTTTTTCCATTGTTTATCAGTGATTGTATATTATGGATGAAGAAATCTAAAGTGAAGTTTTAATATCAATTTATTTATTCAGGTTGATTTTGATAAAATTCATGCGACTATATTGATAACCACGGAGTTTCAATACAATTTTTCCTTTGTTTCCCAGTGATTGTATATTATGGATGAAGAAATCTAAGTGAAGTTTTAATATCAATTTATTTATTCAGGTTGATTTTGTTAAAATTCATGTGTCTAACTTGATAACTACGGAGTTTCAATACAATTTTTCCATTGTTTCCCAGTGATTGTATATTATGGATGAAGAGATCTAAAGTGAAGTTTTAATATCAATTTATTTATTCAGGTTGATTTTGATAAAATTCGTGTGTCTAACTTGATAACTACGGAGTTTCAATACAATTTTTCCTTTGTTTCCCAGTGATTGTATTTTATGGATGAAGAAATCTAAGTGAAGTTTTAATATCAATTTATTTTTTCAGGTTGATTTTGATAAAATTCATGTGTCTATCTTGATAATTACGGAGTTTCAATACAATTTTTTAAGTGTTTTCCATTGATTGTATATTATGGATGAAGTAATCTAAAGCGAAGTTTTAATATCAATTTATGTATTCAGGTTGATTTTGATAAAATTCATGTGTCTAACTTGATAACTACGGAGTCTCAATACAGTTTTTCCATTGTTTATCAGTGATTGTATATTATTAATGAAGAAATCTAAAGTGAAGTTTTAATATCCATTTATTTATTCAGGTTGATTTTGATAAAATTCATGTGTCTAACTTGATAACTACGGAGTCTCAATACAATTTTTCCATTGTTTATTAGTGACTGTATATTATTAATGAAGAAATCTAAAGTGAAGTTTTAATATCCATTTATTTATTCAGGTTGATTTTGATAAAATTCATGTGTCTAACTTGATAACTACGGAGTTTCAATACAGTTTTTCCATTGTTTTTCATTGATTGTATATTATGGATGAAGAAATCTAAAGTAAAGTTTTAATATCAATTTATGTATTCAGGTTGATTTTGATAAAATTCATGTGTCTAACTTGATAACTACGGAGTTTAAATACAATTTTTACTTTCTTTCCCATTGATTGCATATTATGGATTTAGAAATCTAAAATGAAGTTTTAATATCAATTTATATATTCATCCTGAATTTGATCAAATTCATTCGTCTATCTTGATAATTACAGAGTTTCAATACAATTTTTCCATTGTTTTCCATTGAATGTATATTATGTATGAAGCATTCTAAAATGAAGTTTTAATATCAATTTATTTATTCCGCCTGATTTTGATTAAATCCATGCTTCTATCTTGATAATTACGGAGTTTCAATGCAATTGTTTACCATTGATTGTATACAATGGATGAAAAAATCTAAAGCGAAGTTTAGACATCAATTTATGTATTCAGGTTGATTTTGATAAAATTTGTTCTACTTGATAATACGGAGTAAATACAATTTTTACTTTTTTCCCATTGATTGTATTATGGATAGAAATCTAAAGTGAAGTTTTAATATCAATTTATTATTCAATCTGATTTTGATAAATTCATGTATTATCTTGATAATTACAGAGTTTAATACAATTTTTCATTGTTTTTCCATTGAAAAGTATATTAGTATGAAGCATTTTCTAAAATAAAGTTTTAATATATTTATTTAGTTACTATTTTTATAAACTTATCTATCTTGATAATACGAGTATTCAATTTTTCTTATTTCTTATCCATTATTTTTGTTAGGATGAAAATCTAAGTAAGTTTTATATGTTATTTTCTATCTTGATTGATAAATTCAGTCTTAACTTTAAATAAAAAATGTCATCTTTAAAGAAAAATTAATTTTTTTGTATATTCTTTATTTCTTGTTTTTATGAAAAAAAGTAACTAAGTAACTATGTTTCCATCCTGTCTTAGAAAATATAAACAGTATTACTTAAATAATATCAGTCTTTTAGTTAAGCGAAAATAATTTTTATAAACTTAAATATGGGCAGATATGGTGTAGGACTATTCCTTATTTCTTGTACTTCTTATTTCTTATCCCAATCTCCTTATTTTTGTTAGAAAAGTAAAAGTAACTAAGTAACTATGTTTTCATCCTCTCTTAGAAAATATAAACAGTATTACTTAAATAATATCAGTCTTTTAGTTAAGCGAAAATAATTTTTATAAACTTAAATATGGGCAGATATGGTGTAGGACTATTCCTTATTTCTTGTACTTCTTATTTCTTATCCCAATCTCCTTATTTTTGTTAGAAAAGTAAAAGTAACTAAGTAACTATGTTTTCATCCTCTCTTAGAAAATATAAACAGTATTACTTAAATAATATCAGTCTTTTAGTTAAGCGAAAATAATTTTTATAAACTTAAATATGGGCAGATATGGTGTAGGACTATTCCTTATTTGTTGTACTTCTTATTTCTTATCCCAATCTCCTTATTTTTTGTTATAAAAGTAAAAGTAACTAAGTAACTATGTTTTTATCCTCTCTTAGAAAATATAAACAGTATTACTTAAATAATATCAGTCTTTTAGTTAAGCGAAAATAATTTTTATAAACTTAAATATGGGCAGATATGGTGTAGGACTATTCCTTATTTCTTGTACTTCTTATTTCTTATCCCAATCTCCTTATTTTTGTTAGAAAAGTAAAAGTAACTAAGTAACTATGTTTTCATCCTCTCTTAGAAAATATAAACAGTATTACTTAAATAATATCAGTCTTTTAGTTAAGCTAAAATAATTTTTATAAACTTAAATATGGGCAGATATGGTGTAGGACTATTCCTTATTTGTTGTACTTCTTATTTCTTATCCCAATCTCCTTATTTTTGTTAGAAAAGTAAAAGTAACTAAGTAACTATGTTTTTATCCTCTCTTAGAAAATATAAACAGTATTACTTAAATAATATCAGTCTTTTAGTTAAGCGAAATAATTTTTATAAACTTAAATATGGGCAGATATGGTGTAGGACTATTCCTTATTTCTTGTACTTCTTATTTCTTATCCCAATCTCCTTATTTTTGTTAGAAAAGTAAAAGTAACTAAGTAACTATGTTTTCATCCTCTCTTAGAAAATATAAACAGTATTACTTAAATAATATCAGTCTTTTAGTTAAGCGAAAATAATTTTTATAAACTTAAATATGGGCAGATATGGTGTAGGACTATTCCTTATTTGTTGTACTTCTTATTTCTTATCCCAATCTCCTTATTTTTGTTAGAAAAGTAAAAGTAACTAAGTAACTATGTTTTCATCCTCTCTTAGAAAATATAAACAGTATTACTTAAATAATATCAGTCTTTTAGTTAAGCGAAAATAATTTTTATAAACTTAAATATGGGCAGATATGGTTTAGGACTATTCCTTATTTGTTGTACTTCTTATTTCTTATCCCAATCTCCTTATTGTTTATCCTATTTGTTCTTCTTATTTGTTATAATTAAATAAGGATAAAATATGATGAGGAACACTTAATATTAACTGTAATTAGCCATTAAGGGAACAAATAACATAAATCTCAATTTTTAATTTTTTTTCTTATTTTTAACAAATTTTTATAATTAGAATATATAACTTTTATGAATGTAATATTTTTAATTTTTATTTAGCTCTCATGTAGCAAAATCTAAGCCCCAAATCAAAGCAAACTATATAATATTTTATACCATATAGGAAAATAAAATCGATTAGAAAAGATATTTGACTAAAATAGAAAATTATTTCATAACAATTAAACCGTCCGAAAATATTGCTTAAAAGTGTTTCAGTACAAAATATAATAACCAATAGCTTGAATTATTAATTTATTTTTAAAATTTAGGTAGAAGCAAAACTGGTTACCATTTTTTACTTATGTTCTTAAATACTATTTATATAAGACAAAAAATTCTAGTTAAACAATGTTTTACCAACTATTTTCGATGTTTCACGTATTATTTTCTGATTAACTCTAGAAATAGACTTTGCAATTTTCAAAATTTGTAATAGAAATTAATTACTTTAAAGTAATGCATTTGAAATATAAGTTTCTATTTCAAAACAAAAAGTATCAAAATGAAATATATTACATTTAAAACTTTTAAATGAGAGTGTATGGAAAAAATTGGATCCAATGCTATAGAATAGTCATGTTATTCAGAAAATGTCTTTTTTAATAATAAAGCATATAAATAATTTGAAATTTCAGAAAAAAAAATTATTTTCTTATTCGACTTCTTCATTTTGAAGGTCTTTTATACCCTTAACCATAAAAGGCAGGTAAAGTGCTATTTTTGGTTACAGGATGTAATTCAAAAGCTTATATAAAGTTATAATATTTTGGCAATGAATACAATTCAAATTTGGTTTCTTTAAGTCAACGGATTTGAGTTATTGTGTGTATACACACAACTTTAAAACTAAAATTTTTAAATCAGGTAGATAAAAACGTAAAGATCAATCAAAATCTTGAGGTCGAATGTTTAATCGATTCAACTACATTTCCTGTACTACATATACGAGAATATAAAAAATATCATTTTAAAGCATATACGAGAAAATGGGTGTTATTACTTCATTACTTACATCCACATCCAGTTCCTATAGTAGGGCTTATGGAAGAAAATTATAAGGTGGGATGGAAAATTCGCTTCCATTACCTACCATAACCAAACCCAGGAAATTGAGACCCCGTATTTATTGAAATCTATTAAATACAAAGGGTTATTTTCAATACAGACTAATGTCTACATATCATGTGACATAATTAAGTAACATGATGCTAATTCAACTGTTTAATACTTTACTATATGCAAAGGATTATTTACAATACAGAGTAATGTCTACATGTCATGTGACATAAACATGATGCTAATTGAACTGTTTAATACTTTACTACAAACAACGGTTTATTTACGATACAGACTAATATCTACATGTCATGTGACATAATCAAGTAACATGATGCTTATTCAACTGTTTAATATTTTAATATATACAAAGGATTATTTACAATACAGACTAATATCTACATGCCATTTGACATAATCAAGTAACATGATGCTTATTCTAGTGTTTAATACTTTCCTATATACAAAGGAATATTTATAATACAGACTAATGTCTACATGTCATGTGACATAATCAAGTAACATGATGCTTATTCAACTGTTTAATACTTTACTATATACAAAGGATTATTTACAATACAGAGTAATGTCTACATGTCATGTGACATAATCCAGTAACATGATGCTTATTCAACTGTTTAATACTTTATACAAAGGATTATTTATAATACAGACTAATATCTACATGCCATGTGACATAATCAAGTAACATGATGCTTATTCAACTGTTTAATACTTTACTATATACAAATGATTATTTACAATACAGACTAATGTCTACATGTCCTGTGAGATAATTGCGTAACATAATGGAAGACACAAGTTTATTATTTTAATTACCAAACTTTTCGAAATGTCAGAAAAAGATATGCAGACATCTTAATTTAAAAAAAAAGTATTGCCTTTATTTATCCAAGTTAAGGTCAGTATAATCTTTATATAAAAGAACTGCTGTGTCTGTTTATTATAGAATGCTTTGCTGTTCTGGAGGTTATTGCTAAAATCGGCACAGTTTCGTTTCCTGAAATGAACGATTAATTACAAATATTTAGCAAGCAACATGGCAAGAAATGCTTATTAAAATATTTCAATTAATTTTTACTGATTTTTCATCTCACCTTTCCTGCCAAAAAAATAAGATGATCATAATTAATATTTTGGGAGATATTTTAATTTATCTTGTCTCAGGATATTTTAATTTTTATGACAGATGATCTTGTTGATAAGATTAGAAGTGAAACCTTTTGCTTATGTTCATTCTGTTTTTTTTTCGTGTATTTAATAAAATGTGTTTGAAATGTCAGTTTCAATGATAGGTGCATTATCACCTATCATTGAATTTAATTGTATTGAAAAAATGACATATTTTTCTTAAAACTTCAACCATCCAAGTTTTTAACTTATTTACTCCAAATATAATTCTCCGTATGGCGAAAGCTGGGTCGGGTGTAGAAGTTACTTACTCCAAATATAATAAAGGCTTGTCTCTTCTAGGATTCATTAAATATGTTTTTAAATATTATTCTATGGTTTGATTTTGAGTCATCGTTTATGTTGTTAACATAAACACATTTAACATCGTTTTTAACAATTTGTAGTGTACATAAAACACTGAATATCTTCATTTTTAATTATAACGCATTTTTTTTTATTTAATCCGTATTTTAGTTAAAATTTATTTATAATATGAACTAGAACACTGTGGCTGCATCACAACAATTTTTAATTTGATGGCATGCATGTAAAATTACATATCTGTATATTTATCTGGTCAACAGCAGAAAATTAAATTAGTTCTATAGTAAAACTCCAACTCTTTTTTTATATTTTTACTTTGTTATTTTAACTTTATTCGATCCTTATGGTATTTATAGCATAAGTTTTAAATATCTCTTTTAAAGTTTAAAAATTTTGTTTTACTGATGTACAATTTTTTGATATCTTTAGAAAACTTAAATAAGTGAAGAATTACATCTGATCCTTGTTGTTTACAAAAGAAATAAAAATATTGAAATTATTAATAAAGTGTTTTTAGTGTTGTTTTAAGTCTGCACCCAAATTTGCACCTAAATTTTAAAATTTTCAAAACAAGAACTTAAATTTTTATACTGAAAAATTTAATTACTTCCACAAATATTGTAAATTGAGGAAAATAGTTAACTAGATATATTGAATGAGTAATAAAAATTTCAATAATATTGAATAATAAAGAAAAGAAATGGTGTGCGGAATAACAATAAATATTCTTCTTTTTAAAGATGCTTGAAATTATAGTTTTTTAACATTAAAATGGTATTGCAATTTTGTGGAAAGTCGTCACTTTCGTTAAATATTATAAAGAACGCTTTTCAAATTTATTTTAAAGCAAAGAAAGTCAGTAATGCACAAACTTTCATTTAAAAAGGATACAATACACGTTAAATTTTCAAAACATTTAATAATTTATTAGTTTATCTATATAGCAACTCATACGTATATACGTAAAGATAGCTTTCTAGGATTAAGAAAGTTTGTATAACCTAAGAAAATACATTCTGGAATTTTTTTTCTAGCTTTTCCAGAATATTTTTGTCTTCTGAAATTTTCATAAAACATTTAATATTTTATTATTTTACCTATTTAGCAACTCATACGTATACACGTAAAGATAGCTTTCTAGGATTAAGAAAGTTTGTATAACCTAAGAAAATACATTCTGGAATTTTTTTTCTAGCTTTTCCAGAATATTTTTGTCTTCTGAAATTTTCATAAAACATTTAATATTTTATTATTTTATCTATATAGCAACTCATACTTATACACGTAAAGATAGCGTTCCAAGATTAAGAAAGTTTGTATAACCTAAGAAAATACATTCTGGATTTTTTTTTCTGGCTTTTCCAGAATATTTTTGTCTTCTGAAATTTTCATAAAACATTTAATATTTTATTATTTTATCTATATAGCAACTCATACTTATACACGTAAAGATAGCGTTCCAAGATTAAGAAAGTTTGTATAACCTAAGAAAATACATTCTGGAATTTTTTTTCTAGCTTTTCCAGAATATTTTTGTCTTCTGAAATTTTCATAAAACATTTAATATTTTATTATTTTACCTATTTAGCAACTCATACGTATACACGTAAAGATAGCTTTCTAGGATTAAGAAAGTTTGTATAACCTAAGAAAATACATTCTGGAATTTTTTTTCTAGCTTTTCCAGAATATTTTTGTCTTCTGAAATTTTCATAAAACATTTAATATTTTATTATTTTATCTATATAGCAACTCATACTTATACACGTAAAGATAGCGTTCCAAGATTAAGAAAGTTTGTATAACCTAAGAAAATACATTCTGGAATTTTTTTTCTAGCTTTTCCAGAATATTTTTGTCTTCTGAAATTTTCATAAAACATTTAATATTTTATTATTTTATCTATTTAGCAACTCATATGTATACACATAAAGATAGCGTTCTAGGATTAAGAAAGTTTGTATAACCTAAAAAAATACGTTCTGGAATTTTTTTTCTAGCTTTTCCAGAATATTTTTGTCTTCTGAAATTTTCATAAAACATTTAATATTTTATTATTTTACCTATTTAGCAACTCATACGTATACACGTAAAGATAGCGTTCCAAGATTAAGAAAGTTTGTATAACCTAAGAAAATACATTCTGGAATTTTTTTTCTAGCTTTTCCAGAATATTTTTGTCTTCTGAAATTTTCATGAAAATATGCATTCCTTACAATTAATTATTATAAATTTTATTAATTGTTTAGTTTTTAACTGATAGAAGGAATTAATGGGAATGTGTATTTTAAATAATTAAGGGTCAGTCTCACCAAAATCGTTTAACGACTAACCGTGATTAATCTCTGCTTAAACGGAAAATTGCATTGCACCATTGGTTGGCACCATGGGTTAATCGCGGTTAACCATTAAACCTTTATATACTAAATTAATTTACCATGAACTTTCTTACTGTATTTTTGCATCATTAGGTAAGTTTTAATAGAAAATAATCATAGAAAGAAAATTAATTATTACTGTATTTTAGTAGTTAATTTCGCAGCTGGTACTTTCTAGTACCAAGATATATTTTTGACTCTATGATAGAAAATAAAACATTAAATTATGAATAAAACAATTGAAATGCTTACCTGCGAAGTATAGAAGTTTCTAAAAAATAATAGTACCAAATAACTGGTAATAAACCACTAAATTTACTCAACTGAACAACACGTGTATCAACTATACCACAAAATGACCTTCGAATGTAGCACGTGAATTATAAAATCCCTACTCTGCGAATAAAAAGGATTCCTGATTGGTGCTGTGATTTCTTTTCTGGTGTAGGAGCTGCATCGTCCATGTCCTTGTGAGTACCGTCAGGAAAAACGGCTTTATTAGGAATATATAGGTGTTTGATTGAAGCGGTACTTATAAATACCGTCAGGATAAAAACGGCTACACGACTTTGGATAGACTGGTCTTAAGTCTTTATGTCAATTAGAAATACTTTTGTAGTTATAAATATACTTGATAGGTATACTTGAAAACTGAGGAATATATCCCGTTTGTTTCCATTTTTCAATAAAAAATAGCTGAAAAATATTTTTATGAAGATTCTACTAAATATTTTAAGTGCAGGCTATAGAGTAATCTTTTGAGAATACATGGTTTAAATTTAAATGTATATGTGTAATTCATTGTATAAAAAATATAAACACAGGACACTCACTTATCAAAATGGCAATTTTAAATAAATATTATTTTATAAATATAATATTTTCTACTATCATGTTTCTATTAAAAAAGCGGAAAAATATTTTTATATGGATTTTACTAAATATTTTAAGTGTAGGCTATAGAGTAACCTTTTGAGAATACATAGTTTAAATTTAAATGTATAAGTGTAACATTGCATAACAAATATATGCACAGGGCTTTCACATATCAAATGTCAATTTAAAATAATTTTTTTGTATATAAAATATTTTCTACTATCATGTTTCTATTAAAAAAAGCTGAAAAATAATTTTATATGGATTTTACTAAATATTTTAAGTGTAGGCTATAGAGTAACCTTTTGAGAATACATAGTTTAAATTTAAATGTATAAGTGTAACATTGCATAACAAATATATGCACAGGGCTTTTACATATCAAATGTCAATTTAAAATAATTTTTTTTGTATATAAAATATTTTCTACTATCATGTTTCTATTAAAAAAATCTGAAAAATGTTTTTATATGTATTTTACTAAATATTTTAAGTGTAGGCTATATTGTAACCTTTTGAGAATACATAGTTTAAATTTAAATGTATAAGTGTAACATTGCATAACAAATATATGCACAGGGCTTTCACATATCAAATGGCAATTTAAAATATTTTTTTGCATATAAAATATTTTCTACTATCATGTTTCTATTAAAAAAAGCTGAAAAGTTTTTTATATGGATTTTACTAAATATTTTAAATGTAGGCAATAGAGTAACATTTTGAGAATGTATAGTTTAAATTTAAATGTATATGTGTAGTTCATTGAATAAAAAATATATGCACAGGGCATTCACATACCAAAATGGCAATTTCACATAAATTTTATTTTGTATATAAAATATTCTCTACTACAATGTTTCTATTTTATATAATTGTTATTGAAGTTCGCTATAATTTATCCGTAATATATTGCTGAAAATAATAAAATATAAAAAGAGTTACAAAAGTTTGATTAAAAATTGTTATGCTGTAGGCTTCTAAATAGAATCTCCCTCATTAAACACAGGCATGATAAAAATTTGTAGCCCACGTGTGTAAGAATGAATGGTATTAGATTGAGGCTGACACTCTTAAAGCCTTTCTCTGAAATATGATATGGACTTAAAATAAAAATTTGCGTTCGTTAATTTAAAATATATTATCAGTTTCCTTACTCTACGCAAAAGTCTTTTTATCATTAGACTAGAACAGAGCGTTTATGATGAACATCCTCGGGAGAAAGTTCGATTTTATGGTAAAAGTTAGATAAATTTATTCCCATATTTTACACCTTCATGAATTTTAAAGGAAAACATTTTACTAGTTCTCATTTGAGAATATATTCATTTTCTAGGACACTTTTACAATGGGCTAGGGTGCTATATTCGGGGGAGGATAAATTGCACAGATTATCCTTGTATATAAAATGGAAAGCTGCTTCTTTAAGGCTGAATTACTAATTTAGTGAAAGTACCTAATTTAATAGTTTAATATATTGATAAATTATTAAATTATTATTTCAGTTACTGAAAGTACCAAATTAATAATTTTGTTTTTCTTACTTAATGTTTAAGGAATTTTTAGAGCAGGTGACATTTTGGCGTCCGCTTTGCTCAATTTATGATCTATTAAAATAAAACCCATATAATTATCTCCGTTCCCGTAATCTTTATAAATAAACTCATTTGCGTCTTATTGTGTATGACACGAAAACTACTAAGGTTATGAAAATGCGAGATTACAAAACTGCTTTGTAATCGCTCTCTAATCACTTTAAAATAATCTCTTCAGGAATTTCGGGTTGAACTGTTTTATTATTTAACTCTTTCGTGGGTCATTTATCTCTCACTACACTCTTGCTAACTTTCAAAACAGAGCTGCTAATTTTATTGAGTCAATCGAACAATTGATGACATCGCAAAACCAAAGCGGGAACCACTATTCCTGTCGATTCAACAACAAGACCAATATATTATATTGGGTTTTGCGCCCACAAGTGTATTTTGTAAGATCTTGTAGGTGGGAAGTAATCTTCCACGGCCCACGAAAGGGTTACTTAGATATCGTGGTTAATTAGATATCGTTTACTATTTTACAATCTCTTAAATAAATTCCTTAAAGCTTCTTGGCGTATTTTTCCTGCATCTTCCTCCAGAAGTATCCAGCTAAATAACATATGATACTGATCTAAATATCATTTTAAAGCTCGTAAAATTTCAGTTTTGAGTGTTTGAAAATAAAATTACTTTTCCAATTTACAAAATTAGCCTAACTTATTTTAATAATTCCTATTTTATCTAAAATCAAAGAAGGGAGGTAGAATGTTTTCAAAAGGACACGAGATACCCGACGTTAAGTAATGTATATTATGTTCTTTGTGAGGAAAAAAAAATAACTCCAAACTGTTTATAAACAGCGTAGTGTTTGCACTGGCATTTTGATGAATTTACTGTACTTCCATTGTCCCAGTTTCTTCCGGCTTAAGTGAAATCGGGTAATTTTTGTTTCTAGCACTACGGTCTACTTTTGCTACAAGAGTTTTGCTAATGAGACTACAATCTCCTTCTTAAAGTTGATTCCGAATGACTATGAACATCCATACCATTAGATTAGATTAGATTTTTCTTTAGACCAGCTCCTGTGGGTTCCCCAAGAGCAGAACACTGCGACCAGAGGTGTATATTACCCAATCCCAATACAGAGAATAGTAGAAAACAAAGAAAAGGAAAAAGAGAAGCAAATCTCTGGGGTACAATGGGATTACGAAACACGTGTCTGGTAAACCACCTGATTGTTGTTCCCTCATATAATCCCCAGAGGTAGGGGATTTGGCTATACTCCGTACTCTGTGTACACATTTTTGTAGCCTCTTACGACATGCATGAACTACATTGGGACTATTCTTTCCCATTTGATCACCCCTCGAGTAACTTCCCAGGCCATGATGGTATGCGAATCTACGAACTTCAAACGGAATAATAGGAAATTACATTCGGGTATCTTTCAACTGGGAAAGACTGGATTAATTAGACTACCTTGTTCATTCCATGGATTATCAATAGTGTAACCTGTGATAGCTGGCAGAAATTGAATTCATTGCTATAAATCGATGTGATGATATCAATATCTCCTTCAACTTTTCATTGTCCGGGATTCAAACTGAACATGGTGAATATTCTCTATTTTGACAGGTAGTTATGTTAATGTAACTACATACTGTAATCTATATACAGAATTGTCTAACGTGAATTTCTTCAAAAGTGCGCTTTCTCTCAATTAATAGTTTTACTACGAACTTAAGTACCGAAAAAAAGCAAAATGCCATTTGAGCATATTTCGACTGCGAAAGTCTGGATTAATTAGATAGTGTTGTGTCCTCTATGGAATCTCAACAACGCAATATGTAATAGCTGGCAAAAATTGATTTCATTGTTATTAATCCACGTGATGGTATTAGTATCTCCTTAAACTTTTCTTTGACCTCGATTCAGGCCGAACGTGGTGGATATGCTTTATTTTGACAGGTGATTATATTAACATATCTAGATGCTGTAATCTATACATAGAATTGTCTAGCAGTAATTTCTTCAAAAGTGTCCTTGCTCTCAATATATAGTTTTACTACTCTGATACAAAGCTATTATATATACTATTATAGTCTTAGATATATAGTTAATTTATAGGAACTGATTTTTAATTAATAAAGTAATTAATTAGTTAAATTTTAATTGATAAAAAATAATTCTAAATTTTGTATACTTAGTTTTTCAAGTGCTATTAATAATGAATAAATGTTTTCCTAGTTAATGTGTTAGGAACAAATGAATAATGAAAGAATTTAATCACCAGTTCATCAATTATTTCACAAAACACATTTAAAGTAAGTGAAGTAGCACTTTCATTGCCATATAGCCACTAAATTGTTATTTGTATATTTAAATACTGCAAAAGTCTTTAATTTTACAGATATAGTGATAAACGTTGGAATCTCTCTTTACTTAAGTGAGCATCCAAAAGACTACTAATAAATAGTTATTTTCTTTCAGTTAGCTTGTGTGATACTGTATGGTAGAAGTTTCCTAAAATCTTAAATAAATATTCAATTGTATTTTAACAAAATTTAGTAATTTAAACAAACGGGAAAACTACTTATTGCACTAACGTACTTCTACATATCTTTAGGCAGAAAAAATAATTATATTTTTTTTGTACCACCGAAAGTTTGTCGTCGAATTACCCTGCATGAGAAAATTCACTTTGAATTCATCCGTATTGTACACAGTAAAAATACTTCCGGAAAGCTAAACAAATTGAAATATTTATCCCCTTTAGTTAGGCATGTTGTCGGGTTAAACGAATTTGTTTCCAAATCACGTTTCAATCCACGAAGCAATTTAAGCATCATTAATTTTTGTTAAAGTCTTCATTTCGCACAATAAGCTTCTGTAATGTTCTGCTGGAAGAACTTTCACACATGCAGTCTTCATTTCTAGCAGCAAATAAATTTATAATTTGAAGATATTTATACCCTATAAAATGGACTTTGAAGATATTTGTATCCAAATAACTGTGAAATGATAATTTTATTTCTCAGCGACGATTTGACGATGGTTAACACATTGTGTGCCAGTACATTTCGGAACTAACTTGTACCTGGAGCGGGCATTTTGCTTCTAAATTTAATTACTCAGTTAAATCTGAATAGATCGAAAATTATTAAATTTTTAACCAACTTTTCGTATGTTATATTGAAATATATAAACAAATATATAAATAGAAATGTATAAATAACAACATAAGATTTTCGTAAACAAAAAATATAATTTTAGTGGATAAATTTATAATAGTATCGTTAACATGAAAAATGGACTTTGAAGATATTTGTATCCAAATATCTGTGAAATGATAATTTTATTTCTCAGCGACGATTTGACGATGGTTAACACATTGCGTGCTGGTACATTTCGGAACTGACTTGTACCGGGAGCGGGCATTTTGCGCCTAAATTTAATTACTCAGTTAAATCTGAATAGATCGAAAATTATTAAATTTTTAACCAACTTTTCGTATCTTATATTGAAATATATAAACAAATATATAAATAGAAATATATAAATAACAACCATAAGATTTTCGTAAACAAAAAATATATTTTTAGTGGATAAATTTATAATAGTATCATCAATATGAAAAATGAATTAGAAATAGTAGTATATAGTTTTATTTTTCTAAGTAGTTGTATAAATCTAAATTGATGTTTAATACACCTACCCGTTCTGTGGTTCCGCATAGACTGATGTAAAAACTAGTTTTTATTTGCCTAAATTTTTCCAACATCTATGTAGTAGACAAGGACATTCGGCTTCGTTTTTCTGTATATACCGTTGTATTTGTACCCACAAATAAAACCAGAAGAATCTACTAGTACATGTCCCGCATACAATATGTTACTAAAGCGGTGTTTACAATTTTAACGCTTTTTTGAGTAAGTTTTTATTTATTTTTTTAAGATAAATGGAATGCTAAGAACTAATTTATAGTCAATCTAATTTAGTCAAACTAAAAATTAAACAGAATTCTTAAACAGTCTTAAATTGTAAAAAAATGGAATTGTAAAATTTATCGTTGCAGAGTATCAGCAATCTGTTTAAATGTAAATGAACATAAATAAACTTTTAAAAATAAAACTAACGTTTAATTTACTTAAAACATACAAAGAAAATGTTTAAGGCAAATAAACATAGTATAGAATCCTTTAAACTGGTAACTTAAACTGTTAAACAATATTACTACTAGTAAAAGAAAAACATTGAAAACGATTACAAAAATGAATACATTTGACCTTACTAAAACTTAGGCTAACCCAGAACCAGGCACCAGCAGAACACATAAAGCGAAGTTGTATTGCACCCCTCATTACGCAAATCGACTTCTCAAGCAACAAACAAGTTGAAATGAGCCGCTTAAGAAAAAACCTGTATTATTAAATTCGTTGGGATAAATTTCCCTTACCCAATTAGCAGCTGGCTATTTTATGGAGTCGAGAAGTCGGGCTGGCCAAAGGTTAGATTAAGACACGTACTTTTGACTAGTATTTTGTGTATGAGTGAACAAACCAAGGTGTTTCATTTGGCAACACTAATAACTTGTAAATTACCAACCTGTCTTGTAAACAGAGTTTAAACATAATACAAGGCAGGTTGGTAATTTATATTAACGGGAGATGGGACAGGGAACTGCGGTTGTTTGGTTTGTAATTAATATATATTTCAATATACATGTATCACAAATGCGACTCATGGATAATAACCAAGTTAGAGCCGAAGATATCTTAAGTTTCCTGACATGGTCTTTCAATAGAAAAGAAAATCTGATAGTAATGAACACAAACAACATGGCGGTATTATAAAATCTAAAAAAGACTGCCAAAATCGCCGAATATTCTAAAATTATTAAATCGCTGTAATAACATTACTAAAAAATTTGTAGTATTTAACCCCTTCCGGTAAAATGACGAGTCTAGCTCGTCATTAGTTTTTCATCCCTTACCGCACAATGACGAGCTACACTCGTCATGCGATTAAAGTTACTGTTAAATATGATAATTAATTTAGTTTAAAATTTCTAGTGTACTGAATTTGGAAACACTTTTATCACTTGTGAAAATCACAAGTCACTATTGCATATTGTTTACTTAGTACAAGTCATTGCCAAATTAATGAGTCAGAATAAAAGAAAACCTACTAAGAAATGCCGTGTGTGTTACAAGAATCAAATTAAAAGTGAGACTACTTGGCGGTGTAAACAATTAAGAATTCCTTTGCACTTTGTTTTGAAAAGTACCACTAGCTTGAAGACTATTATCTGTATACCTTATTAATGTTTTGCTTTGATATTTTCTTAATTTTACTGTTTCTGATATTATTTAACACTATGTAAAAAGTGGATTTTAATTAAGAATATATAAGAATTGTAAAATGAAACAAGTTTTTTAAATAAAAATTAAATGGTTATTTCATGCACAGTTTTTCATTATTAAATCATACCGGAAGGGGTTAATTAATCTAAATCGCATATGGGTGCAACAGGTATCGAATATGTGAACATTTCGGAAAAATAAGCAATATATAGCTCAATAATAACAAAATAAATTTTCTTTGTCATTGATTAAAACAGCTTGCTGACAGGAAATCCTGTATACCTGGCAAGAGGTGTGAAACCCTGATTAAACGGAAAGTGCTTAGTCTTAACCATTAAGACTAAGCACGTTCCCGTTTAACCATGTATTAACTTTTAACTTGCTTTGTCTTAAACCATTAAGAATTGTGAAAGCATCCTAAAAATTTAAAAATAAAATAGAAATCGATTTTTTGAAGTTACAAAAGCTATAACTTTCTGTAATAAAAATGCAAAATTCTCCAGGTTTTTTAAACATTCTTACATAGTGAGATAACTAAGCTTCTTGTATAATGTTTCACGCATAATAAACAATGTATGTTCGGGACAGAAAGAAAATTAAGTCTTGAATAAAAATACAGCTTAAAGAAAATATACTAATTAATGAACTTTGCCTTAACATATTTTTAAGAAGTAAAAAAGTAACTTTTTCAAAAACTGGTCTAAATTAATTATTTATCAAATTTAGTCTAAAGCATTATTTTTTAGTGGGTAGTTATTTGCTTTTTAAAAGCAGGTGGATAAATATTTATACTCCATTTACCTATAATAAATTTTTATCTTTTTTAATTTAAATCACGCTAGAATAAAATACTTGCAGCATTTATTATATATATATATATATATATATATATATATATATATATATATATATATATATATATACCTAAAATATTCATTCTATAATTAATTTTAACGGGAAATTTTAAAAAGCATGTAATTAATTATGTTATAACTGGTTATGGTAGCTTACCCTCCTATGTAGATAAAAAAAAAAGTCTACCACTCAATATGCTGTTCGCATAGAAATGTAAAAGAGAGGGATCCGATCATATTTTTACTAGAATATAGCCCGTTATATTATGGGGTCAGTAAAACTTTTAATATTCCAGAATTGTAAAGCACCCTATGAGGCAGGTAAAAAAATGGT
Source organism: Pardosa pseudoannulata (assembly GCA_032207245.1). Lineage (NCBI taxonomy): Eukaryota > Metazoa > Arthropoda > Arachnida > Araneae > Lycosidae > Pardosa > Pardosa pseudoannulata. Next base: position 79,746,676 of record CM063506.1, on the reverse strand, counting down.
TTGTTTTTTGGTTGAGAATTATCTGGTACGTGCTCAATAATTTGTTTATCTTCATATTCCCCTGAAGTCTCACGATATTGTGAATGCAGTTTACAATCAAGTTGAATTCATTTAGAAAGTTAATTCAAAGTTTTCTTAAGTACATCGAAATTATCTTTAAGTTCTTCCCATTTTTTTTTGCCGCAGTAATTAATGGAAGTAACGGAATAAAACTATCATTTGTACTACACCCTGACTGTAGATAGAAATTATTGTTAAAACCAGTGATAAAATTTTTATTGCAACAAAAAATAATCGATGATTAAATTTAAAATCATCACATATGTACCTAATCTATTATTTAAGCCAAATATAAAAGAAAATTATTTACGGAATATCTAAGTTCAGTGATAAAATGTATGAAAATAATGCAGACGATATTTAAATTTAAAATAAGAAATGATTAAATTAGGTGATTAAAGAAACTATGTCATAATGTTAGAGAAAAAGGTTATTTTACCTATGCATTATGAGATAAATTGATGAATATAATCACCTCTTAACCGGGAAAAAAGTTTTTCTAGCTACGTCGAAAATATCGTTGAGTTCTTCCCAATTTGTTTTGCCACAGTAAGCATCATGTTACTTGATTATGTCACATGACATGTAGACATTAGTTTGTATTATAAATAAATCTTCGTATATAGTAAAGTATTAAACATTTGAATTAGCAACATGTTACTTGATTATGGAACATGACATGTAGACATTAGTCTATATTGTAAGTACACCTTTGTACATAGTAAAGTATTATACAGTTGAATTAGCATCATATTACTTGATTATGTCACATGGCATATAGACATTAGTTTATATGGTAAATTAACCTTTGTATATAGTAAAGTATTAAACAGTTGAAATAGCACCATATTACTTAATTATCTCACATGTCATGATATCACATGAGAAGTGGTGACAACTTGTTCAAGTAGCAATCTTCAGAAATAACTACATAGGGAGGTAAATATATGCTTTAGAATTAGTAACCTCACCATTGAAACTCCTGAACTGGTTTGCTTTGGTTTGGAGGGGTACAGTCTACTTTTGTGCATCCCCAGGGTTAATGAGACCGGGATCTACTGCTTAAAGCCGATTCAGGCAATCTTTCGGCGAAGTTCGCAAGCACTTGGAACCCATAGAATGAAATTTTGGAGTTAAAACCCTAAATTTACTTTGTGAAATAAGTATTTTTTATATGAAAGTTTGTGTACTACATATCTTTCCTTGCACTTAAATATATTTATAAAAGGTTCACTAAGAAAAAACAGATGTTACTGCTTTTTATGTGATACAACGAGCGTCAAAACTTGACAGAAACGATACAAATTTCAGATAAACAAATTCCTCTGACAGAAAAAAAATTATGCATTTCATTATATTTTATTAATACTTATTAATAATTCAATGAATTTTAATAAAACTTTTAACTTGCTTTGTCTTAAAACATTAAGAATTGTGAAAGCATCCTAAAAATTTAAAAATAAAATAGAAATCGATTTTTTGAAGTTACAAAAGCTATAACTTTCTTTAATAAAAATGCAAAATTCTCCAGGTTTTTTAAACATTCTTACATAGTGAGATAACTAAGCTTCTTGTATAATGGTTCACGCATAATAAACAATGTATGTTCGGGACAGAAAGAAAATTAAGTCTTGAATAAAAATACAGCTTAAAGAAAATATACTAATTAATGAACTTTGCCTTAACATATTTTTAAGAAGTAAAAAAGTAAATTTTTCAAAAACTGGTCTAAATTAATTATTTATCAATTTTAGTCTGAAGCATTATTTTTTAGTGGGTAGT
>CM063506.1:79724834-79742334 GCA_032207245.1 Pardosa pseudoannulata | reverse complement strand
CATCTTTTTATTTTTTGGGAGAAGATTAGAAATTTATGAACAGCTGTCTTTAAAAATTAGTCACTTTTTGTTAACTATTTGACAACAAAGGAAATAAGGAATTAATGTTAAAAAGATCAAAGAACATATAATCAAGTTACCAATTAAGCAGAAAAAATTTTAATTTATAAATGATATGTAGCTATTGTAAATAATATACAATATTTTTAATGTCAAGCATTTATACCAATATTTTTAATAAATAATTTAAAGAATTTATACTAAGAGATATATCTGAATATTACGATCTTAACTGTTAACATTTTGTGTATTATACAGACAGTAAACAGTATATAATATTTAAATATTAAACAACATTAAACGTCTCAGCCGTGCCTGCGAGAATTACCTTACAAAGATAAGAGCAATATGTATTATAATATATAATGTTTATAATATACCTTTGGTTACAACATTTCTAGTGAAGATTTCACACAACAAGGATTTAAACTACATTTGTAAGTATAGAGTTTACACTATAATTTTTAAAGAATAGTATAAATTTTAGTTAGTTTAAATCTTGCAGAACGTCTGATAATTTGAATTTTTGTAACTTTTCTATTATAAAAATAAGTTAAAAGCACACGAATTTTTGCAAATTTTGATTTTAATTCTAAATCTAATTAAGTTCTTTTAGAATTGTTATGTTTAACTATTAACGCTAAGACTTTCTGCATTTAACATTTTTTCAGTCTGATTGCATTTCTATTATTTTTAAATTGCTCATTAAAATATGTGGTATATAATAGAGATAGTTTTCATAAAGTATTATTTATTTAATTGAAAACTTTCTAGAGGAAACTGTATTAGGTTTAGTTATCATAGCTATTCTCTATATAGTTCTACTTTGATGTAATAAACCCCATTTAAAATGAATAACGTTATGGCTTAAAAAAATATTAAGGAAAAATGACAAAATCGTTTTATTTAACTTTTCAACAAGACAAAACTTAATGATTTGGTAACAATATTTGTATCATACCTAAAAAGTGAGTTCAGTTTAATGAACTGGTTAAATAAATATGATTTATAATTTCTTATTTCATGGATCATTGTAACGATTAGTTCTGTTAAAAAATTCCACCTACAGTGGAAGATAGAATTTAAGAATGTAGTCACCTTAAATATTAAATAGGTTTATTTATAAGAAACCATGTGGGATTAAAATTTTAGTAAAATAAATTCCAATTCAATAGCTTATTCGGTTACCTATTAAAGTGTCATACGACTAAAATCGACAAAAATTCAATTTTTCAGAAAATATATATGTGAAGAGGAAATTATTTAAAACAATCTTTGTAAACATTTTCCAATACTGAGAGCAGTTATGAATAAAAACGTGTCGTCTGTTTACTGCAAACAAATCTAAACACATAAAACCCATAGAATGATTTTTCTCAAATTGTATTTTTCATACAACGCAGTTATATCAACTAGTTTTTAATATTTTTTCATAAATTTTTACACGTTATACACAATTTTCATTTGATTAAAACTAAATATTCTTGTATATTTTACAAAATATGTTTTTTTTGTAAAGATAAACTTTAAATCTTTAAGGAAAAAAGCTAAATTTCTTGAAATATTTAAATATTTTTAACTCTCTCTCTCTCTCTCTCTCTCTCTCTCTCTCTCTCTCTCTCTCTCTCTCTCTCTCTCTCTCTCATATATATATATATATATATATATATATATATATATATATATATATATATATATATTTATAGATATATATATATATATATATATATATATATATATATATATATATATATATATATATATATATATATATATATATATATATATATATATATATATATATATATATGTATATATATATATATATATATATATATATATATATATATATATATATATATATATATATATATATATATATATATATATATATATATATATATATATATATATATATATATATATATATATATATATATATATATATATATATATATATATATATATATATATATATATATGTATATATATATATATATATATATATATATATATATATATATATATATATATATATATATTATATATATATATTTATATATATATATATATATATATATATATATATATATATATATATATATATATATATATATATATATGTATATATATGTATATATATGTATATATATATATATATATGTATATATATATATATATATATATATATATATATATATATATATATATATATATATATATATATATATATATATATATATATACATATATATATATATATATATATATATATATATATATATATATATATATATATATATATATATATATATATGTATATATATATATATATATATATATATATATATATATATATATATATATATATATATATATATATATATATATATATATATATATATATATATATATATATATATATATATATATATATATATATATATATTTATATATATATATATATATATATATATATATATATATATATATATATATATAAACATAGGTTTTAAATTATTTTGAGATATTTCAGTGTTTTAAAAAATAATTATGTGTTCAAATTAATTATATTTTTAGTAATCCTGCACGTTAGCTTTTATATCAATTTTGTTAACAAAAAAGTGTCTCTTATTTAAAACTGTCTAATAAAAGTATTTTTTTATGTTTAGAAATGAATGAGAGAAGTGTACAAAGACAATAGATTGTTCTAAATATACTAAAAGATTATGTTTATAAAGCAAGTAGTTTCCAAGGTAAGAGAAGTCAAAAATGATAATTATTTTACATTTTTCGACTTTTTAAAGTCGTATAACCTTTTAAAAAACAAACCATTAAAATCGTTTATAATCCAAAAATTAAAATAAATCTTCATTTCCTATATAAAAATGATTGACTTTATGGCTCCATAATGAGTGTTATTGTTTTTCACTATGTTTTTGCAAACGAAAGTATGGTGCGTTCTCAATGAAGATATGTTAGACATAATTGAAAACGCATAAAATTATTACGAAACATTGTAATAATAAAATAGCAGAGAGTTCAAATTAAATAGCACTATCCTTGTACAAATTAAATATCAGTACTTTTTAAAATAAATAAACAGTTTATATACCTATAATTATAAAAAAAATAATCTTTAAGCAGTTTCTTTAAAACATGTCAGACATATAAGCATATAATATCATTATTTGGGAATGTGCAAAGCACATAATCAAAGCTGAAATGTTTAAATTTCAATTCAAGTTAATCTGTATCTGTACATAAAGGGTTCGGAAATAAAAATTCAATTTTTTAATTACAATTGCTTTTTAACGAAGTTTTCCCTGAAATAGGTGTATACATCGGTGTTACTATATATATATATATATATATATATATATGTCAGGATTTAAAATATAGAGTAATTTAAGAGATTTAATTAGGGATTCTTTTAATGGGAGTAACGCGCCTCGAGTTATTAGCCACATAAATACGGCTCACGCGCAGTGATATGGGCAGAGAGCAGTATGCACTGTCCACGGTCAGACCTGTAGCTCCTCGAAGCAGTGAAAACTGCCTTTGTTAGCAGTTGGGCGCCAATATGAGACGCCATTGTTGAGTATAGTGTTGGTGAGATCTAAATAAAGGATGAAAATGATGTCAGGACTCTAGTGTCGTTTACTGGGACCCCGATATATATATATATATATATATATATATATATATATATATATATATATATATATATATATATATATATATATATATATATATACATTTATCCTTTTTTAACTTTACACTTTTAAAAGAATTATTATTAACAATTTAGTTGCATTTTAATTTTGATGTAACTCTGAATGATTATTTCTTTAAAATAATTTTGTCATTTTTATGTAGAAAGAGGGTAATACACAAATCTGTCAAAGGTTGTAAAAATAATTCATAATGTATAATTTTTGTATAATTTTTGTCTTGTTGGAAGTATGTAAAATATGTTTGAATCTATAGCTTTTAATTACATATCCTGAAGACAAATAAAAAAATATTAATATTTGTACAAAATTTCAACCATGTTGTTAAAACAAAAGATGACTACTTGAACTTGAAAATTTCAGGTCTGGCCTTTAAAGAAATTCCAACCATTGTTCATGTTTACCCTCATTTAAGCTTCTGTAAAGATTAATTTGAAGATGTTATTGTAAAATGAGTGGAAAATTAACTGTTTATTCAATCGAATTCGTTTAATATAAGTACTTTAACAAAGAGAATAATTTATATATGAGAAAATTGTTCAAAGGAATTTAACCCCTGAAGTTTCAACGGTACAAAAACTTTATAAATATATAGTCTTTTAAAGTACCTTGTAACGGCGTGATTTAGCGGTGTATCGTCATCAAAGAACTTTGCTTTGAGAGGTGGACTTGTGTGGATACAAAAGGATTGTTTTCCCCGGCATCATGAAGTCTACACGGCTGTGTCCTATAGTAAAGGAACAAACAATATGCCAGACGACACGACACCTTCACTTCTGAGCAGCAACAGAGGATTTGCTGCTACTGAGATGTAGCCCCTAAGAATTCCAGGGACCCCTGGCTTTGCAGCTGATGATTGTTTAACCCAGACCAATCCAGTTGGTCGAATGTGAGGTCATCGCTAGGTAACCTAATAATGAAATTGTGGGTGAGGCCCCTCTCTTAGAGGACCCTCCCCTAGAAAGAGACAAAGATTTTTTTTTTTCTTTTTTTTTTTTCTTTTTTTTTTTTTTTTGAGAGAGAGAGAGAGAAATTAGTTAGCTAGCAACCAGATAATTCAGAGGTCGCCTTGACCGTCTCTCTACCGGAGAATTTTTTTTTCTACAATCCCACCTTGGGATCTTTTCTTTAAGGAGTAGCCCGCATCGGCTAACTCGGGGGTCGCCTTGACCAGTCACTCCATCGGAAAGTTTCATTTAGCGAAATCCCGTCTTGGGATATATCTCTTGCTGAGATTGAAGCGATAACCTGTGCTTTGGGTTTCCGTATTCTAATATAATCCTCTTAAGGATTGTTTGCAGTTCTTCAGAACTAACTGTGTTAAATCTCCTACCTGTACTTCAGTGAAATTTCGAGAGAGCTACGAATTGTTTCTTCCGTCTGATCACCCATATTTCGGCAGAGACTGAACTTAGTTTAGGTACCCGTCTCTACTTAGGCCTATGTGTACTAATCACTTACCTGTGATCGGATTTTTTTTATAGTTGTGAAATGATGTATATAGCAGAAGTGTAAATAAATCCATTAATCAAGATACACCTGATTCTTCTTTGTGTCACCTGAAACAGGGATCGGATACGTTACAATCTTAAGATAAAAAATACAAATGATTTTTCATAGATTTATGCGCTCTGAGAGAGTTTTAAAATTAATCAAGTTATCAAAAGAATATTTTGTGTATATAAACTAATTATTCAAAAAACTGTAAAATATAGTTATTTATGTAAAAATAATGACGTTATTTGTTTATACCCATATTAGCTCCATAGTCCCGGAGTCATTTGGATGCCTCCGGGACTATCTCGGATAATATGTCCTTCCTTGGAGGATAGGTGAGGTACGTTCAAGCAACATTCTCTATTAAGCATAGAGGGCAAAGTGACGGATTCTGAATTAAATTTTGAATATTTTTAGAATGTATTATATTAAAAAAAGTTTTTAAGTTGTTTATTATAAAGGAAGGATATTGAAATATCGATCTCCGGTAATCACATATGCACCTTAAAATGAAAGAAATGTACGAAAGAAAGTATACAAAATTTTATCCCCAAAATAAAGATTAGCAGACAAAAACACACACAAATTATTAGCCACATCTACGTGTTTGAAGGATATGTGTAAATATGTTCGGTCTAATTTCTACATTATTCTACATGTTTTGAAAGGTTAGAAAATATAATTATACCCAAAAATTAGGGAACAGACGAAATAAAGTTTGATTTATGGGAGTAATAGAAAAAAAATCAGTTTTATGTTAGTTTTGAAACAAATAATGTCCTAAAATTCTAGAACTGTAACAAATGTACTTCGCCACAGCACCGTGCTGCCACCTGTACAAAAACAAACACACACGTAAGAGAAGTCTTCCCCAAAAAAAGTCAGTTGGCCTTACGGACTTCAGAGGCTCTGCAACACTTTGACCTCCCCTGGTTCTAATTGTGTTAACTATTTTAATTATGTATATTTTCCTTGTTTAACTTTTATTTTTTTCCCTTAATTGTTTTGTGTGCAAGCTAAGATTTTATGTACTTAAACTATATTTTGCACTGAAAAGATGTTTTCATTGAACCCCACCCTCACAAATATAGCTTAGCCACAGAACCAACTAATTCTTACTTTAGAGGCGAAACACTGACGATTGAAATACTGAATAATCAAATATAATCAAATATAAATAAAACTTTATCTCATTATTTGAAATGCAATAATGAAGGAATATACCACTCCTAAAACTCTATATAGCTTAGCCACAGAACCAACTAATTCTTACTTTAGAGGCGAAACACTGACGATTGAAATACTGAATAATGAAATATAATCAAATATAAATAAAACTTTATCTCATTATTTAAAATGCAATAATGAAGGAATATACCACTCCTAAAACTCTATATAGCTTAGCCACAGAACCAACTAATTCTTACTTTAGAGGCGAAACACTGACGATTGAAATACTGAATAATGAAATATAATCAAATATAAATAAAACTTCATCTCATTATTTGAAATACAATAATGAAGGAATATACTACTCCTAAAACTCTACATTATTAGGGTAATTTATGATACTAACATACTCAATTCTCTTATGTTATTATCTTACATTATATTTAAATAAATTCTTGAGAAATCTTTCATACTTGCCTATATGAGAGAATGTTTTAACTATTTCTTCCGGGCCGTCGATTTTAAAGTTTAACATTTTTTTTATCTTAATTTGGCGCATCTTATTTTGCAAAGTTTGAAAGGAAGTTCTCTTTTGCTATACATTATTTAAGCTACTTAAAAAATTGAACATGAAAACTTTAAGTTTTAAAAAAAAGTGGCTATAGTCTCTTACACGAATACATCAGTATCATAGTACAGTAAAGAAAAAAAAGAGAGAATTTTGCTGTCTCGTGATACTTCCTGAAAAGAATTATGCAGCGAACTTTAAAAGAAAAAAATTGTTAAGAGCCTCACAGGTGATTTGCATTAGATATTTTGTCCATCATATATTTATAGCTATATTATTTGAGAGATTTTTAAAGTTTCATGCATTTTCAGAGACAATTACATAGTTTATATAAACATCACTATATTAAAATAAATGTTTTAATAGAATTTTAAAATGTAACGTTAAACTTCGTGTTACTTGATAGTTAATTTAGACAATGACATATAGTTTGAATCGGCTTTAATTCGGTTACGGACTTCAACACCAGCAAGTGTATCTGAATCTTCTGAAATACCAGTCGAATCCAGAAATAAGTTTCCCTATTTAACCCTCCGAGTGGAACACACCGATTAAAAAAAATCTCCAAAAATACACTAAAGGTTTACAGTGTCAATGTCCAAAGCGTTGTATGATTTTTTTGCTTCACATTTGTCGAGTAGAATGGAATACGGGAAACTACCCTCGTTATTGTCCCTTTACTTCCGGTTATAAATAGATATATAAATAGATATTATAGATTGTTAATTTCTAATACACATAAAGCTCGTCAAGTCTCGAAGATCATCCCACAAGAAATAATCGATTCTAAAATTACAAATAAAATTATTCTTTAAGAGAATTGTTTATATCTTTTTACGAAAGTCATCCAAGATATTCAAGTGGTGCAAGGAGAGATACATCTGTTACCGCAAACGAAATACTTCGAAATAGAGATTTACAAAGCCATGAAAAGCTACCGGCGTCTTTGTGTCTTAGGGAGTAGGGGTGCATCCCTCAATAAATATCAGGGGTGCAATTTCTGAACAATCGACCTGACCCTCCTATCTCACTGTCAGAAATGTACATTACATCCATTTTCAGAACGCTTTTGGAGGTCATCAGTTTGGCGGAATTGTACCTGCGAACCGCTTACAGGGTTAAGAGAAAAAAGAACTCACACTTTGAAGGACATATTTATTAGTAAGAAGTACAGTAATGTTTCAGCTATTTTTCAACATAGCCACCACCAGAATTGAAACCCTTGTCTTATTGTGGGATCAACTTTTGTGTACCTCTATCCTAGAAATCTGCCGCCTATGAATGGAACAAGCCTTCCCGTCCCAGAACACCATGCACATATCTTTCCGTACGGACAACGTCTGTTTGAATATGGGCCTGACCGAAAATCCTCTAAGATGCCAATGCATTGACTGCTGCTTGATTTTCGGGGTAAAGTGCGAACTCCAAGTCTCATTGCCTTTGACGATCCTGTCAAGGAACTCGTCGCCGTCATCGTGATACCGTACCAGAAATGTCAGTGCTGCTCCTAAGCGTTGAATTTTGTGTTCGGGTGTAAGTTTCAGCCCATAGACCTGACAGAGCTTCAATCAATTTCAAATGGCGCAATGCTTTGTGCATTCAAGATCACCCACCGAACCTTGCAGGCGACAGGGAGAAGAGTTTCCATTTTCGACCACTGCTACCCGGCTACTCGGATGAGTCGGGACCTGTCTAGCTGGCATTTGATTAATACGTCATAGATCTGTTACTCATGCTCAATTAACACGGCTAATTACGATTACTTTAAAGACTAAAACATCGGGAAAATTACATTCTGGATGCGTCTCGTATCAACGATTATCCAGCTAATGTATATAGGAAAACAATTATTAAAAATTAATAAAAATTTTAAAATTAAATATTTTATTTAAAATGCAATTTTAAATATCGTGTTGCCTGATAGTTAGTTTAGATATTGACTTAGAGTATGAACCTGAATTTGATCACTTACGGACTTTGATGCTAGCAAGTATATTTTAACCTCTAAAAATGCAACCATCCTCTAGCTAATTCTTATATTTGGTATCTGAAATTGAATAAGGCATCGCAGGTGATATGAAATATATTTTTTCAGCTACATATATTTGTTGTTACGAAATGTTTTGTATTATTCAAGAAAATTCCGAATTTTCAAATATTTCTTATAGTACATAACATATGATATGTAATCAACACTATATTAAAATATATATTATGATAGAATTTTAAAATATGAACGATCATACAGGTTATGACGAATCCACCGCCTTTTCTGTATTGTCTTTACACAATCGTCTTTCGAAAATGGATGATTACATTGTGATTATCATTAAGGTTATAACCTTTGATCAGGAGAATCAGTTTAGAAATCCTCTCGGCACTACTTAAAAATTGGGTTCCCCTTGGCTAATTTGGCGAACATATTGGCGATATTTTCTAAAGGAAAAATGTAATCCACCCAAACATCGTATTTCTTGCCTTTTTCTGGCGACTTTAATTAATGCACAGTGCGCCATCGTAATAGAATTATATACTCTTACTTAATTAAAGAAAACGAACATTTATATTTATGGGCAATTAATCCCTTAATAGTTTACAAACACAACAGCTCTAAATTATTAAAAATCAGCCATAGTGAACCATTAATGGTTTGCTATATATAATTTTTTCAGCATTGCGCACTTTTAATATATAAGAAAATAGTTACACAAAGAGAGTTGGAAGAAAATATCATATAAATTAAAATATAGATACAGATTGTTTAGACACGATGAGATCAATAGAAAACGTTAGGTGACCATACTTAAACTATTATCACCAAGTTGGAATGGAACCTAGTTCTTTATTCAAGCCATCTGTATTCGGAATACATCTGACTTGTTATATCATACCACACGCAAGCCTTTTTGTTACATTGCGTCAACACGTTTTTAAATCATTTTATTATATCATGTTATCGTAGTTAAAAATAGCGAATGCAGTATTTATAAAATTTCCAGGCTACTGTTCTTTCGGGTGAACTCATTTTTAATAAATCTTATGAAAAACAGATATGATGGGGAATTTAATAGTAATCATTACTCATCAAGTGATATCGAATGAGATAAAGAAAGTGATGACGGTGATTTAAATGAAATATATTATTCTTTAGGAAGGGGTAATATTACAAAGTGGTAGAACAAAAATTATGTTCTAATATTAAAATGTCTTTGATAAACATCATAGAGTATAGCCCTGTTCATATATGCATTTCAAGAAATTTTACTTCTTTATAAGCTTGAATTAAATATCAGTTGGGGTTTGACATGAAATATAGTTTAGAAATAACATTTCTAACATTTTCATTTACTCAGTTTAAGACGTTCTTCTTGACAGAGAGAATGAGGGGGGCTACATATAGTAAAGGTATATGAGAGATAAGTTGAATTCCATCAATAGAAAGACAGAAAGCTAAATACGTCTATGAAAAGTGTGATAGAAATTTATTTATGACACATATATATTTGAAAATAGTGTGAAAATTAAATATAAATACCATTTTTAAATATATTTGTGGATATAGTTCGCTCTCTTTTCTCCTTTTTATCATTATTGGTTTTATGGCAGAAAATGGAAGAAGAAATAAGTGTCGGTATGAGCCTGTGCATGCAATACCATTTTTCTCACGGATGTAATATCAGTTTAAAATACATTTTTCTACTCGTTAGATAATTTAGACAATAAATTAGAGTTTTAATTGAATTATCATTGGTTTCTACTTCCATGCCAGAAATTATATCTAACCGCGCTATTAATTTAGTCATCATCAGACTAACACGCATATAAAAGGAATTACATAAAGTTACTAAAATATTTAAATTAGAAATATTTTATTTTTATTATAGGCTTCTCCATGCCCAGCCTTCGGTTAGGGTATAAAGGATTAGAACTGTTAAGTTGTCTTTTGTAAATTCGTTTGTGTGGACGATTTTAATTCTAAATGAACTATGAAGTCAAAAATGCTATAAATGCTATATTTGTACATGACTAACTGAATAGTACTTGTTTTTGGTATGCTATATTAACTTTCAATTTTAATGATACTGTTCAAAATACAAAACGTATAGTGTATTCTAGGTAAGTAACAAGTCGAAAGTAGGTAGATTCCAGAATAAGGGTATAACTACGAACAATGGACATTAATTTTTAAATAAAAAAGAAACCTGTTGTTGTGTGTCTTTTACTTGGAAATTAAATAAATTAATTTTAATAAAAGTCTGTCTAAAGTTTGGGGATTTTATGACAAACAGTTTGAATTTGTGTGAAAGACACACAACAAATGGTACTTACTTTTAGTTACTTTGTTTGTTATCACTAAGTTCCCATTTGTCCATTTGTTGTGTATTTTTAATTAAGATATAAAACTTGGAAGAGTAGATAAAAAAGGTGAAATATAGAGATTGCGTAACAAATAGGGTGAATTCGTTTGTATAAAATACGCATTAAATGTGAGTTTGAAATGTGTCTTTTATTTACGGATGAAACTCGGTTGATAAAAATTTCCTTTTCAAAATGAATGATTTCTACCATTGGTGAAGAAATCTGTACTCAATCTGATTGTGATAAGTGTAAAAAAGTGAATTGTACAAGGTAGATTAAAATTTGTTGATCGCATTTCTTATATAGTGTCGATTTTGTAACGTTATGAGTTCTTCATTACGTCTTCATCTCTTAATAAATGAAACCATGGGCTGCCTGTTAACCTAAATTTAATATCAGTTCAACATTTCTACCTAATTTGAAAATTCTCTTTAACATCGAGAAGAGTAGAATATATCTTTGTTTCCATCAACTTTATAAATATAGCTATTATCACTACTCGCAAAACAATAATTTCAGCAGTTTTCTTTAAAAAAAATATTTTTATTTTTTATAAATATCTTAAACATTTCCAAGTGAAATTTTCTCATTTTAATTTCATAGATAATTCCCGCTTATAAAAAATAAAGTATGAATAATATGTGTTTCCATAAGCTTAATATATCGATTTTGTACTTCCAAAAAATATTATACACATTCTGTACATGGACAAAATATATTGCCAAATATTACTGCTTACTTTTATTATTTTTTATCAAAGCGTGTGAAAAAAATCTATGCTTAGTTATTAGATCCAAAATGTATCTTCCAAATAATTATGACCATATTATGAATAAAAGGGATTCTTATAGCACAAATTTCATTTTGAACTTTAATAACCAATATCTTTTCAATAACTCATGTTTTATATTCATATTTTAACCATTTTGAATATGAGTATTACATTGTTATATAATAACATTTAATTTTCAAAGCATATTGATTAAAAGCAGAATTAATTAACTTTGAAATTCCACCTGCAAATATGAAACAAATATGGTCTTTATAGATAGAAACTGGTGCTGATTGTATTAATTTCGTATGAATTCAGTTTGATTATACCAAATATAATATCTGACACAATTCATTTGGGTTTACATTCTTGATTAAGTCTGTTTTAACCCATAATACATACATATATGTAATAATATTTTTTATCATTTTCAATTACGATTCTACCGTTCAGCATTACCTTTCTAGCAACCCTAGTGAATGTTGTCGAATGTTCCCCTGTGTTACAAATCGATTCTGATTGATAACAGTGACTTGTGATTGCTAATTGGCTATTACAAACAGCTATTTAAGCAGAATATACAGTGTTTTTGTACTGTTATTTCAATTCTTTCGTAAGAGTAACATAGAAAAAGTACGATAGTCTCATCTAAAAACTTCATTGTTTTTAATTTTTATCATTCTCCTCTTCTCTCTAAGGCTGCAAGGCGGAAATAACCACTAAGAACTCCCTTCGAGATGAGGCAAAAGGATTAAATTTCATGTATATGTGTGTGTATGTGTGTATAAAACGAAATTATTCTCGCCGATTACATAAGAATATTATCCCTTATTTTTGAAACTTTCTGGGCACTAGGAGAACCTGATAGAAGTGATTTGCAGTCTTAATTCCATTTAAAAGCAGCGAAGTCCAACGTTGTGCAACTTTACATTATTGAGACTAAAAATGAATGTCTTTATAAGACCACAGCTTTGCATCGAATGTTTACCAATGAAAGTTTCTATCACAAATTCAAATGTGTACATGTGCAGCAGTTTAGACATTTGTGCAGCAATGAGTGAAAGTATTTTCCCGATACAGCTGGAAAAGTGGTAAGTAGAAAAAAATTAGCATTTATTCGTGTGTTAGTTTTGGGAGAGGGGTAAAAAGAATTTATGTCGACGAGCTCTCCTTTAAATCTGATTTATCATGGCCCTGAAATTAGGTATTAAAAATGAGAAAAGGGAAAAGGAGAATTTTAGATAGATATTTAGGTTTAAATATTTGGAAATATATAATATAAATATACATATGTGTTTGAGTGTAATATAGTAAAACCTAGCAATCATCTCTGGATTGTGTCAAACAAATAACAAAAACGAAATACTTCAAATTATATAGTCAATTTTCACATAAACATCAAGCAATGCTGTGGTCCGAGAACTGTTGGCGGGTTAATATTGGTAACTAATTAGATGTGTTCTAAGGGTCGAAAGTTTCGGATGATTTGGATAGTAAGGTTTTACTGTTTTTGCTACATGATATCTAATGTGCAAGGCCGTATGCAAGGGAGAGGATTTAGGAGACCGGTCCCTCCCAGAAATTCCAAAAAGACGTTGGAAAGAAAATTGACCGAGTGTGTGGGTGTGCCATCTGCTTAGCTGTGTATAGACAACAGTGTTCTCAAAAACAGACCGCTTCGGCCATAACTGTCTTGCTAGGCCATAGGCTTTTATTTATCCCTCACTTAAGTGAGATACCCAAAAAATATTACTATGGAATGCAGATGGGATAAAATAGGAATCATTACACACGAGATACAAAATCATTATATCATTTCTTAATCATTTTGTTATCCCATTGTGTCATGGTACTTATTAGGGATATACATACACAAGAAAACCGGTTATTTTACTGAAGTATCATTCACAAAAAACAGACTTTTCGCTTGGTCCCTCTCCGAAAATAATTTCTGGCTTTGCTAATGTGCCTGGAACCTATTGCTAAATTCACGAGGGCAACTAGTGAAAATATACAAAAAATGTGTAATCATAGCATAATCAGAGCAAGATAGAAAGTAATTTTTCCTTGGAGAATAAACCGTTGCCAACAAGTTGCCACAAATAGAATAAATTAAAGAAAACGCACCAAGAAATAAGACAGTATTCAACTTAAGTATAGATTAGTAAAAAATATTACTATGCAATGTAAATGTAATAAAAAAGGAATCATTGCATACAAGATGCAAAATCATTATATCATTTCTTAATCATTTTGTTATTTTAAAATCACCTTGTTTTATGGTACTCATTAGGGATATACATACACAAAAAAACCGATTGTTTTACTGAAGTATCATTCACAAAAAACAGACTATCTCCCTGATCCATTTCCGAAAATAATTTCTGGCTACAGCCTTGCTAATGTGCCTAGAACCTATAGCTAAATTCACAAGGACAACTAGTGAAAATGTAACAAAAATGTGTAATCATAGTATAATCAGTGCAAGATAGAAAACACTTTTGACTTGGCGAATTAGCGGCCACCAACAATTTACCTGAAATAGAATAAATGAAAAACAACGCACCAAGAAGTAAGAAAAGATGCATATTAAGTATAGATTAGTAAAAAATATTACTATGGAATGCACATGTGATAAAAAAGAAATAATTGCATACGTGATGCAAAATCCTGATTTTTTATAGAAATATACTGAAATAATTTTTTTTTACTTAATCTGTTATTACGTATAACGAATCATTAAACTTATGCTTTAAAATATTTTTTATGACTTGATAATACTGTTTACAGTCTAACGATATTATCATAATCAGTAATGATTTACTTGTAGTGAAAGTCATAATACTCCTAAATAAAACAGCAAGCATATTTCAGTATTTTTATTTTACTTACTTCTCTAGTTAGTAACTCAAACAGCCAGTGTTAAATAAAACCTATTACATTTCCAACAAACCATTCAGAAAATATCATTTGTCTGCATGTGATTAGACTCCTCATACAAGATATCCTCCAAGATGTCCTCATACTAATTTAAGAAGTTCGCAAAATTTTGTCAGATAATTACTGATAATTTGCGACGACTTAAATCTTGTTATAACTTTAAGGCTTAGGCACTGCACATAATATGAAAACTTTTAATTAAGTATTTGGAAGTTTAAAGGACAGAGTAATATCTTAGATGAATATTTTAAGTACCGAGTAGACAAAAATGCTTTAAGAGTAAATTTTAATGCTGAAAACGTAATAAATACTTCAGCATGTAAAACGAAATTTCTCTCGAATTGACCCATTGATGTTGCAGAAGAGTAATAAATAATATGAAATGATAATATGGGATTCGTCTTACATCAGTTAATAAAATGTATAAGCTCTAATGTTATAAACTCTAATTCGAAAATTTTCTATACTTATGATTTTAAGTGATAGGAAAATAAGCTTAATAAATATTAAAACATAATATTAAAACAAATAAATATTAAAATATAATATTAAAACAAAAATATGTGAAGAGTAACAAGAAACCGCTTTTCATTTATTTATTTTGTATGTTTCGAAAATAAGTATTTGGAAGGGATATATAAGTTTCTAATTTTAACATACTAATACTTTGATTTTGTGCCGGTGGACGTTACACTATATTTTTTTTAATTAATAAACTAAATTTGTGAAACATTAATGCATATGAATGTAAATAGGACTAAAATAATTACTTCAAAAATCCCTTTAAATATAAGATAATATTTTATTTTTTATTTCTTTTTAATTTTTAAGTATTTCATATAAGGGATTTAAACGCTCATACATTTTTTCGAAAACTTTACCAAACACTATTATTAAACATTAAATTAAACTGCCATTAATGCAGTAAATACGAGAAAGAAGTAGACAAATACTATGATATATGATAATGATATGGGCTACATAATATAGGCAAGGTATTTCTAATATTTGAGGTAATTAAACTTAAGTATATTCCCATAAAATCACTGGACTCCTTAATTGTAGTCTAGAAAATAATTACGTTACTAAGCAACTCACCAATGCTAAAAAAAGATTAAGATTCTATCTGACTATAGAAAGGAAGTCGTAATAACCAATAATTTAACTGTGGTTATGGCATATTGAACCATTAATTAATTTTAGTCACTTATAAAAGTAGAAAATATAACTTGAAAGCTATGTTTTCTACTGTATACTCCTACAAAATCACTGGATCCCTTAAATTTTCAAAGTTGAGTTACAATTGATAATATTGTATTCTGAATAAAACGCTTTCTGGGAGATAATTAAGGCTTTTAAGTCACTCCCAAAAGCTTAAAAATATTAATATTCATTCTGACAATAAAAAACAAGTCATACTGATCAGTTAATTAACTTCGATGTGATATTGAATCGCTAATTAATTTCATTCAATTATAATTAGACCGAACTTAATTCAAGCAGAGAGTAGAAAATATAGCCTAAAAGTGTAAATGACAATTAAAATAAATTCACTTATCTGTAGTATTAGAATCTCTGATAACTAACACTTTTCTAATTAGTTGAGGCAAGTTTGTCATAAGGCACGGCGTGCACGGAAAGAGGGCTCATTTGGCTGTTTTGCGATCCAGGTCTGTATCGCTGGTGGTTGGGCTGACCGCAAGTACTGGACTGCTCCACCCAGCCGTCACCTACCGAAGTACCCGGCACCAAGAAAGAGAGAGAGAGAGTAGCAGCAGAATTGCAATCAGAAAAGAATTTGGAATGAAACTGGATGCTCTAGCGTACACCGTTGCTGTGACGCCGGGATTCTTGAAACGTATATCACCCATTCGCACCGGCAAGATTGGAATTACGATGTCCTGTTTACTAGACAGGAGCCTTAACTAAACCATGGCGCCATATTTACGATATGGCATATCATCGTCATTTGAAAAGTTGGAAGTATTTTATTTATCACATCAGTAATATTTTTGTTTTAATTGGTACCTTGGTATATTTAATTTACCTTCTAAAAAACATAGACCCGTTTGTGTTAGATATTTTAATTCTTTATATCACTGATATTATAGAATGAAATTTATTTTTTTAACAAATTTCTGATTTTAAATATTAACAATTTTTTTCTGTGTCCCAGTACAAAAAATATTTACCTCTATAAAAGCATAATAACACATTGTGTGCGGGTACATTTCGCAGCGGAATGGTACCCGGAGCAAGAGTTTTGCGCGTAAATTTAGTTCTTCAGTTAAATCTAAAAAAATCGAAAATTATTTATTTTTTAACAAACTTTTCGTATTTTATTTTAAAATATATCAACAAATGTATAAATAGAAATATGTAAATAACACCAATAAAATT
>CM063506.1:79704834-79719834 GCA_032207245.1 Pardosa pseudoannulata | reverse complement strand
TAGTAGAAAATGCATTTGTTTAATGTGTTGCAGCCGAATTTCAGATCTCATTTGAAGAATCATCACTTAAGCAATTTCAAAAAAATATACTTGTGTTTTTTGGTTTTGCGGTTTATTACATTTTTATATAAATAGAGAGCAGTGTGTGTGTGTATGTCTGTAAACACAATTGAGAGAAAACTGTAAAAAACAACATGAACGAAAATTGATGCAACATTTCTTTGTAACAACGTGTTACACCTCTCCAACCCTTTTTTCGAATTTCGAATTACTGTTTGCTTCTTTTATTTTTAAACAATTTTCGTCTTGTTTTTTACACTTTATGATTCCTCAGATACATAAATCTGTATTAACTCTCTAACTTCTCAATTTGTAAACCGGAATCTCTTTAAAAATTGCCTGACTATTTTGTTGCATAGTTTAAGTATATATATAAATGGTGGAATTGAAATGCTATTTTTTTTTTTAGAAAAGATTTTTTATATTGACTTTTATCATGAGAAACTAAGCTTTCAGAAAAAAACTTATTTCAGATGTTATAACATAAAAAATTAATTTTTTAGTAAATTTCAATTGAAATACAGTTAATTTCTATTTATAACATACTATCTATAATTCTCTTATCTAATATAACTATAGTTCTAGTCATATAATACTATTTATTACCTAATTAATTCTGTAATGCTGTATATAATTTATTTAACTGGTTAAATGGTGAAAAGGTGGAATGCGCTCCTTAAAAAAGAGAGAAAAACGCATGCCCGCAAAAATCGGGGAATGAGCAAATTTTGTTAATTTTGAATTGTCGTGTTGTCCTCGTTTATATTTGAGTATTAACTTGTGATCAAACGTATAGTGGGATTTTATTTTGATTGCGTTGTGTAAAAGTATTTTAGTACTAAATTTAACCACGGGTTGTGAGAAACTACAGACATAAGATATGAAAATAAACTAAAAGCTAAATTAACAGCATCCGAAACTAGCTTAATATAAAAGAGTAGATTTATTATAATATAAAACATCTATGTACACACAAACTGATTCTAATTTTCAAAAAATTTGTTTTATCATCAGTTCTGACAATAATTTTTCAATGCTTAAGTAATTATGCAATATAAGAGAGAGGACCTAATCTCAATTTCAAAAGGTATGTAAAAGGGGGTTCCTTTGGGGAGTTAAAACGGTGTTCCCGGAACACTGCTGGTTGATGGGTATCTATGGCTAGTCAGGATCTATAGATCTTTCGTCGGTCTAGTCAGGGGCTTCCTCCTGAGTGCTTGGAGTGTGGCCGTGTTATTTGATACAGGAACACTTTCCGTCGGACTTGACTGGACTCTCGAACACGTTCCGTTGGACTTCTCTCCTCGTCTGGACTACCGAACACCTTCCCTCGGACTTTCGAACACCTTCCGTCGGACTTGTCTAGTTTCCTCGACTATCAATCCTCTTCCGTCGGACTTTCTCCTCGTCTCGACTATCGAACACCTTCTAACTTTTAGATTTTTCTTATTTTATTAATTTCATCCTTGTCCCCTCTTCCTTCTTATCGTCTTATGGATCGTCTTATCTTCCTTCTTATGGATAGTTTTAAGAATCTAATTGGTCTGCTTAAACCCCGCCTTGAGACCGCCAACGTGGAAAACCTCATCCCTTCTAATTGGGCACTGACCCTTAGGGACTCATAAATACTCCACAAAGGTTATTCTTCTTTAATGTCAAGTACAGAGACGGGATTCTAATCTGGGACTGGGATGAGAACCCCATCCGAGACAACAATATCCGTAGAATATAATTTTGTGGTCCTCTGTCTTTTTTAAAAAGATGTGATGAGGTCAGATTTAGATCCCGAGAATTTTACTTCTTGTATGAATGAGTCAATTACATAACTGATCTAAATCGCCTCATCACAGGAATTTCCTGTGGAAATCGTGGTATGAGCAGTAATAGGGTTAATTTGTTTATTGAATTTTTTGTTATAATGTGTTAAACCTCTCGAACCCATTTCTTCGAAATTCGAATTGTTGTTTTCTTATTTTATTTTTAAACAATTTTCGTCGAGTATTTTACACGTTATGGTTCCTCAAATACATACATTTGTATTAAGTGTTTTGGAGAATTTTTTGTTCTAATGTATTAAAAATCTCGAACCCTTTTGTTAGAAATTCAAATTATTGTTTTTATATTTTATTTTTAAGCAATTTTCATCACGATTTCCTGCATTTTTAGCGCTTCAAATCCGTATATTTGCTTTAATTGGTACCAAATACATAATTGCGTCATATAGTTCATAGAATGTTATAGAATTGATTTGATTGATTTTTGAACAGACTATTTTGGTATTGAAGATATTACAATTGTATTTATACATTACACTTTGCTGTTATTTGATATAATTTTATTTCAATTACGTGCCAAAATATTTAAAATATTTTAGTTAACTTAATTTATCTGATAGTGTTTAAAACGTTTACAGATAATGCAGTTTTTCTTTCTTCTAGATCAACTTTTTTATTTTAATGAATAAAATGCTGTTTTTCTCCTTTTATCAATTTGTTTTATTTTAATGAATAAATAAATAAATTTATTTAATAAATTTTATAAATATTATTTAAGAATATTTATTTCATTTTTCAATGATTTGTACCCATTTTATTTAATTTTAGAGGTTAAACTGATTCGCTTGTTAACAGCGTTATCGTTTAATAAATATTCAGCATTCATATCCGTGGATAATAAATATAATTGGTTACAGTTTATATGTTCATTATGAAATTTAGTTTAAATAAATGTTTAAATTAGTTTAAATAACATTATAAGCAATTAAAAATCTAATTTTCATTATTTTTTAATCGTTTATAATGTTAATAAAATAAAATCTATAAACTAATTTGAATTTTTAAACAAGTAAAATTCTTTTTTGGGAACCTATTTATTAGACCGAAAGCTGGGTGCAAAGCGGCTACTTATTAATACTACCCTTAATCTCTCTTAAAAGAGAAAAAAAAAAACATTAGTCTGAACTTTCACAATTCCCTAAAAATAGAAATTTGTTTCATGAGCTATATAGGAAAAAAAAGCATTAAATGATTCTCTTAGTGTTTTCACTTGATAAAATCTAAAGAGATAACAAATATTTTCGTGATTTTTTTCAACACTATTATGTGATAATATTAACCTGCATTTTTGCATGTTTTTGAGTTTAAAGATCCTTCTTTTCGCACTGAATTATTTTTAATAAACGTTTTGTGGAGCCGCGTGTGCTCAGACGGCTAAGTCAACGTAACAGAAGGGGTGTGGGTTCGGAGCACTAGCCAGCCTAAGCTTAACCTTGTTCGTTAATGGTGATTGGGACACATAAAATGTGTTTGTATTCACAATGTTCTCTAAGCTCTCAAATAATACCTCTGAGGGGGTCTTCTGATTGATTCCTCCTTCTAAATTACAAGGATCCACTTTGAGCAGATTCGTATATTCGCCCTAGCTGTGCTTTTCATAAAATCAAAAGGTACACCCCTTGCCTTAATTCGAGTAGTCTATGGCTCATGTACTTGGCTTGTCCAAAGAGAATAAGTAACAATAACAAGTCAATATTCATTTATACAAATTATTTCGAAATTTGCTTTAAACTATTTAGTACAAGAGTCCATGGTTTCGAATACTGCTCCTGACATAAATGTTAAGATTAATCTTTAATCAGCAAATCCAGATATTATTAGAACAGGCGGCAAAGACAACGTTCTCGTAACTGGAGGGTTGTGAATTCGAGGCTCGAACAGGCCTAATCTTCACGGCGTTCATTAATGGTAAATGGAGGACGTAAAATAGACGCATACTCACAATGTCCTCTAATTTGTCAAACGATACATCTGGGGTTCTTCTGCTTGATCTCTGATTCTGAAATACGAGGATCCACTATAAGCAAAATCGTAATTTCAACGTGGTCATACTATTCTCAAAAACAAAAGGCACACCTCTTGCCTTAATTCTAGTAATCTATGGTTCACGTGCTTGGCTTGGCCAAGGAGTATGCGTACCAATAACAACATTTCAGTCTTTACTTAGAAATTATTTAGAAATTTTCTTTTAACTAGTCAGTACAGGAGTCCATGGTTTCAAATACTATTCCTGACATAAATGTTTAGAATCATCTTTAATCAGTAGGCCCCGATATATTGACTGAGACAAGTAAAATATTCTCGTGGTTACAATGTCATCCAAGATCTCAAACGAAACCTCTGGGGATTGCAGAATAAACATGGGAGCCTTCTGCTAGGTCCCTGCTTCTAAATTACGAGGACCCACGTTCACGCTATCGGTACTCGTCGTCGAAAAACGCACCCTTTGGTCTTAATTCCTGTGGCATCTGGCCCATGTGTTTGTCTCATCTAAGTGGCATTGACAATAACAACAACAAAAGTTTTGGAAAAAAATAAAATGGTTCCAACATATTTAATATTTTTAGACGTACATGTCTCGCAATATATTCTTCATCGATATTCTATACAGGATTAGGTACTCCGTATAACCCAATTACCTTGACCTTGACCTTGATTCTTAAAGCCAAATTTATATATATATATATATATATATATATATATATATATATATATATATATATATATATATATATATATATATATATATATATATATATATATATATATATATATATATATATATATTTATATATATATATATATATATATATATATATATATATATATATATATATATATATATATATATTATATATATTAGATATATTAATATATATATATATATATATATATCATATATATATATATATTAATATTTCCCTTATATATATATTTATATAGACTTATTTTTATATATATAAATATATATATATATATATATATATATATATAAAACTATATGTTTATATATTACAAAGTATATAGGGATATATATATTTATATATATATATATATATATATATACGTGTGTGTGTGTGTGTAAAGGCTCTGCCTTGACTCCTTGTTATTAGATTCATTACGATAAAACAATTTGTCTTCATAAGAACCTCAATACCTTTAATTTTCCCTTTTTAACTTTTAAGTAGACTTATTTTTAATCGTTTAAATGTTATATTTTCATAAATATTAAAAACTAATGTTTACAATTACAAAGTCAATAGGGAAAAGTATTTACTTATTCATTACAAGATTTAACCTACATCTACCATCCTTTACTCGTATAGAGAATCATGTTTAAATCAAATACTTCTCATTCTTATCTGTATTTATTCCCAGTAGAATAAAGTAGAATTTTCTGACGTGTATATCTTATTAAACTGTCACATTTGAGTCAAGTACGTTACGTATAAAATTTTTAAACTCGTCAGGGACGTAAATATTCAAATTTAATGCATTTTCTACGGAGGTCATTTTGAAGGAACTTCTAAGAACTGCTAATTTGCTTGTTTTCTTTCAGCGAAGGTTAGTTAAAGCGATTAGGAATGCCAAAACGTCATTACTTCCCCTGTTTAATACCAAGGTGCTTAATATGTAATCAGTCGCACACTTTGGCCAAAAATCAATCTCTTTTACCTCTACCCGAGTGCTATTAAAGGTTAATTTCAGGTTGGTGGGTCGATTTAAGATTTTCTAAGCAAATAATTTGTATTTATCAAAAGAAAGGACACTGCAGATTTATGATAAACAAATTCTGGGGTTCAAAAATTGACCTTGAGTTCATAATAACATTTAAATTTAATCTTAAAAACATTTGGTTAGATATATTGGCAATTTATAAGGTTTTTATAAATAATCGTATAACAATCGATACCAACACTTTGTATAATTTTCGAGAATATACTATAATTTATAACTTTGTTATTAACACCGCGTTTACACGAGTCAAGTAGCCACTCAAGTCAAGTAGCTCCGCGCATACGTAGTTTCTCTTAGTTTACTTGACTCACCTACAGCTTGAATGCATGCGTTTACACGTAGTCAAGTTGCGAGTCAAGTAACTTGCCTCTAAAGAAGAACTATTGCAGACTATTAACAGAATCTTTTCACGATTTGAAATTTTTGCGAAAATATTCTGTAATGATATACGGAAATTTTATAGAGTTTTGAGAGTATCTAATTAATTCTATTTTTTAAATTAATTTGGTATTTGTAGAATTTAAAATGCAATTTTCCCATACTATTTTAGCTTTATTTGAATACTCACACCCCTGGTGTAAAATTTATACTTTTTATTACCCAGGTGTTCAATTTAGCAGACTTTGATTTTAGCAGATGTTCCGTGAGTGGAATGTTTAGGAAATAATATGGCTCATATCATTAAATTGATTGCTTAGAGAGGGTGAATTTTAAAATATTTAGTAAAGTCAGTAAAGCGTTTTAGCAGGAAATAATTTTTCCGCAAAAGGGAAAATTAAATAAATAAGATGCAAAATGCAAATTTTTGGAGAAAGTGTACATGTTTTTCAGAATCTTTAGACATTCAAACAAAGTTCGACAAAATAAACAAATAGTAATAATAATAAGCATGCAAAATATGCAATATAAAACTATGTTTCAATCCGTGCTTCCATAAATTGCATACGTACCTTAGAATCATTCTAATATTCAATTTTTTAAAACTAAATTTTGTGATAAATTATGTCATAATCTCTGTGAAAATTTATCAGTGTTTTTGTATTTTTTTAAATTCTTCAATTAACAGTTAAAAATAAGTAATATTTCATTTTATAGTATTTTATGCATCTGTTCAGCGGATAATGTGTCAGCGAAATTTTAAAAATAAGTACTTTAATGAAAAACAAATATTTTTTTCTAAAAACCAAGTAAACTTAAGAAAATTTTTAACGTGGTATATAGATCCATGATTCCATGCTTTACCTCTAGTTACAATCCTAATTTTTTTTTCATTTTCTGATATCTTTCGCGTACTGAAACAAAAATAAAGTCCACGTACTAAAAACAAACGACTGCTACCAATAGAGAAATGATACAGGATTTACATATCAGTGGCGCCCTCTGCTTTACTTGATTCGTTTGAGTCAAGTTACTTGTTCACCGTGAAGAACTACTTGACTTGCCTCACTACTTGACACAAGTAGCTACATGACTTGACCAGAACCGTTTACACGAGTCAAGTAGTACTTTCAAGTCAACTTGACTGACCTACTTGAGCGTCTACTTGACTCGTGTAAACGCGGTGTAAGATTCACATTTTATGATTTTTAGATTTGCATATGCATGATTGCAGTTCTACAAATTCGAAAATTTGCATATGTTGTCATTTTCGGCAGGAACATCGGTTGAAATTACGGTAAATAGCTCTATCATAAATATTCGCATTTGCATGTCATATTAAATCGATACCTTCATTAACTTATTAAGTTCAACTAATTTTAACTAAGTTTAATTTTTTTATAAATTACATTCTATGCTAACCAAATGAGAGACATATATTTATACAAGAACATAAAATATATAAATGTTATATTTCAAATTCTGACTATAACTTAATTGAAAAATAACAGTTTATCTACCCAAATTGTTTTGTATTTACCTCTATTTATTAAAAACATCTATTATTTATAATTAGTATTTCAAGGTTTTTAGAGTCTAAGACTACGAATGAATTCTCTTGAAAAAAATTGTTTCATAAAAACCTACCAAAATTGTATCTCATTGATGTACTACTACATGATCAAAATTTTTTAATCTAATGTATTTTTATTCATTTCTATAGCTTATATAGATACATCCCCTATATAATAATAGCCTAAGTTATCTGTACGTCTGTCCTCCAATTTATGAAGCAGTCGGACATGGAATAGATAGAGGCATCCATTCAAAGAGAATAAAGTTTATCTTCTCCTAAACTATCGATCCCATTCTAAAATAAATTAGTATAAATATGCTTCATATCACAGCAAAAAATACGGTCATCATTAAAACGTTCGAAATCCACCCCTTCCCTCCTTTTCGACAGTTTAATGTCATTATTTCAAGCCCTATTTTCCCCGGTTAAGAGCAGGCGATTAAATTTATCCATTTATCACTTAATAAATAGGTAAAAATAACAATTTTTTTCTAGCATTGTGACGTCATTCCATTAAACATCTCATTGAATCATTTCATATTTTAAACTATTTAAATATCGCTTCACTATTTTAATATCTTTTCTCACTGAACTTAGATATTACGTAAATGATTTTCTATTATATTTGACTTAAATAATAGATTAGGTATATATGCAATAATTTTAAATTTAATCATCGGTTATATTTTGTTGCAATGGAAATTTTATCACCAGTATTAACGACAAATTCCACCCACATCCAGTGTGTAGTGAAAATGATAGTTTCATTCTTTTACTTCCATTAATTACTGTTGCAAAAAATTGGGAAGAACTTAACGATAACTTGGATGTAGCTAAGAAAACTTGGAATAATCTTTCTAAATGAATTTAACGTGATTCTAAACTGCATTCACAATATCGGAAGACTTTAGAGGAGTATAGAGATAAATAAATTGTTGAGCATGTACCAGATAATTCTCAGCTAAAACATAAACCATTATTTATCTGCCTTATAGGGTATTTTACAATTCTAGAAAATTAAAAAAAATTACTGATCCTGCCATATGAAGTCATATATGCTAGTATACTATGTTAACAAAATAATATTAAAAATATATAAAGGTTTATAAGAACAAAATGAAAAAAAGGGATGGAGGACATAAACCTGCCGACGGGGACTTGGATGTACATCGTGATTGGAAAAATTCTGGATATGAGTAACAGTCACTTTCTACATACACGAAAAAAAAAGTTCTGATAAAAAAGAAATAAATTCCCGAGGAGGCAAATGTGCTAAAATATGTCTTCTCCGAGACAGACTGGGAGAAAATGCTTGAAAGTTTAATTCGTGTGAAAGTGGGCTTACGTATTTTACTTTTTATACATATATATATATATATATATATATATATATATATATATATATATATATATATATATATATATATATATATATATATATATATATATATATATATATATATACATATATACATATATACATATATATATATATATATATATATATATATATATATATATATATATATATATATATATATATATATATATATATATATATATATATATATATATATATATATATATATATATATATATACATATATATATATAATATATATATATATATATATATATATATTTATATACATATACATACATATATACATATATACATATATATATATAAATATATATATATATATAATATATATATATATATATATATATATATATATATATATATATATATATATATATATATTATATATATATATATATAATATATATATATATATATATATATATATATATATATATATATATATATATATATGTATATATATATATATATATATATATATATATATATATATATATATAATATATATATATATATATATATATATATATATATATATATATATATATATATATATATATATATATATATATATATATATATATATATATATATATATATATATACATATATATATATATATACACACACATTATATATATATACATATATACATATATATATGTATATATATATATATATATATATATACATATACACATATATACATATATATATACATATATATGTATATATATATATATATATATATATATATATATATATATATATACATATATATATATATATATATATATATATATATATATATACATATATATATATATATATATATATATATATATATATAAAATATATATATATATAAAATTAATGATATTACGTAAATGATTTTCTTTTATATTTGACTTAAATAATAGATTAGGTACATACGTGATAATTTTAAATTTAATCATCGATTATTTTTTGTTTGCAATGAAACTTTTACCACCTGTATTAACAATAAATACTTTTCATATAAGTCTAGGAGTCTACTTCAAGGACTAATAAATATCTAACTTTTAATTTATATATATTTGGAAATTAAGAAGTTTGTTCTTTTGTGTTTTTGTTTATTATACATAACCACACGGTTTGACTAAATAAATTCAATGTGATTCTAAACTGCATTACAGGTTCGGAGGACTCTATAGGAGTATGACGATAAATAAATTATACAGAGTGAACCAGATAGTTCTCATCCAAAAAACAAACATTTTTTACCTGCCTCATTGGGTACTTAACAGTTCTGGAATATTAAAAATTTTACTAATCTCGTCATATGATGGGCTATATGCTAGTGAAAAAATATTCTGCAATGAGGAAGCACCAGATGTTGACTTTATTTCTGCCGTTTAAAGATATGTGTTTTGTAGCAATTACAATTTATTGCCAGTAGACCTTATTAAATACTAGTATATAGCCCGTCATATGACGGGATCACTAAAATTTATAAATTTGCAGAATTTTAAAGTACCCTATGAGGATGGTAAAAAAATGGTATGTTTTATGGCTGAGAATTATGTGGTACACGCTCAATAATTTGTTTATCTTTATGCTCCTGTAAAGTCTGCCGATACTGTGAATGTAGTTTAGAATCAAATTGAATTCATTTAGTCACGCCGTGTGGTTATGCATAAAAAATAAACACGCAAACTTCTTAATTTTCAAACATATATACACACAAACGAACGAACTTCAAATAATTCAATTCTTCAAATTCTTTAATATTCAAGATGTATAACTTAAACGATAGATATTTATTAGCCCGTAAAATAGACACCTAGATTTTTATGAAAAGAATTTTTTGTTAATACCGGTGATAAAATTTTCATTGCAACAAAAATAATCAATGATTAAATTTAAAACTATCACATATGTACCTAATCTATTATTTAAGCCAAATATAAAAGAAAATCATTTACGTAATATCTAAGTTCAGTGATAAAAGATATTAAAATAGTGTAGACTATATTTAAATAGTTTAAAATATAAAATGATTAAATGAGATGTTTCAAAGAATGACGTCACAATGCGAGAAAAGATTGTTATTTTTACCTCTCTATTAGTGTGATAAATGGATATATTTAATCGCCTGCTCTTAACCGGGGAAAATAGGGCTTGAAATAATGGCATTAAACTCTCGAAAATAAGAGAAGGGGTGGATTTCGAACGTTTTAAAGACGACAGTATTTTTTGCTGTGCAATGAAGCATATTTATACAAATTTATTTTAGAATGGGATCGATAGTTTAGGAGAAGATAAAATTTATTCGCTTTGAATGGATGCCTCTATCCATTCCAGGTCCAACCGCTTCATAAATTGGAGAACAGACGTACAGATAACTTAGGCTATTATTATATAAGGGATATATCTATATAAGCTATAGAAGTGAATAAAAATACATTACATTAAAAAATTTTGATCATGTAGTAGTACAGCAATGAGATACAATTTTGGTAGGTTTTTATGAAAGAATTGTTTTTCAAGAGAATTTATTCGTAGTATTAGATTCTAAAAACCTTGAAATACTAATTAGAAATAATAGGTGTTTTTAATAAATAGAGGTAAATACAAAACAATTTGGGTAGATAAACTGTTATTTTTTCAATTAAGATATAATCAGAATTTGAAGCATAAC
This sequence comes from Pardosa pseudoannulata, assembly GCA_032207245.1. NCBI lineage: Eukaryota > Metazoa > Arthropoda > Arachnida > Araneae > Lycosidae > Pardosa > Pardosa pseudoannulata. The sequence goes on along the minus strand of CM063506.1, from coordinate 79,708,183 downwards.
ATTTATATATTTTATGTTATTGTATAAATATATGTCTGTCATTTGGTTAGCATAAAATGTAATTTATAAAAAAATAAAACTTAGTTAAAATAGACTCCTAGACTTTTATGAAAAGAATTTTTTGTTAATACCGGTGATAAAATTTTCATTGGAACAAAAAATAATCAATGATTAATTGCAACAAAAATAATCAATGATTCAATTTAAAACTATCACATATGTACCTAATCTATTATTTAAGCCAAATATAAAAGAAAGTGATTCACGTAATATCTAAGTTCAGTTATAAATGTATGAAAATAATACAGACGATATTTAAATAAATTAAGAAATTAATAAATGAGATGGTTAACGGAATAACGTCATAATGCTTGAAAAAATGTTATTTTTACCTGTTAATTGTGTACTAAAATGATAAATTTAATCATCTTCTTTTAACAGGGGAAAATAAGGCATGAAATTCTGGCATTAAAAGCTAGAAAAGTGGTGAAGGGGTGGATTTCGAACATTTTAAGGACTTGATTTGAATTTTTTTAACCCTAACTCCTCAAGAATCCAATATGGAAGCCCTTATCCATTCGAGGTCCAGCCGCTTTATAAATTCGAGGACAGACGGACATATATCTTTGGCTATTATCATATAGGAGATATGTAAAAGACCTAATCCAAAAAAGACCGAAAAAGTTCGTTTTTTTATATGAAATGTTTGAATTTATTTTTATTTAAAGTTGAATATGTAGTGGAATTTTCGACTTCATAAAGTAGAATGTAGTGTGTAATTGCAAAATGTATTTGAATGTTCCGCGAATATTTATTCAGTTCTTAAGAATGTACAATTGAATAGTCTTAATTTTGATATACATTTTTTTCTATAATTATCTTAGATCGTGTTTCGGGTAATATATGATCATATCTTTATATACTTTATAATCTTTTTACTGATTTATTTATAAGACATTATGAAAATGTAGGACATAGTATTCAATTAAGTAGATACAACTAAATATATTTTAAAACATATACTGCCGAACGATGGCCGAATGGTTAAGGTGCTGGCCTTCAGAACCGGAGTTCGTGGTTTCTAATCCCAGTATGGCATTGATGTCCATAGCCGTTAGGAATCGGCGTTAAGCAGTAGGCCCCGGTCTCATTAGCCCTCGTGTTGCAAAAAGTAGACCGTAGCGCTCCAAAACCTAACCTAAAACATATACTTTAAATTATTTATATGATTTTAAATAATTATTTTGAGGAAAAATATATTGTTTAACTTGTTTTTGATCCTATCATAGAAAAACTTTAAAAACCTGAAACGTAACAATTGATGTGCTTGATTTGGTTTAGTGCACCATAGTCTACTATTGTTATACCCGAATGACATGATCAAAAACTAAATCTGTGCATCTTGTTATTAAGATTTTTGCTAGTGATGCTTAAGTAAACGACATGTAGAAAGTATCATTATGTTCACAGGTCACTAGAAATTACTTATCGTAATTAGTTTAAATGTTAGTGTTGAGTCTTTGTACTGTAAATAAGTTCTTCCTCATTTGAAATGAAAGATGGCAGATTGGTTAAGGCGCTGATTGTCGGTACAGTTGTTCATGGATTCGAATCCCACTATGGCATGGATATTCGTAGCCGTTCGGAATCGGCTTTTAGCAGTAGATCCCGGTCTCATGAAACCTCGTGTACAAAACAGCAGACCGTAGCTCTTCAAACCAAACCAAACCTCATTTGAAACAATAACTGTCTGTCCAACTACAACTTGTTAGGCCTAATCAAAAATTAAACATAATACCTCCATAAATACCAATGACTGGTTAATTAGATTTAATCAGAAGTACCACGATACTCAGTATCATCACAAGCGATTAGAGGGAATCAATATTTATTTGTCATATAATCGTGTAGCATTTGAGCCACGGTTACGTAATGTTCAATATGATAAGGCTGAACTCGAACGTTAGCTTCTGGAGAAGGTAAAGGCATAAAGTATTTTAGTAAAAAGCAATTAAAAACGTGACTAGTGATTCAATAACAAGTAAAATATAGAAATATAGAAACATACATAGACTCATATTTATCTTACTTTTCACTTATATATTTGAATTCACATGTAAAACAAACAACTCAAAGTAAATTAATAGCAATAAAACTTTCAATAAACAGAGACGATATTAATATTTTCTTTCTAAAATATCATTAAATGTTTTACATACGAGCTTTTTTTTATGATAAACATTATATAATTTCCATATCACGTATATTTATAGCAACTAAATCAATAGTTTAATTACAAACTTCGAACAAACGGGATATGGTAGCTTCTTTTATAGTAAACCTATATAATAGCAAGCATTTCTTTAAAATATTTGATATTTCATTTTGTATACTCCCTGAGTGTTGTATTAATAAAAATTTAAATTACTTTGCATAAATTCGGTTCGTAACACTCTCTTCCATTTAATAATCAAAATGAACCTATTATCAGGAGAAAATTTGTTTTTGATTCAAAATATATTTTAATGAGATTCCCAGCTTAGAAATTAATAATCTTTTCAGATAATTCTTTAACAGATTCATAATAGTTTTCTTTGCGTTTTATGTTAGCAAAAGCTTGAAAAATTAACATCCTAATACCAAGCGAACGTGCTGAAATTTAATTAAAAAGATAAAAAGATTAAATAAAACATCTTGTAATTTATTTTACTGTGTATTCTAGATTTTGAAATATTGGATCATTTATGATATATCATTTCAAAGATCTTTTATCGTGTTAATTAAAATGTAGAAGATATTGTTTTATTTCTTTGAGTAAATGTTTAATTAATGTATTTGACTCTTAAAATAAAAAAAATTAAATTTATCAACTTATAAATGACAGACAAATATAACCTTTAATTCCATTTTTCATTAATAAAGCTAATAAAAATTAGTATTTTCGCAAACATTTCATTCATATATTTTTTAAGTACCTAAATCTATATTTAATTTCATATATATTTTAACAAGATTTAAAAACAGAAATTAAAAATTCTTACATAAGTCTTTAAGTGATTTATAAATACTTTTTTCATATTATGCAATAAAATATAAAATTAATGTAAAAATGACTTATTAATATGCTGTAACTATACCGAAAAAAGGTAAATTAAACTTCATGTAATATTTAATAATGTTCATCTCACATTTTCACGTAGGAGAGAAAATCTCAGTAATCTATCATTTTAAATATCCATTATCGTACGTATTAATATAGCTATCCTATATTTTTTATCGAACATATATAACTAATGTATTGGTCATAGTATTTGGAATAAGGTTAATTAATTAACTAATATCATATATA
>CM063506.1:79664834-79692334 GCA_032207245.1 Pardosa pseudoannulata | reverse complement strand
TTTGGAATTACAACTCGCCCTTAAACTACCTGCTTATACACCTCCCTTCTTTGTTTTTGTCCTAGCAATGTTTATGATCCAAAAATTAAGTTAATCCTTTTTTCAACATTGTGACATGGCGAATGATTTTATGCAGCTTTTCCTGTATACAAATTAAATATTGAAACTATACCTATAACATATTTATACAACTATTAACACCAGAACATATTGGCATATTGAGGACATTCTACATTAAGCGTTAAGGAAAAGTTGGAAAAAGCAGCGCGATTAGCACAATTAGCCAAAATCACCATATACAATCTAGCATGCATTTGGCATTGTGATTTTATATTTTCCATCAACACGCACACACATACATATGAAACTTGGTGTACCATGCCATGTTTCAGGGATGTAACTTGGTCTAAGGGGTGTAGTCTTCGGCAAAAAGAATATGATTTATCAGAAAAACTTTAGCAGCATCTGTATTTAGCAATGTCCAACAGCAAAATCTAACAAAAAATACTCTTGCGGCCTTTTATAACTTTGAAGACGCCAAAGGCGTGAGAAAAGGAATGTTGTCAATCACCAAAGTAGGCAGGCTAGTTAATTCCACCAACAGGAAGGAGTTTTTTCAAGCAGACAAAAGAGTTTAACGCTAAGAGGCTACTAAGAAGATGACGAAATAGCGGATTTGGTGGCGTTTTAATATAGGTTTGGTTTAGTTTAGTTATGGAGCACTACGGTCTACTGTTTTGCACACGAGGGCTAATGAGACCGGGACTTTTTTTTTAATATAGGAGTTAGTAATTTTAGTTTAAAACAAAAGTATTAAAATTTTACATTACATATATAGATGTGTATATATATATATATATAGATAGATATGTATATATATATATATATATATATATATATATATATATATATATATATATATATATATATATATATATATATATATATATATATATATATATATATATATATATATATATATATTTTTACATATTTTATATATATCTATATATATTATATATATATATATACATATATATATATATATACTATATATATATATATATATATATATATATATATATATATATATATGTATATATATATATATATATATTATATATATATATATATATATATATATATATATATATATATATATATATATATATATATATATATATATATATATATATATATATATATATATATATATATATATATATATATATATATATATATATATATAATATATATATATATATATATATATATATATATATATATATATATATATATATATATATATATATATATATATATATATATATATATATATATATATATATATATATATATATATATATATATATATATATATATATATATATATATATATATATATATAATATATATATATATATATATATATTATATATATATATATATATATATATATATATATATATATATATATATATATATATATATATATATATATATATATATATATATATATATACATATAAAGAGAAATTGAGAAAAAAAGAGTTGAGGTTACGAATATTTTGAATGAAGATTTATTCATTTCCTATTAAAGTAATTGATTTTAACAGTTGAAAACTATATCAGAAATCTTATCAATTATAAAATATTGTAAAAATTAATGATTTTGACTTTGGTATATGCAAAGGCACTAATTTTCTCAACAATAAAGCGAAATAAAATAAACACCAACGTCGATAGAACGAAAACACGAATGTGAGCGAACGCAATATCCAACTATTATAAAGTGCAAACCGTGTTAATAAGCTGCTTATATATCAAAACAGCTGTTTATTGCTGCCCCCACTCTTGTATTTATGCCTTATTGATTTAGTTACTTGCTTAAATAAGGGTATTCAATAACCGCACAAAAAAACTCTTAGGGTAAGGAATAATAGGGAACATAGCGTGATATGTTTCATATATCCACATGTGTTTCCTTCATTCCATTATCCAAAGTTCAACAGGATATAACGCAAATACCATAAAATGAATAAAAGAATCCCATTTATATACCTTTTAACTAAGAATCGATGAAGCAATTTCGTGTACGATTCACTTCCAAGCATCTTAAGGACATATGTTTCTCAAAATTGCTGCATTTCTGTTTTCATTGATTTGATATTCTATTTGATGGTCGAATTTCGTACAGCAATTAAGCGCTTCTATCACGGAATTCGAACAGATAAAAGCTCAACAGACCATGATATTAAGCTATCCGACTATCGATATCTACTTTTTAGGAACGCAACTAATGCAGTGTCATAAATAACTTAATGAATTCCTACCCACTAATGTGGAATGGTTTCATTACAATATTGACTTTTACACTACTGAAATGTAATATATGTCCTTAAAACGAAAACTAATGAACAGTATGTTTTCAAGCATGTTTGATATATACTCCTAAGCAACAGTGACAAACATAAAGAATTAGGCTTATTGACGATATATGATTTAGCATGAAGTATTACCAATCAACATTTATTTTCAAAACATCAAGGTATTACAGAAAAGAAAGTGCTAATCTAGTTTTATTTGTGAGAATCATCCTTAATATAGAAATGGTTGAATATCCCTTTATTAGATAGTCTTGATATATACTTTTTATTAAAAATAAGAAATAAAATATTACACTTAACATTATGTTTACGGATGTTTCCTATATACCTATCTCTATGAACACGCGTCAATTTGACGCTTGAGCGAATACATATAACAACACTCAGAAAGCAAAGTAATTATACACCATAAAAAAAAACGAAAATATGAGGATAATATAGAGGTTCACAATAATATTATTAATTAAAAAAATATTTTATTTTTCAATACTCTAACCAAGTAACTAAAACCTTCAAAATCTCTTCACACTTTGACTTCAAATGACATTCTGCGTTTCGTTCTTTCTACCATTGCTTATTTCTTGTTTCATTTGAACTTTGATGGATCGATGTATTATCGGTACATTCCTATTTATTTTTTTGTAATATTTGCATGAGTAGATCTAATTTACTAAACATTACGTATACATTATGATCGCATCAAATCGGCGCATATCCGTATACCACGTGTAGAAAATTTCAATATTTCAACTCTTTTAAAGAAAATAGACTTCAATATATATTAACCTCGTTCAATAGATAAAAGTTAGTATAGGAAATAAAATAAAAATACAAAATATTTTTGTAATTTTCCTTATAAAATTCGAAATGTGTCAAAATGACATGTCCCGTAAACCTAGTTTTAAGGATTTAACACATATCAACCTCTATGTGTTGTAAAAACAACGTAGTTGGTTTAAGAGTCCTTTTACCATTAAAAATGTGTGATTTTCTCATTTGATAAAGAAAAATATTTAAAGGCATTATCACAATATAATCTGAAATAAGTAAATATGTTGAAACATTTTCTTTTTAAAGTTCCTATTGCATGTTAACATGTAACTGGGGAAAAAGCAACAGATCCGATTTAGGATTAATTTCGCATTAAAGAATACAGGGATTTCTAGAGTGAGGACTAAATATTTTCATCCGATTAAAGTATTTAGCTCAAGTCATAGTAAGCTAAAATAAACCAGCTGAAAATCTTTCACTGTAACACAAAACTCTGTTCATGTTTCACCAATGAAACGATTGATAATCTAATACATGCATGTTGGTATGCGATAAGACCTACACAAGAGAAATTTCGAGATTATGAATCTTAATTTGAACCTGTTGCTTTATTAACTCGTTTATGTTACCCCCTTACTCGTGATTAACCAAACTCCACAGGGGTAAATCGAGAGAATCTCGTAGCTTCTAAATTCATCAGATCCGGTTTTTGATGCAAAATGTGACTCTCTAACTAATCAAAATAGATTCATGCGTGTAGAAAATGGTTATTTCCATGGATCTATGTGTTACTATTACTGTGCCCAAACTGCACAGGAGTAAATCGACAGAACCTCATAGCTTCTAGATTCATCAAATCCAGTTTTTGGTGAAAGAATGTGACGCTCTAACTAATCAAAATAGAAAAAAAATGGTTTTTTCCATGGAAATCCGAAGAATCTATGTGTTACTATTACTATGCCCAAATTCCACAGGAGTAAATCGAGAGAACCCATAGTTTCTAGATTCATCAAATCCGGTTTTTGATGTACGAATTTGACACTCTAACTAATCAAAATAGATTCATGCGTGTAGAAAATGGTTATTTACATGGAAATCCAAAGAATCTATGTGTTACTATTACTATGCCCAAAACTCAAAAGGAGTAAATTGAGAAAACCTCGTAGCTTCTAGATTCATCAAATCCGGTTTTTGATGCAAGAATGTGACGCTCTAACTAATCAAAATAGATTCATGCATGTAGAAAATGGTTATTTCCATGGAAATCCGAAGAATCTACGTGTTACTATTAGTATGCTTCAAACGATTATTTTACTTTCTTTATACAAAGAAGTAAACATTAAATTTCTAAAAATCTTACAATATGTTTACATTCCGTTGTTTTACATTTTGTTTGACCTTAAAATTTGTATTAGAAATAAAATTCAAGCGATTTAAAAAAATCTCTTTCTAAAGAATGCAGATATTTTAGCATAGCTCCTTTTTCTGTCCAGTCTCATTCACTGATGAAGCAGACTAAAGATTCAGAAAAGTTTAAAATGAAAAACTCTCTACTCAATCAGTGTCTGAAATATGCTTTCTTAGGAAGATTGATGATCATAAACATAAAGTGGTAGCCGAGATGCATGTACGTGAAAACATTTTCCATACACTCTCTGTATCCTCAAGCAATTCAAAAATTACGTCTTGGAAAAACTCCATTATTTAAAAATATATAAAGCTATAAAGTAATTTTGTAATGCATTTTAAAATATTGAACTTGTATCTAACTTTATAGTTATTGGTTATTAACTACAGGTATACCGTATAAGAGAAGCATCATTCTTGTTAACACATGATGGACGTAACAATATTTATTGTTATTTTTTTATATAAATTTCTGATAACTCTGGTTCAATCACATATTTCAATTAGTTAGCATGTTATACCTTTTCAAGTTGTGACGAATTTTTTTTTCAGATATGGTAGTTTGAGAATAACATGATATTTTTCTGCTTCATATTTTCACCTGTAAATATAAAAATTGATCTCTAAAGTACATGTTTTAGTAAGTTATCGTATATTGTTTATTTTAAATATTTTACTTACTATTTTAAATAACCTTTGTTGTAATGTACATACAACCTATACACCAGTGTTCGTTACAACTAGTGTTCGTTACAACTAGTTCATACACCAGTGTTCGTTTAAACTTACTGCTAATTATAGGACAAAATTCAAGTTGTAAATAAAAACAATCTTTGTTTTGAAGTACAGAAATATTATATAATAATTTCATTGAAATGTTCATTATAGCTATGTTGTTTTCGATACATTTTGACGATAGAGATAACACCCTACCTTTCAAGTTGATAATTAGATAAAAACAGACGGAATAGAAGATTTTTAAGTAGCATTTGACTTTGAAAATCCACTTTCATTACTAACTGATTTGCTTGAAAATGTAATGTGCTATTGAAAATACATAGGTGCATGAAAAATAACGAATAAAATTGGGATTTTGGGACAATTTAATATGTACTCTAGTTAATTACACACCAGAAAAGGCTAACATAAGGATAAGATTTCACACCTATACCTCTCAGTAGTCACAGTGACTGTTCTAAAGATATAGATAACTGTGATACCACTCAAAATGTTGCCTGGCCAGAACATTTTTTCTAGCATAATGGACAATTTATCTGCCCAGAAAAGTTCCTCCCACATTTAGTAACGGCTATGATATTGTAATTCCAATCCAAGTGATGGGGTTCAATTTCCGAGTAAGGTTTGGATGTACTTGTGAAGACCCTTCAAAGGGTGTGAAGTTTCTTTCCGTATATGGTGCTCCACAGTAAAAATGACTATTAAAATCAGCGGGTTTTCTGTTGAATTCAATTATTAAAGGTTAAGAGACTCTCGATTCACAAGATAATCTTCCCAGAAGAATTTCAGTCCCGCTTCTAACCACTGATTTACAATGTACTTTCAAATTGCATGAACCAATACCCGTCCAAGGATATACGAGAATTTGGGTGTATTTTCCAAAAAATTCATACCGTAAACATTTTGAAAAAATAACATCCCCTATACAATTATAGCCTAAGTTATTTGTTCGTCTGTCCTCAACTTTATGAAGCGGTTGTACCTGAAATGGATAGAGGCATTCATATTGTGTTATTGATGAGTTAGGGTTAGCAACGTTCGAAATCCACCCTTTCCTCTTTTTCGAGCGTTTAATGCCATTATTTCAAGTCCTATTTTCCCCGGTTAACAGCAAGCGATTAAATTTATCAGATTATCACATAATAAATAGGCAAAAATAACATTTTTTCTCTCGTATTATGACGTAGTGTCTTTAACCACCTCATTTAATTATTTCATATTTAAAATTAATTAAATATCTTCTGCATTATTTTCGTATGTTTCATCACTGAACTCAGATATTAAGTGAACAATTTTCTTTTATATTTAGGTTAAATAATACATTAGGTACATATGTGATAATTTTAAATTTAATCGTCGATTACTTTTTGTGTCAATGAAAATTTTATCGCAGGTATTAACAACAAATTCTATCTACCTTCAGGGTGTAGAAGAAAGGACAGTTTCATTCCTTTACTTCCATTAATTACTGTGATAAAAAATGGGAAGAATTTATCAATAATTTCGACGTAGTTAAGAAAACTTTGAATTATCTTTCTAAATGAATTCAACGTGATTCTAAACTGCATTTACAGTATCGGGAAACTTAAGAGGAGTATGCTCATAAACAAATTAATGAGCGTGTACCAGATAATTCTCAGCCAAAAAACAAACCATTTTTTTACCTGCTAGCAGGGTACTTTACCAATCTAGAAAATAAAAAATTTATTGATCCCGTCCTGTGAGGGAGTAGGTGCTAGTACAATAATAATCATTGACACGTTAGATTTTAAATCCCGTTTGCAATAATCTAATAGCAACATGAATGTTCTCACCTGTTTAGCAAGCAAAATATAATGATACTTTCATTACCAAAAACAACATTTAAATACAGGCAATGTAACAAAAATAACTAATAAATATTTATTTTCTACATTTCCCAGTCATTCTACAACTTATTTCTAAATAGTACAAGATAATAAATTGACATTTTCTCTACATTAACAATTCAAATAAAAATCAGAAACGAGTCTACCATACGCTACCATTCACTTTTTCATCGATTTACAACCTCAAAATGTCACGTCAATATACTAAACTCTTTCAAGCCTAATATTTTAGAGAAAAAATAGCCCTTTTATCGGCCACAGAATAACCTTGAATTCCGAAATGATTTCGTCTTAGGTCATGTAAACCTAGAAGTAAATGATGCTTGGAAAAATTATTTCACAAACAAAAATCTAAATCATGCTGCGGATTTGAAGCAGAAAAATAATTTCCAATATTCCAATATGTAATTTTCTTATACGTTAGACCGCAGTTATTCATTATTTGAGTAACTGATAAGAACTGAAATGAATATTGCGTTTATGAGATAGTATAGTTTGTTAAAACATTGTCTTCCTGTAACAAAATATAGTTATTATAGTATTTTCCATTTGTAAGGTAGCCTTTTAGTGATCTGGTTTTTGAAAGATATTAATTTCCTGATTATACGTATAATTTAAATGTCAATTTTATCCGAAATAGTTAAGAAAACTTTGAATTATCTTTCTAAATAAATTCAACGTGGTTCTAAATGCATTCACTGTATCGGGAAACTTAAGAATATGCTCATAAACAAATTATTGAGGTGTACCAGATAATTCTCAGACAAAACAAACCATGTTTTTTACCTGTAGCAGGATACTTTTAAATCTAGAAAATAAAAAAAATTATTGATGTCTTGACATGCTATACAATAATAATCATTGACACGTTAGATTTTAAATCCCGTTTGCAATAATCTAATAGCAACATGAATGTTCTCACCTGTTTAGCAAGCAAAATATAATGATACTTTCATTACCAAAAACAACATTTAAATACAGGCAATGTAACAAAAATAACTAATAAATATTTATTTTCTACATTTCCCAGTCATTCTACAACTTATTTCTAAATAGTACAAGATAATAAATTGACATTTTCTCTACATTAACAATTCAAATAAAAATCAGAAACGAGTCTACCATACGCTACCATTCACTTTTTCATCGATTTACAACCTCAAAATGTCACGTCAATATACTAAACTCTTTCAAGCCTAATATATTAGAGAAAAAAAAAATCTTTTTTCACAGAATACATTGAATTTCAAGATTTCTCTTAATCATGTAAACCTAGAAGTAAATGATGCTTGGAAAAATTATTTCACAAACAAAAATCTAAATCATGCTGCGGATTTGAAGCAGAAAAATAATTTCCAATATTCCAATATGTAATTTTCTTATACGTTAGACCGCAGTTATTCATTATTTGAGTAACTGATAAGAACTGAAATGAATATTGCGTTTATGAGATAGTATAGTTTGTTAAAACATTGTCTTCCTGTAACAAAATATAGTTATTATAGTATTTTCCATTTGTAAGGTAGCCTTTTAGTGATCTGGTTTTTGAAAGATATTAATTTCCTGATTATACGTATAATTTAAATGTCAATTTTATCCGATAATATAAGAAGAGTGGCAGGAATTATATATTTACTTCAAGAGAAGATATCTCTCAGAAGCATATAATCATACCGTAAAAAGTTTTAAGAATTATGTATGATATTTTAAGGCAATCATATTTAAAGATAGTAAGGATTATATATCTGTATCATATTGGTAAAGAACTAGGAATGTTGAGTGGAAGCTGTATTTACATGGAGGATGTTTACATGGATTAGACATGTTGGTTCAGTTTGACTTAGTTTTGTAAGTTGCTGTCAATATTTTGTAATACAAAGGCTCATATTATATGGTGTTCTGATGAAATCATGCAGATTTATATTCCATTTTCTGTTTACGCATTCGTGTTTTCTTATTGTTGGTAGTAGTTAATTACCATTTCTTCCCCGATGACTATTTGACTGTTCTCGAATTGTTGGCTACTCTTGTAATAAAAAAAACTTGCTGTTTTTTCTGTTTATTGGAAATCTCTTCACAAAGTGTTCTTTAAAAACATCTGAGATAATTATCTATTGATATTTCCGAAAATTAGTAAAACCGAGTGTTAAATTTCAACCAAGGAATTCAAAACATTCATGTAAAAGCAAAATTTTAGAAAATGTCACATGATAAGAAATTATATCGTGACATTGTTGGTAACATATAATACAAATTGCTGTATTTTTATATTTATTTGAAAGCTTTTCAAAATTCTTTAAAACAACTGAGTTATCTATTGATATTTTTCAAAATTAATAAAATCATTTAAATACAAGGAATTAATCATGTAAAAAAAATTTAAAAAAATTTTATGACATAAAAGTATCTGGTATTATTTCAATCTTGCAATAGAAATAATTTTTCTCTTATTGGAAAATATAAATATCTTTAAAAACATCTGATTATATCTATTGATAGATTAGTAAACCTATTTTAACCAGAATCAAAATTCTTTAAAGCAAAATTTTAGAAAATGTCACATGACATGGAAGAAAATTTTTTGGTGACATTGTTGGTAACCTTTAATATAAAATTGCTATTTTTCTATTTATTGAAATTTTAAAAAAAAATTCTTTAAAACATAGATATTTATCTATTGATATTTTCGAAAATTAATTAAAATCGATGTAATTTAACCATTATTATGTAAAAGCAAAATTTAAAAAATGTCTATGACAGAAAATGTATCTGTGACATTGTTGTTCAATCTTAATAAAAACTTGCTGTATTTTTCTGTTTATTGGAAAGCCCTTTTAAAGGTTCTTTAAAAACATCTGAGATAATTATCTATTGATATTTCCGAAAATTAGTAAAACCGAGCGTTAAATTTTAAACCAAGAAATTCAAAACATTCATGTAAAAGCAAAATTTTAGAAAATGTCACATATGACATGGAAGAAATATATCTGTGACATTGTTGGTAACCAGTATAATATACAAATTGCTGTATTTTTATTTTATTTGAAAGCTTTTCAAAGGGGTTTTTAAAAAAACTGAGATATTTATCTATTGATATTTTCGTTAATAAATCGAGTGTTTTTCAACCAAGGAATTCCACTCATGTAAAAGCAAAATTTAAAAAAATGTCATATGACATGGGAAAAATGTATCTGGTGACATTGTTGTTCAATCTTTGTAATAAAAAAAACTTGCTGTTTTTTCTGTTTATTGGAAATCTCTTCACAAAGTGTTCTTTAAAAACATCTGAGATAATTATCTATTGATATTTCCGAAAATTAGTAAAACCGAGTGTTAAATTTCAACCAAGGAATTCAAAACATTCATGTAAAAGCAAAATTTTAGAAAATGTCACATGACATGGAAGAAATGTATCTGGTGACATTGTTGGTAACCCGTATAATATACAAATTGCTGCATTTTTTTTATTTATTTGAAAGCTTTTAAAAAAGGGGTTCTTTAAAAACAACTGAGATATTTATCTATTGATATTTTCGAAAATTAATAAAATCGAGTGTTAAATTTCAACCAAGGAATTCAAAACACTCATGTAAAAGCAAAATTTTAAAAAATGTCATATGACATGGGAAAAATGTATCTGGTGACACTGTTGTTCAATCTTGCAATAGAAAACTTGCTGTATTTTTCTGTTTATTAGAAAGCCCTTCCTAAAGGGTACTTTAAAAACATCTGAGATATTTATCTATTGATATTTCCGAAAATTAGTAAAATCAGGTGTCATTTTCAGCCAAGGAATTCAAAACACTCATGTATAAGCAAATTTTTAGAAAATGTAACATGACATGGGAGAAATATATCTGGCAACAGATGCCCCAAAAAAAGTGTTACACTGATTAAGTCATTTTAGAACGGTACATTAATAGTGAAACTTTGACCAGAAGGATAATAATATCTACTTATGCAGGCTTATATTTAATTAATATTTAATTATTTATTTCACATTCGTATTATGTAATCAAAATTATTCAAGCACATTAGTAAAATATCTTTTCTAAGTTAATTTAAACCCTAAATTATGATGATATTATACTTAAAGAAACTTTAGCCTCACATAGAATTGTTTAAATCTCCTGAACCACTAAACTCTCCTTTGGTTCACAAGGACTCCTACTAAGTTTCGACTTATTGAGATCCATTTACCCTACTCTCACAGTCTGCAGTCTAGATAAGTGGTTTTCATATCTGTAAGTATCATAATAACCTTGAGATTGTATGATCTGCTGAACACTATGTGTTGCTCAAAAAGTATTTGTACATAAGACAGGTGTTTGATGGAGAACATTATACTACTATTTGCTTAATAGCACAGCTCATTCTGCTGTTTTTCGTATCTAATATTCTACTGTAACATAGCTTGCATTTTCTGGTATGTATATAAACAATCGAAATCTAATTCTATAGATGCTATCCACAGTTGTATTTCGTGTTCTGCATTATGTCTGTTACGATATTTCGGTTTTCTTTCCCCGTATATGAAACATAGTTTTTTAAAATAAATAAGTTGTTAAAAACGGAATGCCGCTAAGTAGGCACAATTTGTTAGGGGACAACATAAACATTGTTTCCTAGTAGTCAAGATATTTGCGCGTGTCCTATGTATCACCTTTCTTTCCAAGAAATACTGTAATTTCCTATCACTATACATTACGAGAAGCCGCGCATTAATCAAATCTTCATTATTGCATAAACTATAATAAAAACTAAGTCAAATGTTTAAATAAAATTTATGATGGATTTGTACATCACTGGCCTTTGGCAGTCATAAACAATTGTAGAAGAAAGTTTACTGTAAGAAGAAATTTTTAGCTTATGAATATAATATATAACTGCAGTCTATGTTGTACACGTTAAAAATCTTTAAAACGCACTAGAGTGACTATCAGTTTGAAGACCTGTGATCAGATAAATCGTAGTTACGCTTCACAAATGAGGATCTCACAAGTACCTCCTACAGTTTTAATACCAGAGTTCATGGGTTGGAATTCTAATGATAGCATAGATGCTCAAAATCTTTCATAATCATATTTTACACGACATTAGTCCCGTTAAATTTTAGATTGTCAGTGGTCGTATATCAATAAATTTGCAGCCGATAAGAATTTCCATAAAGAGAACTTTCCATTTAGTTTTCCGAAAACAAAGTAGTCTGTTCATCAAGATATTATTCAATGAATTTTGTTACAATGGATTTCCAACATATATGATGGCCACTGTTACATAGCCACTGTTACCTTAGTCCAGGTTTTCCAGCAAATACTTCTAAGTGGAAATCAGGGTAGAAATCATCGAAAATATGTACTCGTGCCGTAGTCGAAAACACCAGTCCCTAAAGCAAATAAAAAAATACTGGATAAAATATACGGATGGCTTGTAAAGTTTACTGAATATAAAAGTCAGTTAGAAGATTAATCCCTGTTGTAACATTAACCCTCCGAGTGGAACACACAGATTGAAAAAAGTCTCCAAAAATACGCTAAAGGTTTATTGTGTCAATGGGCAAAGCGTTTTATGATTTTTTACTTCACCCTTTGTAGACTAGAATGGAATACGGGAAACCCACCCTCGTTATTGTCCTTTACTTCCGGTTATAAATAAATAAATAAATAAATATATATATATATATATATATATATATATATATATATATATATATATATATATATATATGGATGTTATAGATTGTTAATTTTTAATAACCATAAAGCTCGTCAAGTCTGGAAGATCATCCCATAAGAAATAATGGATTCTAAAAGTACAAATAAAAATATTCTTTAAGAGAATTATTTATATTTTTTTAAGAAAGTCATCCAAGATATTTAAGTGATGCAATTAGATATACATCTGTTACCGCAAACGAAATACTTCGAAATAGAGATTTACAAAGCCATGAAAAGCTATCAGCGTCTTTGTGCCTCAGGGAGTACGGGTTTATCCCTCAATAAATGTCAGTCAAAGAGAGAGGCAGTTTCTAAACAATCTACCTGGCCCTCCTACATCAAACACTGGCAGAAATGTACATTACATCCATTTTCCGAACGTTTTTGGAGGTTCAAAATTGTACTTGACAACCGCTTTGAAGACATCAGCGGTTTGGCGGAATTATACGTCCGAACCGCTTAGAGGGTTAAGTGGTAATGGGTTAAAGTCGGGTAAGAAAGGGGGAACAACGAGTGGGTGTATATCTGCGGGTTAAGCCTCATGATCATGAATCATGGTTACCAGATCATGGTCTTCGTATTTTAAAACTTCCAAACCAATATTTTGCGTTTAGGTTATCAACATACGTATTTAGTAAACGAAAACTGGTCATTTAAACTCAATTTAACTAAAGCAGGAAAATATATGTTTTTTAAACATTAAATACCATTTGTATCTATCTAAAATTGTATATACAGTGTTCTTAAACTATGATCTTTTTAAATACCCATTTACATCTTACTCGATAAAAAAAAATTTACAGTATTTAAACCCTGAAATAAATACTTTTATAGAATAGACGGAGTCGGATAATCTTATTCGGCGAGATTCAAAAGACTTAAACGAGAGGAAAAATGTTTCTCAATAACTGAATAATGAAACCTATTAAAAGAACATTTATCACTTTTGACACATTTCGTGACTAAATCCTCGTAGATTGTAAATAAAAAAATATTTTTTTTGCCTTTCTTTTTTTTTAATTTCTACTTCGAACATTAGAGAGTTTATGAAGAAAGGATAACGTGAGGACGGTTTGAAAAAAATCTTTGAGAGAACAATACTTTTTTTTTCTAGAATTAATGACTTTTTACGTGGAATTCCCTTTCAAGACAATAGAGAAGTTAAAATTTGGACTCGCAATGGTAGTCAGGCTTCTCAGAAAATTTTAAGTACTTTTTTTAACATGTCTGTAAAGTGCAAGAAGTATTTCTACCTTTAAAATCTGGAATTTACAACAGTAAAGAGGAATATGATTCTCTAATGTAACATTTAAACTTTGCTCAATGTATTATAAAGCAAGGTTGACCACAAATTAGTTTATTGAAAGTCACTTTTAAAATACTTATATTATAACGTTGTACAACACTATTGTTGTTATAGAGAATAGCTATGATAACTAAACCTAATAAAGTTTCCTCTAAAAAATTTTGAATTAAATAAATAATATTTTATGAAAACTATCACTATTATATACTGCATATTTTAATGAGCAATTTAAAAATAATAGAAATGCATTCAGACTGAAAAAATGTTAAATGCGGAAAGTCTTAGCGTTAATAGTTAAACATAACAATTCCAAAAGAACTTAAATAGATTTAGAATTAAAATCAAAATTTGCAAAATTCGTGTGCTTTTAACTTTTTTTTACTTCTTTTTATAATAGAAAAGTTACAAAAATTCAAATTGTAAAACGTTCTGCAAGATTTATTCTAACTAAAATTTATACTATTCTTTAAAAATTATAGTGTATACTCTACGTTAAATCCTTGTCGTCTGAAATCTTCACTAGAAACGTTGTAACCAAATGTATATTATTGACATTATATATTATAATATATATTGCTCTTATCTTTGTAAAGTAATTCTCGCAGGAATGGCTGAGACGTTTGGTGTTGTTAGAGTTTCTTAATATTTAAATATTATATATATTGTTTACTGTCTGTATAATAGTGTTGTAATGTACTTACAACCTATACACCAGGGTTCGTTACAAGGGGGTTACAGAAAAGGAAATACAGAATGAATATAATACTTTATATTGAGATTCAGAAATTTATTCTGTACATTCATCTACAAATAGATCCTTGGTTATCATATATCATAATCATCAATTATTCATGCCTTATATTTACACTATAATTATTACATTTCTATCACACTGTTAAATTATTAAAAGAGGCCTAAGTTAAGTGACTGTAAATATTATTTTATCTTTACCTATATTAAAGTCAGAGGGGAGCAGGCAGGGGCTTTCCTCACGCGGTGTCGGTCCGGGCGCACGGGACGAGTCGGTGCTGGTGGATCCTTGTCCCACTTCTCTCGACTCCCGACTTCAACTCCTCTACTTCGTTTCCAAACTCCTCACCTCGGTCTCAACGCCCCTTTTTTCTTCCTATCCAATCGCTTCTTTTCGGGAAATTTTCCCACATCTGTATGCCCTTCGGGAGTGCAGGTGGGCTCATTAAAGTAGCCCCTTTTGTGCAAGCTGACGTTACTTTTTAGCCCCTGTTCCCATAACTCACTGTTTACATCTCCGTGCGAGCTTGACCGTTACGCTGCCATTCCGTGATCTATACCTTTGCGGCAGGGGTCCCTAAACTTGACGTGAACAATTGGAGTCCTAAATTCCTCTAGGAAAATCCTCCCACAGCTGTGCATGCACGTGCAGATCACCGTGGGAAAGTACCTCGGTACAACTATATTTGTACAATGATTAATAACCGAAATAAAATTTATATTTTATTAAATATTATTAAACATTTTTCTTATGTTTCTCATGCTACGAAAAGTACAAATTTTAATGGGGCATTGCACCGAAATCAGGTTCAAATGCTGATTTTTTTATTGGTTATAATTATTAGACTATCCTTCCTGAAAAATCTGAAAAAATATCAAAATTTTAAATTTGTATTTACAATATTAGAAAAGCCATTTAAAGTTCTCATTATTAAATCAGACAATTTAAGAACAGATGTCCTTTTAATATGGACATGTCATTTTTTCCTCTAGCGTTATATCTAAAGGTGCTATAATATTATTTATTTATTTTTTTTGCTCAGTGAAGCTAGATAAAGTAACCCTGCTGGTTACAAGTAACTGTCTTTAGTTGTTTACATGTGAAATCAATAATTTTTCAATACAAACAATAGTTTGTTCAAGCTACTATTTTTTAATTTTTTTTACCTCTGTCTGTTTTTTCTTTTACATTCCACACACTCATTGTGCTAAGATGGTTTTTTAATTTAAAATCAGCTATTTGAAAATTTCAGTAGGGGATTAGGGAGAAAATAGCTAAATTTGTATCTCCAATGCTCCTTCCAATCCCCTATATAATAACAGCCTAAGTTCTCTGTCCACAAATTTCTGAAGCGGTTGTACCTGGAATGGATACAGCATCCATATTGGATTTTTCATGAGTTAGGGTCAGCAAAATTTAAAGTGAGTTCGAAATCCACCCCATCCCCCCCTTTCGAGCGTTTAATGCTATTATTTAAAGCCTTATCCTTCCTCTTATTCTATACAAAATTCATTCTTGATAAGTTGGCAAAGGCGGAGAGTAATATTTAAATTTCTGGAATATTTCTACTTGAACCTTCATATACTCTAATTAGTTCGCTCACAACGTGCAGGCGTTGTACGTTTAGTAGAATGTCCGCGTACTTGATCGTTGTACTTCTAGGATTGACGGTTCTATCCCCGACGCAGCCAATGTTTCTTAATGTCTAATAAATTTAATATTTTCTGCTTTTTTTTAATTCTTATTTCGAAAGTTGTTTTATTATTTTTAAAATAAATATTTACTATTTTCTCAACTTTTATAATTTTTATAATTTTTATTTTATTAAATTCACGTATTGCTTTACGCATGTCCCTGGCCACATAAACATTTTATGTTGTGTATCCTTAAACTTTCTTCTCGTAATGTAATAATAGCCTAAGATATCTGCCCGTCTGTTCTTGAAGTTATGAAGCTATTGGACCTGGAATGGATAGAGCATCCATACTGGATTTTTGATGAGTTAAGAGTTTGCAAAATTCAAAGCGAGTAAAGTTTATATTTTCCTAAACTATAGATCCGATTCTGAAGTAAATTGGTATGAATAAGCTCGTATCACAACTAAAAATACTGTCCTCCTTAAAAAGTTCGAAATCCACCATGTCCCCTTTTCGAGCGTTTAATGCCATTTCTCAAGCCCCATTTTAAGAGCAAGCTATTAAATTTACCAATTTATCACATAATAAATAGGTAAAAAAAAATTTCTATGATTATGACTTCATTTCTTTAACCATATCCTTGAATCATTTCTTATTTTAAATTATTTAAATATTTTTTGCATTATTTTCATACGTTTTATCACTAAACTTCGATATTACATAAATAATTTTCTTTTTTATTTGACTTAAAAAATAAATTAAGTATATATGTGATAATTTTAATCGATTATTTTTGTTGAAAGGTAATTCTCAGCTAAAAAAACAAACCACTTTTTTTACCTGCCTGATAGGGTTCTTTACAATTCTGGAAAATTAAAAACTTTACTGATTCCGTTATATGACGGGCTATATGCTAGTACGAAAAGAATTAAACAACAATTGTCCACAAATCTACCGTGGATTTTAATTAAATTTCAACTTTTCCATTAGAAATGTTTTCCTTCAATGCTTTTACAAATAATCTGTATTTTAGTGAATATCCTGCTGCAACTAAGTTCATTTAAATATTTAACTTAATTTTGTTTTCATTACTTATTCTTAACTGAGTGTTACCCTTTATTTTTCAGTACGTTTTCGGATCCCTTCTCTCAAGAAATACCACCTACCGGTTGATGCACCATGTTTGGATTAAATCAGGAGATCCCGTAAATATTTCGTCTTTAAAAGGTACGAAATCCACACCTTCTTCCCTTTTTGAGCGTTTAATACCAATATTTCAAGCCCTATCTTCCTCAGTTAAGTGCACAGCAGACGATTAAAGTTATCAATTTATCACATAAATAGATAATAATAACATTTTTTCTAGCATTATGACGTCATTCTTTTAACCATCTCATTTAATCATTTCTTATTTTAAATTATTTAAATATCGTCTGCATTATTTTCATACGTTTTATCACTGAACTTAGATATTTCATAAATAATTTTCTTTTTTATTTGACTTAAATAATAAATTAAGTATATATGTGATAATTTTAATCGATTATTTTTGCTGAAAGGTAATTCTCAGCCAAAAAAACAAACCATTTTTTTACCTGCCTCATAGGGTTCTTTACAATTCTGAAAAATTAAAAATTTTACTGATCCCGTCATATGACGAGATATATGCTAGTATCTATATAGTATCTCTGGTGTGGCGTTTACTGTGGAATTAGGGTTTTCTATGGGGAACTAGAAGTCGAGCAAAACATAAAAAGGTTTGTACCTGAAAAAGAAACCCATAGAAAAAACAATAAAAAAATATATTACTTAAGTGGGTGACGTATAGTGGTAATACGCGTTATGTCCTTAACCCAATATTTAATATATAAATTGAATTTGGCTTTTCACCAACTTACGTTTAAATCTTAAAGTAAAAAAAAAACACAATAGGCATTAAAATAAAAGGAAAGGAGAAGTTACTGAATTAATACATTTTATTGATATTAATATAAAATTTAAATAAAAACAATTGATATCAAAAAAAAAATGTTTGGTTTGGTTTGGTTTTGGTTTGGAGTGCTACGGTCTACTTTTTGCAACACGAGGGCTAATGAGACCGGGACCTACAGCTTAAAGCCGATTCCGAACGGCTACGAACATCCATGCCTCAGTGGGATAATAAAAAAGGAGAAAACAAAAATGGACTAAAAAAGTAAGATGATTATGGACTACGAAACTCGAAGCTTCTTTTTTCGTTTCGGGATCCAGGTCTCTCTCTCTCTTCCATCCTGTCTGTTCGGATGAGAACCGCCAGTCTGGAAAGCTCATCAACGTTCCTTTTCCCTGGTGACACGGGGGAAAACCTCCAAAGGCAGGACTAAAACATGCCAATTTGTGGAGTGGGGATATGTCATATCATGAAAAGGGCGAAATTATAAAACTATTGCAACGCAGCGCTCGCCAAGGAAAACACCATGTGACGCTCCTGGTATGTGTGATGTCATCTGATTGAATATCCAGAGCGGCTTATGCGATAAAAAAAATAGGTTTTTCGCCTCACCAACGTGATAATTGGGAGCATGGCAGGAAAGTTACAAACAAGGAATTTTTAAGGGAAGCTTATAGAATTAAATGGGAACTAAATGGAACAGAATTAAAATTAACTAAATGGAACGTTATGACAGTATCCACAACTTTTTAATCATCCGCCTTGTTCGTTAAAGATGACTGGGGTAAGTAAAATATGTTCGTGGTTACAATGTCCTCCAAGTTCTCAAATGATAATTCTGGGGATGGCAGGACAAGCCTGGGTGTCTTCTGCTTGATTCCTACTTCTAAATTATAAGGATCCGGTAGGAGTTATAATTTAGTCACCCGCGTCCGTAGTATACCTTAAGCTACACATGCTCCTCGAGTGATGCTAAAAGGGTAACAAATTTAAGGCCTTGTATTGGCAGAAAGGTATATATTGCCTGTATTGCCATCTGTGTTAAGAAAAAACTTTTTAATAATTTCTTCTATAATGTCTAAAATAAAACTGTGTTTATGTTAACAACGTTGTATGAGTAACAAATCTGAGATCAAGAGATGTTGCAGTTGAATCATTTTATTACTGTTCACTGGCATATTTTTAAACTGCATAAAAGTTAAATATTTTTATTGAAATAAAATGTTTGAAATTTCTGATATATTCCTTAGGTTTATATGATTATTATAAACATAGAATTATATTATTATTTATATTATATTATTCTTATATTATTTAATTTATGTATGTTTTTCAACATATATAAACTTAACTGGATTGCTTTTTCTGTATATGTGTTGTAAGGAATGTGCACCCTCGACAATGTGTGCCTTTGATGATTTCGGCAGAATCGCCCCATTTGACACCTTCCAAAACGGTGTTTCTTAATAGAAGTAAGAAGCCGGCCGGCAAAAGGGAACCGATAAGGATTTTCGGTGTCGTTGTTTGTTTTCGCAGGGCCTTGGAGAAAGGGGATGTACCCTTTTCGGCAGGGCTCAAGTTTCCAGACAACCCCCCCCCCCCGAAGAATGGAGAGATCTGCAAGAGAGCAATTGGAGTTCAGCGAGGGGGTCGAGATAGAGCTGGCGGCCGAGAAACATCTCTCTGTGCTGATGTGAGGTAAGACGACGCTCGGTTTCTAAAACTCTGGCTAAGACTGGCTCTGAGACTCACTATGATATTTGATTTTCTTTAATTTTGTTTTTAAAATATTGTAAATAAATGTGTGTTGCCTATCTAATCCTGATGTTCCTTAACCCTCCAAGTGGAACACATCGAGGAAAAATGTCTCCAAAAATATTCTAAAGGTTTACTGTGTCAGTGGCTAAAGTGTTCTATGATTTTTACTTCATCCTTAGTCGATTAGAAAGGAATAGGGGAAACCCACCCTCGTTATTGTCCCTTTACTTCCGGTCATAAATAGATATATAAATAGATATTATAAATTGTTAATGTTTAATACATTTAAAGCTCTTCAAGTCTAGAAGACCATCCCATAAGAAATAATGGAATCGAAAAGTACAAATAAAAATATTCTTTGAGAGACCTATTTATATTTTTTACGAAAGTCATCCAAGATATTTAAATGGTGCAATTAGAGATACATCTGTTACAGCAAACGAAATACTTCGAAATAGAGATTTACAAAGCCATGAAAATCTATGTTTCTTTGTTCCTCAGGGGGTAGGGGTGCATCCCTCAATAAATAGTCAAAGAGGGGTGCAGTTCCTAAACAATCGACCTGACCCTCCTACCGCAAAATTGCATGGGGAAAATCACTGGCAGAAATGTATATTACATCCATTTTCGGAACGTTTTTGGAAGTCGAAAATTGTACGAGACAACGGCTTTGAAGACATCATCGGTTTAACGGAATTGTACGTGCAAACCGCTTAGAAGGTTAATTTCGGTTATGCATCCCAACGACAGTACACGAACATACCTTCCAAAGTACAGTAGGCAGGCAGGTCCCACGCTAACGTAGCGCACCTAGAAAGAGGGTGCGTTACATGTGTATTTTTTTCAATTTCGATAAATTGTACATGAAATTTTTTTTATTTAAAATACAACGGTTAAAATTTTCATACAGGTTTTGTACAAGGTATAGAGAAAGATTCTGCATGCAATTAAAAATGAGTTGCTTATTTATTTTTTACATACAAAATTATAGAAGAAACTGACAAATTTCCTTGTATTTTACTGTTTATTCCAGTAAAATAATTTTATAAAGTATGATTTATTAATATCTCCCAACCCATGAAATGCTTTAGCAAAACTAAAAGGACAGTAAAAATTAATATTTCAAAACATTAACCCTCCGAGTGGAACACACCGAGGAAAAAAGGTCTCCAAAAATATGCTAAAGTTTTATTGCGTCAGTGACCAAAGTATTCTATGATTTTTTACTTCACCCTTTGTCGACTAGATTGGAATACGGGAAAATCACCCTCGTTATTGTCCCTTTACTTCCGGTTATAAGTAGATATATACATAGACATTATAGATTGTTAATTTTTAATACACATAAAGCTAGTCAAGTCTCGAAGATCATCCCATAAGAAATAATGGATTATAAAAGCACGAATAAAAATATTTTTAAAGAGAATTATTGATATTTTTTTACGAAAGTCGTCCAAGATATTTAAGTGGTGCAATCTGTTACCGCAAACAAAATACTTCGAAATAGAGATTGACAAAGCCATGAGAAGCTATCAGCGTCTTTGTGCCTCAGGGAGTAGGGGTGCATCCCTCAATAAATGTCAGTCAAAGAGGGGTGCAGTTCATAAATAATCGACCTGATCCTCCTACCTCAAAACTGCATGGGGGAAAGCGCTGGCAGAAATGTACAATACATCCATTTTCGAAACGTTTTTGGAGGTCGAAAATTGTACGTGACAACCCGCGGAATTTTCTTTCGACTTTAAATGTTTATGAAATGAAATGTTCAAACGTGCATTATTTTCCAGAAAAATCTTTAAATTAGTTTCTTAAAACAATTGTAATTTTTATTTTAATGCTTGCAATAAAAATATTTGAAAGGACACTTTATCCTTTTAAGTAACTGTATTTAAACCGAAGGAAATTAATAAGAAAATGCGTGTGAATAAAGAAAAAAAATAAGCAACCACGTTTTATTTAAAATTTTTTATTTTCTCAAAAATAGAAAGTAACAATCTAAAACTGCTGTGACTAAAAAATCTTAACAAGATTTATCAGCATAAATCACTGAAGAGTAGTAAATGTCACGGTCAGGAGAAAACTAATATATACCATCAATATTTCTTCTTATCAGAGATAGTCATCAGAAAAAATTCCTTATAGCCCCCATAAAGTTTCTTTTTTTTAATTATTTTTTATCGTGGCGTCTTTTTACTCTGAAAAAAATCAGACTAAAGATAAGCCCTTCATTAATGGAAAATTTTAATTAACTTCATTCGATTCAATCATCTATTCTCTTAAGTGACATTTCAAAATTTTTTATGAGTTTTAGAACTTTCGTATGGTATCTCTAATTTTTAGTTTTTTGGTGATGCATATTTTGCTTTATATGTAAATAAGTGTTTCTTCAACTCAAAAAATATAAAACAAAGATTTTGACCTGTACGAGCTGTTTCTAAATTGAATGATATATGATTTTTGTTGCTTTCTAATATGAAACATTCAGATATGGTGAAAAATAATCATCCCATGCACAGAACAATTTAAGAAATAAATAAATAAAATATACATAAATAAATAAATTCCAAACACATGTATTTGTTTTATTGGTCTTGATGTGATTAAAGTTTCAATGTCTTGGATTGTTTAAATGTTTCATATATTAAATTGCAAATATTTCTGTGCAGTACGGCTCTAATACGGTTTTCTCGTCTGAAATGAAAGTTATAGCGATCGAAACTATTTATATCATATGTTATATTATATATTATGAAAGACGTACTACTGTCTAAATCAGCGATTCGTTAAATATGTGGAGTGGCACATTAGTTCACCGCGAGTGTAACATTAGCATTTTTGATAAATAACTATTTGGTATTTTATCGTTTGTACGATTTTTCTATTTATGCTGTGATAATTCCTTTACTACCAATTCCTCGACAAAGATATGTAAAGCGTATAACCCTTTTGTCCTTAAGAGTAGAAATTATGCTTTCTTTTTCACTAAAGAGTTTACGCTGACTTGTCGTGTAGTCCTCGTTTATATTTGAGTATCAACCTGTGATCAAATGTATAGCGGTGATTTTATTTTAATTGCGTTGTATAAAGTATTTTTGTACTAAACTTTAACCACAGGATCTGAGAAACTACAGACATAAATATGAAGATAAACTAAAAAGCTAAATTAACAGCATCCGAAACTAGCTTAATATAAAAAAAGTAAATTTATTATAATATATATACATCTATGTACATACAAAACTGATGCTAATTTTCATAAAATAAGCTTTGTCAACATCTTCAAAATTAGCTCTGACAATTTTTTAATACTTAAGTAATTTTGTAAATAGAGAGTGGACCTAATCTCAATTTCAAAATGTATGTAATAGGGGCTACCTTTGGAGAGTAAAGATGGTGTGCCTGGAAAACTGCTGGTTGATGGGTATGTATGGATATTTCGTCCGTCTGGTCCGCGGTTTCCCCCTGAGTGTTTGGGGGTGCGGCCGTGCTATTTGATGTAGGAACACTTCCCGTCGGACTTGGCTGGACTCTCGAACTCGTTCCGTCGGACTTCTCTTCTAGTCTCGACTATTGAACACCTTTTGTTGGACTCTCTCCTAGTCTAGACTATCGAACACCTTCTGTCGGACTCCTCTCTTTGTCTCGACTATCGAACACTTTCTGTCGGACTCTCTCCTCATCTCGACTCTCGAACACACCTTCTGTCGGACTCTCCTCTAGTCTCGACTATTGAACACCTTCTTTGGGACCTCCGAACCTCTTGCAATAAGATTTTTCATATTTATTTATTTCAACCTTGTCCCCTCTCCCTTCTTATCGTCCAATCGGGATATTTGTAAAAATCTCATTGGTCTGCTTAAACCCCGCCCTGAGACCGCCAACGTGAAAAACCTTATCCCTTCTAATTGGCCACTGTCCCTTAGGGACTCATAAATACTCTTCAAAGGTACATTCTTATTTAATGCCAAGTACGGAGACGGGATTTTAATCTGGGACTGGGATCAGAACCCCGTCCGAGACCACCGTACAAGAAAACAATATCCGTAAAATATAAATTTATGGTTCTCTGTCGTTTTACAAAGATGTGATGAGGTCAGATTTAGATTCTGAGCATTTTACTTCTTGTATGAATGAATAAATTATATTACTGGTCTGAATCGCCTCATCACATGACCTAGATGAATAGGTACCAAATTTAAAACAAAAACACACTAAAATATTTTATATTATTTGAGAATTATTAGTCTCTGTAGAAAATTATTAAAAACCTAGTACACACCCTAGGAAGTGAATTAGAGACATGTGAGAAATTCCTCAAATGCTGACTAGCAGCTCGTGCTTGTAAAACTCGTTTATGGATGGAACGCTATCCGATCGCTGGTATAAGTAAGGTCTTCAGGTGCATTTTTTAATAAACGTGGTAAAATGGAAAAAACGATCCATCTTTTATCGTTTGAACAAAGCTTGTTGTTAGACCCTGTACAGAAGAATACACTATTGTGAAGATAGCAGTACTAGCTATGTTCTTAAAATGTTTCCATTTCGAAGGTGTTCAACAAATGGAAGCAAAACCCACAGGCGTTGTTCAAAAGAAGTAACTGGGGTGTGAACACTATGAACCAAGACCGTGGTCTGTGTGTTTGCAATGAATTGTATGGCAGTATAATGATTCAACTAAATATTAACTGACAAAATTCTTAAACAAAGATTCGTCCAACTTGTGTCAATACCAGCCGTATGGAAAGAATTGTAGAGGATGACATTACGTTGTTGGATAATTGTGACAAAATCACTATCATCACAGAAAACCAGAATTTGTTTGCAGTAGTCTATTAAAAGACAAAACAACACAAAAAGTGAACTGGTTTATAGTTTGGTTTGTAGTGCTACGGTCTACTTTTTATAACACGAGGGATAATAATACCGGGACCTGCAGTTTAACGCCGATTCCGAATGGATACGAATATATATGCCGCAGTGGGATTCAATCCTATGAACTCCGGTACCGACGTCCATCACACTAACCATTCGGCCATCATCCGGCCGAAAGTGGATCGGAAAAAAGTTATGTGATCAGATTAATAACGCTTTACATTTTTACACTGACAGAAAACGGCAACTTTTACAAGAACAAGAAATTTTTTTCTATTTTGCACTGTGCCAAAGACTGGGAATAGTGTCATGATGGGGTGCATTCTCTTCTGGTATAAATGTTGTCATCTGATCACCATTGACGGTAAACACACAGCTATGTAATACCTGGGCATAGTGACTGATCAAGTGCATCATGCAATGTTAGATATTTCTTTGTAGGTGATGCATTCTTCACGAGAACTTGTGCATTTATAAATCGTGCTACAGTTATCCGATATTAGTTATCTGGACATCAGTCAATTTCCTGGTCACCAGCAGGCCTGAAGACATTTTAATCTAATAGAACATATTTCGGACATTTTTGAAAGACACATCCAACAAAAAATAATACAGATTTTGAGTTATCCTTTGATTGAGTTTCTCGGAAACTGTGTCACTGTTCATGAACTTAGTGCCTAAACCCCTTGACTTAGAATTACTACTGGGAGAGATGAGTCATTTCATGTTCTAAAGTTGACTTGTACGTCTCTGAAACGTCAATAGCTATTTCCTGCAGACATTGTGCTACATAGTATTAAACCATTTAATCATTTCACTCGTGCTTCTATTATTTTTTGATTAGACTGTTCAAGATTCATGTGCCCTTAAAAATAATGTACGAAACGGATCTACTTAGAAGCGTAAAAAAATTATCATTTTCTCTACCTAATCGAGAATGATTTGAAATGATTTATACGTAACAGAAATAATAATATTATACTATTATTAAATTATTGTAGATTTCCATCATGTGTAAACCTCATTATTCAATGTTACATGGTAATGCTAATTTCAAAAGAAAACGTTCATTTTCTAATCTTTCAGACAATTCTTCAATTAATTCAGATCTAAGTAGTATCAATGAACTAAATAGTATTTTTAAAACACATCAAACTCCTATTTTTGCATAGCAAGTTGTTAATAAACTTACTTCTAACACTCTTCACTCCTTAATTTAGCGACATATACATTCATTGAGTTTAGTAATGGAGCTACTTTTCTTTTAGAAAAAACAAAGTATTATTTTTTGAATTTGTAAGAACGTAATATGGCGGTTATTTTAATGAAATATATGCAGCTTTGCAACTTTGATAGCAATCTTTTTCCTATTTGTCTTTAAAAGAAGGATATTCCATTATAGATTATTCTTCCTACTTTTGTGAAACTTTTTAAACTTATGCATATAAAAAGTTATTTTAAATTTATTCAAATTTGCCTCATACCAACTTATTTAAAATATGCCCCGTATAATTATTTATTCTTTGTAAAGAATATTTCCTCTTGAAATAAAGATATTGGAATAAAAGTTTAAGAAATGGGTATAATACATATTAGTTTTTATTAAATATTATTATATTTTTTTTCTATCTCGTGTAGATTTTTATTTCGTGAATAACAAAAGTTATTATTTTTTACATTTGTTAAGATTTTTTCTAAGTAGTTATAGAGTAGAATTTAAATATAGTAATAGAATTCAAAAATATTTACTTTACCCATTGTAATGAATATTACATTCTATCTTGGTTTAGATTTATATAAAATGGTTTTTGTAAATGAACTTTATTATGCAATAATTTTTACCAAAAAGTCCTGCTAAATGAAAATATGTTAGTTGAGTTAATAATAAAAATAAACAGAATTTATGTAAGCATAGAGAAGCCAGCATATATAAACATATTTATCTTCATATAAACATATTTATCTTCAATTTGATTTATAAATTTAGTATCTAATATTATCACGATAGTTATATACATATATATATATATACATATATATATATATATATATATATATATACATATATATACATATATATACATATGTACATATATATGTATATATGTATATATGTATATATATATATATATATATATATATATATATATATATATATATATATATATATATATATATATATATATATATATATATATATATATATATATATATATATATATATATATATATATATATATATATATATATATATATATATATATATATATATATATATATATATATATATATATATATATATATATATATATATATATATATATATATATATATATATATATATATATATATATATAT
>CM063506.1:79587334-79659834 GCA_032207245.1 Pardosa pseudoannulata | reverse complement strand
TTAAAGTATGAAAATTAGAAACGAATTTTTTATGAAAAAAAAAAGTCAATTATCTTCATATTCTGTGAATATTTCATTCAGGTATATTAATATAAACAATATATTTTTATAGCATGTTAGAAGCTTTTTTTATTTTCCAAAATTTTGACACTTTTTGTTTACTTTTGCTTTAAAATGTCAGATATCTCTAAAGTGTTTAATTTAAAGTGATACCAAATATTTTATATCAATTTGAAATATAGTTTTTAATATACATATTTAAAAAATTATTTTGCACGTAAGTAAATTTTGTATTCTGTTACCCGTTAATAACTTTTTATGTTATTTTTAAAACTCTTCTACTTGAAACGGCAAACTTAAATCATTTTTTAAGTTCCATTGTTATAAAAAGCCATGTAAACATTCATTTTGAAAAGGAAGAACTTTTATGATTTCGGAGAAGTCATTATGATAATTTATATCTCAAGGGGTCCTCTGTGGTCTTAATATATTGTGGAGTGTTACACGTGTGAAAGATTTTAGAAAAGTATAGAAATAAAATACCCCTTCATATTAATGTATAACAACAGTAATGATCTGCAATATTCTAAAAAAGAGTATGACGTGTAAGCATAATTACGAATATTGCCTAAAGACCTTTGTACTTCGCTATTGAATATTTCAGAAACTAATACAACCTGTTCATAATAACTTAGTGTTTGAAACAAATATTTGTAGTATGCTATGCGTGAAAAAGACAATAAATATTTATAATTTATTTCCCGTTATTTTCTTTCTTTGGGATACATTGATTCATTCTTTAACATCTTGTTAAAAGCATTTTATAATTCATGGTTATATCATCGATTGCATTATAGACTTAAATTTTAAATTGGATGTCAAAATTGGAACTTATGTCTCTCAATGATTTATTAATATATTTATGAATAGAGAAAATTTTCATATTAATGTTATACAATTCTAACTTGCATTTTAGAGAATCTATAATTCAATAACCACTGAATTGTTGTATTTATGAATTTACACAACGAATCCTGATTTCAAAATCATGGCATTCTTTAATTCAGATAAAGGTGTTTCAAAAACAATGTATAAACTGTAAAATTTTCTCGTGCATTCTAATGTTTAGGGTTTATCGCTTCCTCCTACACTCTAGAGAAAAGAACATTTGTAGATCTATTGATCCTAGTGGTTTAAATAAGTTTAAAGACTTTTAAGTTTAAAAGTATTCATCCAAACAGACTACTTTTGATTGAATGTTAAAAGTTCTGCTTTGATGGTAACAGAAATTTTCCTAGATTATCAATAAGTGTCTAACTTTTTAAATCAAACATTAAATTTTGTTATTAAGTTTGTTTAACAAAACTTAACCAAATAAAATAAATAGTCCTTATCCTCTTTTAAATGTTTACCTTTTTAAAGTATGTAAATAAGAAACTAATTTTTTATAAAAATAGATGTTAATTATCTTCATATTCTGTGAACTTTTCATTCGGGAATATTAATACAAAGAATATATTTTTAGATCATGATATAAGCTTTTTTATTTTTCAAAATTTTAACAGTATTGGCTTTCTTTTGCTTTAAAATGTCAGATGCCTCTAAATGTTTTAATTTACAGTGTTATCAAATATTTTATATCAATTCAAAATGAAAATATAGTTTCTAATATGCATATTGAACTATTAATTTTGTAGGTAAATAAATTTTGTATGTTTAGGGATTACTCAGTAATACACGTCAGGGAAAGCATATTTGTAGATCTACTTATCCTAATGGCTTATTTTAAGATTAAAGACTTTTAAATTTAAAAGTCTTAAATCAAACATACTACTTTTGATTGAAAGTTAAAATTTTTGTTTTGTTTGTTACACAAATTTTCCTAGGTTATCAATAAGTGTCTAACTTTATAAAACGAACATTTAATTTTATTATTAAATTTGTTTAACTAGACATCACCAAATAAAAAACATAGATCTTGGCCTCTTATAAACTTTTAACCGTTTAAAGCAAGTAAATTAGAAAAAAAAATTATAAATGTAGAAGTTATTTATGTTCATATTCTGTGAACTTTTCATTCGTCAATATTAATACAAAGAATATATTTTATATCATGATATAAGCTTTTTTTATTTTCCAAAATTTTGACAGTTTTGGCTTTCCTTTGCTTTAAAATGTCAGACACATCTAGAAGTTTTTCATTTACAGTGTTACCAAATATTTTACATCAATTTAAAATGAAAATATAGTTTCTAATATACATATTTAAAAAATAATTTTTGCAGGTAAATAAATTTTGTATTTTGTTACTTGGTGTTCACTTTTTTTATTTTTAAAACTCCTCTGCTTGAAACGACAGACCTAAATCATTTTTTGAAGTTACAGTGTTATAAAAAGCATGTAAATATTCATTCTGAAAAGGAAGAACTTTTTATGATTTTGGAAAAGATGTTGTAATGAGAATTTATGTCTCAAAGGGTGCTTTGTGGCCTTTATATTGTAGTGCGTTACACGTGTGAAAGATTTTAGAAAAGTATAGAAATAAAATACCACTTCCTATTAATATATAACAATAGTAATAACTTGCAATATTCTAAAAATTATGATTATGACGTGT
This sequence comes from Pardosa pseudoannulata, assembly GCA_032207245.1. NCBI lineage: Eukaryota > Metazoa > Arthropoda > Arachnida > Araneae > Lycosidae > Pardosa > Pardosa pseudoannulata. The sequence goes on along the minus strand of CM063506.1, from coordinate 79,657,217 downwards.
AAGTATAATTACCAATATTAACTAAAGACCTTTGTCCTTCGCTAATTAATGTTTCAGAAACTAATCCAATATGTTCATAATAACCTACCTGTTTGAAACAAATATGTGTAGTATGTCATGCGTGAAAAAGACAATAAATATTTATAATTTATTTTACGTTATTTTTTTCTTTGTGATACATTGATTCATTATTTTACATCTTCTTACAAGCATTCTATAAATCATGGTGATACCATCGATTGCATTATAGACTTAAATTTCAAATTGGATAACAAAAAAAGAATTTATAATATCTCTCAATGATTTAATAGTATATTTATGAATAGAAAAAGTATTAACATAAATGTTATACATTTCTAGCATACATTTTAGAGAATCTATAATTCAATAACCACTGAAATGTTGTATTTATGAATTTACACAACGAATCCTGATTTCAAAATTAAGGCATCCTTTAATTTAGAAAGAGTTGTTTGAAAAACAACTTAAAAACTGTAAAACTTTCTATTGCATTCTAATGTTTAGGGATTATAACTTACTCCTACACGCCAGTTAAAAGGATATTCGTAGATCTATTTATCCTAATGGCTTATTTTAAGATTAAAAGTCTTCATCAAACCAGACTACTTTTGATTGAATGTTAAAAGTTCAGCTTTGTTTGTTACACAAATTTTTCTAGATTATCAATAAGTGTCTAACTTTTGAAAACGAATATTTAATTTGGTTATTAAGTTTGTTTAACAAGACTTAACAAAATAAAAAAAAACCTAACCCTCTTATAAACTTTTACCCTTTTAAAACATATAAAATAAAAAATATTTTTTTATAAATTAGAAGTTAATTATCTTCATATTCTGTGAACTTTTCATTCGGGAATATTAATAGAAAGAAAATATTTTTATATCACGATATAAGCTTTTTTTATTTTTCAAAATTTTGACAGTTTTGGCTTTCCTTTGCTTTAAAATGTCATATACCTCTAAATGTTTTAATTTACAGTGTTATCAAATATTTTATATCAATTTAAAATGAAAATATAGTTTCTAATATGCATATTGAAAAATTAATTTTGCAGGTAAATAAATTTTGTATTTTGCAGGTATAGCATGGGTGGTGTTATAGTCTTAAATTTCAAATTGGATGACAAAATTTGGATTTATAATGTCTCTGAATGATTTAATAATATATTTATGAATAGTGAAAATTTTCATATTAATCTTATATGTTTTTAATTTGCATTTTAGAGAATCTATAATTCAATAACCACTGAAATGTTGTATTTAAGAACTTAAACAACGAATCCTGATTTCAAAATTAAGGCATCCTTTAATTCAGAAGCAATTAGAATTTGGATTTATAATGTCTCTGAATGATTTAATAATATATTTATGAATAATGAAAATTTTCATAATAATCTTATTTGTTTTTAATTTGTCTTTTAGAGAATCTATAATTCAATAACCACTGAAATGTTGTATTTAAGAACTTAAACAATGAATCCTGATTTCAAAATTAAGGCATCCTTTAATTCAGAAGCAATTATTTAAAAAACAACATAAAAACTGTAAAACTTTGTGGTGCATTCTAATGTTTAGGGATTTCTCAGTACTGCTACACGTCAGGGAAAGTATATTTGTAGATCTACTTATCCTAATGGCTTATTTTAAGATTAAAGGCTTTTAAGATAAAAAGTCTTTATCGAAACTGACTACTTTTGATTGAATGTTAAAAGTTATGTTTTGTTGGTTACGGAATTGTTCCTAGATTAGCAATAATTGTCTAACTTTATAAATCGAATATTTAATTTTAATATTAAGTTTGTTTAACAAGACTTCACCAAATGCAAAAATAAAAATATGCTTACCCTCCAATACACTTTTACCCTTTTAAAGAATGTAAATTAGAAACTATTGTTTTATTAAAATAGAAATCAATTATCTTCATATTCTGTGAGCATTTCATTCAAGAATATTAATACAATTACTATATTTTTATAGCATGTTAGAAGCTTTTTTTTATTTTCCAAAATTTTGACAGCTTTTGATTTATTTTGCTTCAAACTGTCAGATACCTCTAAACTGTTTAATTTAAAGTGTTACCAAATATTTTATATCAATTTGAAATAAAAATATAGCTTTCAATTTACACATTTAAAAATAATTTTGCATGTAAATAAATTTTGTATTTTGTAACTTGTTGTTAAATATTTATGTTATTTTTAAAAATATTATATTTGAAACGGCAGAACTAAATCATTTTTTTAAGTTACAGTGTTATAAAAAACATGTAAATACTCATTCTAAAAAGGATGAACTTTTATGATGCTTCGGAAAAAATGTTATAATGAGGATTTATATCTCAAGGAGTACTATGTGCCCTTAATATCTTGTGAGGCGTTACACGTGTGAAAGATTTTAGAAAAGTATAGAAATAAAATACCACTTCATAATTAATGTATAACAATAGAAATAACCTGTAATATTCTAAAAATTATAAGTATGACTTGTAAGCATAATTACAAATATTCTCTATAGACCTTTGTACTTCGCTAATGAATGTTTCAGAAACTAATACAACATATTCATAATAACTTATGTCATGACTGAAAAAAGATAATAAATATTTATATTTTATTTCCCATTATTTTCTTTCATTCATTGTGATTACTTTATTCATTTTTTACCCTTTATTCTTTCACCCATTCTTTTATATAGATTTTATAATTTAAGGATAAAACTCCAGTTGCATAAATGCCTCAAATTTCAAATCGGATGACGAAATTTTGGTTTATAATGACTCTCAACAATTTAACAGTATATTTATGAATACAGAAAATTTTCATACTTATCTTATATCATCCTATTTCGTATTTTTGCAAATCTATAATTAAAAAACAAGTGCAATTTTTTATCTAAGGATTTACGCAACATATGCTGTTAGTAAAATTAATGCATCATTTGCAACAGAAAACGTTGTTTTCAAAATATTACTATAAAAATTATCAATAATTATCATGATTAGGATTGTCACATATTCCCAGTAAAATTTATTTATAGGTTTATATTATAATATTGTATAGTTTTACGGGGATATAGTACATTTTAAGTTTAATACTATTCATCGAAACAGCTTATTTTTTAATAAATATAAATTAGAAAACTCTGCTCTGTTTAGAAATTTTTTTCCAAAAATTATTAATCTAATTTCCATAAAATGAATATTTAAATTGTAATTGCCTAGCAAGATTTAAATCATATAAAATAGATGCCCGAGGAAGAAAATAAAAACTTACTAACCCTTAATATAATGTTTACAATATGTAAGTTAGAAAAATTTTTAGGACTAATGATAGACAAATGATATACTAATGATAATAGAGACTAATGTTATTTTTATATTCTCTGAACCAAGATTAAATTAATACGAGATATATATTTCATTTTATACTATAGTTAAATATAGGTTTTAAATTTTTAAGAGTTTTAATTACTTTAAAATAGAAGAGTACTTTAAATTTTTAATTTACCAAAGAAGACAGATATTTTATTTGACAATTATTTGACAATTTATTTTCTAATATACATAATTCAAACATTATCTTGAGGAGAAGTGTATGTTTTTTATAATATTTCAAAAATGTATTATTTGAAGTGATAAAACTAAATAATTTTAAGGGTAAACATTATTCAAAAACGTCTCAAAAATCTTTTGCATTATTTTTGTTATCTTTTTGAGAAAATAAAAAAGAAACGAGTTATATTACAATTCGATTTTATCTGTCCCAAAAAGGGGAAGTTAAGCTTTAACAAGTTAAAAATAAATATGTATTTATTAATTCAGTTTTTTAAATACCTTATTAGTTCCAAAAATTCATTATTTATCTACTTTTTCCTTCCCATTAATATAAAATATTTTTAGCTTTTTTGATATTAAATAATAGTTAAATTACAAGAAATAGCTTAATGTTTGTATGATGAATTTTCATCAAAAATGTGAACTTCTATACATTTAAATTAAATTATAATAAAATAAATAAAATAGAAATTTAAAACAAACACCTAAGTTTTTTTAAATTTGTATTACGAAAGTATGGTAAACATTTTGTAGGCATTAAAAAACAACTAGGAACATTTTAAAATTAAGAAATTATTTTATAAACAAAATTAATTTTTCCAAACATTTTATCAATTTTAAATAATATTATGTTTAATTAGCTTTAATTTTAAATTAACTAAACTAAATTAGAGTTAAAAAATTTATTTCACTAAATGTAACTAATATTTAATTAATTACATTTAATAGGTTTGACTCAGAAGCACTACGGTCTACTGTTTTGCACACGAGGTCTAATGAGACCTACTGTTTAAAGCCGATTCTGTAGGCTACGAACATCCATGCCAAAGCGGTATTCGAACTTGCGAACGCTGGTTCCGAAGAGCAGCCCTATACCATTCGGCCATCGTTCGGCTACATTGAATTGAATTTATGCAACTTGGCAAAAGCTTAATTTCGCAACTCCAATTGTATTAATTTATATAAACTCTTTAAAACATACATAATCCCTCTAAAGTATTGTATATTCCTCATAAGTACAGTAAGTCATCGAAACTAAAGCTGTACTCTAGAGTCTTAGAGTAACAACTTGTTTTCTGTTCTGAACGATGAAAGAAAATATTCAACAAAAAGTGTATAACATAAAACGTTCTCACTTTATACACAAATTTATCTTTTAGAATTGAAAGACCTTTTAGCAGAAATTTCAATTTTCTGAAACGGAAATTTGGGTTTGCAGTTTCAATTATTAAGTAATCTTTAAAAGAAGTTTGAAATAGAGTTTTCAATGTTTATAGAAAGTGATTTAGGTTTCTGAATAATAAAAAAAAGACACAAACGAAATATACAAGAGAACTTAAAGTACCCTAATTTGGTTTCGAAAAGTTTTGTAACGAAAACATTTTCTCCTGTTAGCTTATTTCAATGAAGCACTGAAGTTTTCTGTCAGTGTTGTAGCAGAATGCTCTATTTAATCCAAGCTAAACGTTCCACACCTCTTACCCGTTGCTCATATATCACAAGTCCAATGAAAGGCACGATAATACATACCAAAGATACTTAAAAGCAAATGTCGTAAAATCCGTTCATTTATTTTCGGAAGGAAAAGTCAAGGAGAGAAAGAAACACAAGATAAACAACATTCATAATCGGAGACTGAAAAATTCTTGGTTTCCTAAGTGATAGAGAAATGAGTTTTCATGTCACGTGACTTTTTCCGGATAAAAACTTTCTTTGTTAATGAATACAAATGACCGTTGTTAGGAAATAATACAGCAGAGTGGTGACACTGAACATTTGGAAGTAAATAGCCATGTTTGGTTCAAATAAAAAAGTAGAGGCTTTCTTTTATTTAATTGTATTTTTACATGCAATTAATTAACAAATAATAAATTATAATATTATACAATTAAATTCATTTTCAGCTTAAATTGTCCAGATTAGTAAATTTTTTGAACAGTTATAAACAATTCTTTTGTTGTTGTTTTAAACTTGAAACTAAACAGATACGGTAAAGTGAAGAAACAACAGTTATAAGCATTTTTTCCTTATTATTTCAAACTTGAAACTAAACAGTTAGGGTAAATTAAAGCAAGTACATTATTTTTACATGTAATTAATAAACAAATGATAAATTATAATACTCTTCAAATAAATTCATTTTTAGTATAAATTATCCAGTTTACTATATTTTTATTCAACATTTAAAAGCATTATTTTCTTGTTATTCCAACCTTGAAATTAAACAGTTAGGGTAAAGTGAAGCAAGTGTATTATTTTTACATGCAATTAATAAACAAATAATAAATTGTTATATTAAATTAGGGTTAAAAATTTATTTCACTAAATATAATTAATATTTAATTAATTACATTTAATTAAAGTTATGCAACTTTTCAAAAACTTAATTTCGCGACTCCAATTGTATAAATTTATAAAAACTCTTTGTAACATACATAATCCCTATAAAGAATTGCATATTCCTCATAAGTACAGTAAGACATGGAAACTAATGCTGTACTCTGGAGTCTTAGAGTACCAACTTGATTTCTGTTCTGAACGATGAAAGAAAATATTCCACAAAAAATGTATAATATGAAACGTTGTCCCTTTATGTACAAATTTATCTTTTAGAATTGAAAGACCTTTTAGCTGAAATTTTAATTTTCTGAAACGGAAATTTGGTTTTGCAGTTTCAATTATTAAGTAATCTTTAAAAGAAGTTTAAAATAGAGTTTTCAATGTTTATAGAAAGGGAATTAGATCTCTGAATAATAAAAAAAGGCATAAACGGACTATACAAGAGAACTTAAAGTACCCTAATTTGGTTTCGAAAATTTTTGTAATGAAAACATTTTCTCCTGTTAGCTTATATCAGTGAAGCACTGAAGTTTTCTATCAGTGTTGTAGCAGAATGCTCTATTTAATCCAAGCTAAACGTTCCATACCTCTTACCCATTTTTCATATATCACAAGTCCAATGAAAGGCGTGATAATACATACCAAAGATACTTAAAAGCAAATGTCGCAAAATCCGTTCATTTATTTTCGGAAGGAAAAGTCGAGGAGAGAAAGAAACACAAGATAAACAACATTCATAATCGGAGACTGAAAAATTCTTGGTTTCCTAAGTGATAGAGAAATGAGTTTTCGTGTCACGTGACCTTCTCCGTGTAAAAACTTTCTTTGTTAATGGATACAAATGACCGTTGTTAGGAAATAATATAGCAGAGTGGTGACACCGAATATTTGGAAGTAAATAACCATGTTTGGTTCAAATAAAAAAGTAGAAGCTTTCTTTTATTTAATTGTTATTTTTACATACAATTAATAAACAAATAATAAATTATAATATTCTACAATTAAATTCCTTTTTAGTACAAATTGTCCCGTTTACTATATTTTTATTAACAGATACAAGCATATTTTTCTTATTATTCCAACCTTAAAACTAAAATTTAAAGTGAAGCAAAAACAGTTATAAGCCTTTTTTCCTTGTTATTCCAACCTGGAAAATAAACAACTAGGGTAAAGTAAAGCAAGTGCATTATTTTTACATGTAATTTATAAACAATTAATAAATTATAATACTCTACAATTAAATTCATTTTAGTATAAATTGTCCAGTTTACTATACTTTTATTCAACAGTTATAAGCATATTTTTATTGTTATTCCAAACTTGAAACTAAAAAAGTTAAGGTAAAGTGAAGCAAGTGCATTATTTTTACATGTAATTAATAAACAAATAATAAATTATAATATTCTACAATTAAATTCATTTTTAGAATAAGTTGTCCAGTTTAGTATAATTTTATCCAACAGTTATAAGGATTTTTTCCTTGTTATTCCAACCTTGAAACTAAACAGTTAGGGTAAAGTGAAGCAAGTGCATTATTCTTACATGTAATTAATAAACAAATAATAAATTATAATACTCTACAATTAAATTCATTTTATTATAAATTGTCCCGTTTACTATATTTTTATTTGACAATTATAAGTATTTTTCCTTGTTATTTCAGCCTTCAAACTAAACAGTTAGGGTAAAGTGAAGCAAGTGTTTTATTTTTACATGTAATTAATAAACAAATAATAAATTATAATATTCTACAATTAAATTCATTTTTAGTATAAACTGTCCAGTTTACTTCATTGTTATTCAACAATTATAAGTATTTTTTCTTGTTATTTCAGCCTTCAAACTAAACAGTTAGGGTAAAGTGAAGCAAGTGCATTATTTTTACATGTAATTAATAAACAAATAATAAATTATAACATTCTAAAATTAAATTCATTTTTAGTATAAATTGTCCAGTTTACTATATTTTTATTTGACAATTATAAGTATTTTTCCTTGTTATTTCAGCCTTCAAACTAAACAGTTAGGGTAAAGTGAAGCAAGTGCATTATTATTACATGTAATTAATAAACAAATAATAAATTATAACATTGTACAATTAAATTCATTTTTATTATAAATTGTAAAGTTTACTATATTTTTATTCAACATTTATAAGTATTTTTTCTTGTTATTTCAGCTTTCAAACTAAACAGTTAGGGTAAAGTGAAGCAAGTGCATTATTTTTACATGTAATTAATAAACAAAATATAAAATATAATACTCTATAATTAAATTCATTTTTAGTATAAATTGTCCAGTTTACTGTATTTTTATTCAAGAGATATAAGCATTTTTTCCTTGTTATTTCAAGTGCATTATTTTTATTGTATTTAATAAACAAATAATAAATTGTAATACTCTACAATTAAATTCATTTTTAGTATAAACTGTCCAGGTTATTACATTTTTATTCAACAGTTATAAGCATTATTTTCATGTATTCCAACCTTGAAACTAAACAATTAGGGTAAAGTGAAGCAAGTGCATTATTATTTTATGTAATTAATAAACAAATGATAATTTATAATACTCTACAATTAAAATTATTTTTAGCATAAATTGTCCACTTTACTATATTTTTATTCAACAGACATTTGCTTTTTTTTGTTATTTCAGGCTTGAAACTAAATAGTAAGATTAAAGGGCAGCAAGTGCATTATTCAACTTTATTTTTTGCTGTTATTTTGTTATACCTACTGCCACCAGTGAAATATAGTAAGACTTGTTGGCTTACATACAATACGTCAAAAAGAAAAAAATGTTTTTTTTTTTTTAATTTTAGAATTTTAAGGGGTAAAGAGATTTTTTAGTATAACGATTTACGAAACTTTCCTAGTCTATTAAAATAATCAAGACATTGTAAAAACATTTAAAATAGCGTAATGCACTTGCCCAGTTTTGGTGCAGTAAATACACAAGTAGGACTATGTTGTCATAAAGTGATAATATCTTTAGGATAACATAAAAGCAACTAGTCTGTAAAAAAATAATACAGTGTAGAACAGAAAAATGGTCCTACGAACTGAAATCTGATTAATAGCTGATTTGTTATGATTGGTTGAGGTTAAATTTCATATGACAGGCATCTCCCATTTAACCATATAACATTTATAATTGGATAACGATACGTTTTTAGAGCAATACTGAATATCTTTCAGGGAAGAAATATTTGTACAAAAGTCAAAATGGTTTATTTAGTTTCAAATTAAGAACTTTATAGGAAGTACAAATGAGTGCAAATGATACTGAAGAAATTTCTTATTATATTTAGGTTTGGCTTGAAGCGATATTGTCTATTTTTTTCTGAGTACTAACATCCTCTATTCCTTCTGCTTAGTGTCTATTTCGAACATTTGTGGTTATTGTGGAATATGAAAAAAGGGACTCCGGTTCCGAAGAATTTCGGATTTTGAACAGAAGTTCGAGGTCCGGATTTTATTCCGCCCGGTACACGAGTCGGCCTGCTATTTCATTGCCTGCGGGAGTGGCTCACCCTTTTCAGAAAAGTAGACTCACTTCACACTCCTCTTGAAGATTCAATGTTCCGGTGGAACATTTTTCGAATATTCGCTCAAGACGTCCTACTTTGGTACTAGACGAGTGACTCGGAAGACCCTACTCGCGTTTTGGGAAAGAAGACGAAAACCGTGTAACTGGTGAAATAAATATTCCGTCGACTCGAAAATGTGTCTGTGTCAATTTATTTGTCTCTTCGGGTACGTTTACTGGTCTCCAGACTTGTCTCTGAACCACTCGCAGCGATTTTTGCGGTACGCCGTAAATACGACGGTTTTTTGTTAAAAAATTCCGGTGACTCTGCGGGTAGGCAAAATGGTGACTTCCAGCAGTGGAGACGCGTGCAACGCGTTTATCAAGTCGGGAAAAAAATTAAAACTTAAGACTTATCTCCCGTTGTTTTGATGTTCCTTTCCCATCTTGCCATCGTTCGGCTCATACAGGCAGAATACTGCGTTATATTACTTGTTCTTCTTATGTTACTTTGTTAGGCAAAGTAACATACATACGTTGTTACTCTCAAATAAAGTATTCATCTAGAGTATCAAGCACTGTTGAGAGAAACCTAAGGAGATACCGCAGGATATGCAGTATGTGGTAGGGCACCATGAAATTCAAGTAGAGAAGACGAATTCGACCTCTGCAGATATCATTTTGCTAGAGGTTTTACAGTTAGTGCTGGCCTTCGTGGTATGACCCTTACAAATGAAATGAGAATTATTGAAAAAAAGTTTAGTCCAAAGAAAAGAACGTGTAAGATAAATGCGAGGAATTAAGACAGTGGCCATGTCTACCGCATGCTTCATCGAGATTCAGACCTGATGTCTCAAATCTGGCAGATTTCATTAGTGTTATCCTATAGGTTGTTCGTCTGTCTTGCTTTCTTAAACTCTCTCACTGAGAGATTAAAATTTACACCTTTGCTCTCCGTTGACAGTTTTTGACCCTAGAGAATCAAACGTGAAACAGTCTTCTTTTAATGCTCTACTCAGGAGGAGTAAAACGCAGCTGCAAGTATTCAATTTAGTCCATGTCACATGTAAAGTAAAATCAAGTTCAACGATCTCTCATATTAAAATGCAATGGTCTTTAAGTCTAGTACGTGAATACTGGTATTTAATTTAAAAGAATTTTTCCGAAAATCGTGTGAACTTCATTAATTATTATATAAAGGAAAGGTCCTTTTTTAATTTCCATCAAGTTTTTCTAACAATTTACACCCTTATATAATCCTTCTAGTGCAACATGTCTCGTTTATATTTGTCAATTCCTCGGATATCTTAAATCTATTCCTTTAAAAACTATCTCATATTGTTTCATTATATAGTTGATGTAATCACATTGAAATCGTTTGATATTTCTATATTTATCATATCTCTTTTATCAGACTAACCTATATTTTAGACTTATCTACATATATTTTCAAGACCATTTACATATAGATGCTTTCAAAACCTCAGTTGCTTCCTTATAGCTTATATAGTTATATTTTTAAAAAATTAATAGTCGGTGTATAAGTCTGAAGCTTTTCCTCTTACAGAGCTGTAACCGTGTATTTGAATCTTTTGCTAATTTAAATGGTTATTATAGATTCTAGTCCTATATTTGTTTTCTATCTTAACAATTCATCTTCATGTTTACATGTGTGTTCCGTCCAGCAACTATGATGCTGGATCAGAGGCAGCAATTGTTTAATAGTTTTGTAAAGTTTGTTTATTTTGTTACCGTTGACCGTGGCGCCATCTGAAAAAAATATATATAATAGTGTTCGCTGATATCGCGGAGTGGGAGAATTAAATCGGCTACGAACCAATATACTCTGTTTTTTCTTGATGTTTCTTTAAAGTGGATGGTTTGGACTACGTTTGGAGTGAAAATATTCAAAGTCATTGCAGTAAGTAAATTCGTAATTCCTTTAATCATAAATCTTATTGGGTTTTCATTTTCCCAACTCTGATCCAATCCATATACATTTAATTCTATTTGATTGTGTTTATGTGTTATGTATTCCCCTCGTTCATATTATTCTTATCTATTGTACTGTGTTAAAATAGTAAATGTTCGCAGTCATTATTTCTCTATTGATAGTAGTATATTTGCTTTGTAATGTCAAATTAGAATCTGCAATAAACTGTTAGAAAATCCCTTTCCTTTGGTCATTTCTCAATCACAAAGTCTTTATTTTAGTTTATATATAACTATACATTACACTAATTCTTAAGATTTCACTATGTGCACTACAAATTGAAATATAAAATTATTTGTATAGTAATCCCTTTTTGTTAAGAATGTTTCCGAATATTTTAATTAAAAAAATCTTTTTTTTTCAACACTAACATATATTACGCCTTTAATTCAAAAGCACAAAAAATGTTTCTCAGTATATAGTTTTTTACTGATTCCATTCAATCGAGTTCAAATTTAAAAAAAAAATGGTATGATATTATACTAGAAAAGTCAACTCATAAGAGATATCTAAAAGACAAAAAAATAAATATAGGAATAAATTATTAAAAACATGCAAAACAAGATTTAAAAATTTCATTTCTTATTTCAATGCACTTTTTTTACCTAATAGGTTAAGAAAATTTTAAACAAATTATAGCTTTAAAATGGAAGAATGCATACAGATAAAGTATTTTGATCACACATACACTAAGCACTTTTTGTTATCCTAGATACAGATCAATACGTTTCAGTTGTGTGCTTGATTAAATTTATTATTTAAGTTATGAAGGAATTGGAGAAATAAATCGGTACTAAATAAAAGAACATTCATAACTTTCAGTACAGCAGTTTATGCCCATTTGAAATATCTAAATATCTGCAGCGACATAGATTAAGCATATTCCATCCAGTGTGTCATAAAACGGAATCGTAAAATCAGCTTTCAAGCACAACTGGTGTACTATGATAATGACAAAAAAGATAAAATATGGGTCAGTTCTTTAAGAGTGACTAAAGTCATTAATTTTGCCCTTTTGTCGTATAGTTGGAAAAAAATACTAGCACATTCTTGAAGCATAAGTTCTGTTTCTTTCCTTTTAAAATTCCTCTCTGAGTAATTAACGTTACACAGAAAATTAATTAACGTGTATGATTATTTGGAATATGTAATAGAATTTTGTTTTAGTATTTTTGAAACAAATTACAAATAAACCTAAATTTTATTTAAAAGGATTCATCATATGTGAGGGATTTTACAATCTACAATCACAAAATCGGAGACATTTTTTTAAAGTTTTGGAGATGTTATATTTCACAAAATAAAGATATAAATTAATTCACTGTTTTAACTGAAAATACAAAAAGCTAACCACTTTATAAATGTTAGTAAATATACAGCAAATAAATAAGAATAAAGAACCAATAAAATGAAAACTAAATATTTTTAAAAAATAAAATGTTGTTTTACACGTATTGTTAGCAACTAAACGTTATCAATTTGACATTTGCCTTCATAGAAATAGATTAAAAAATATTAGAACTCTCATGGAGTGTGATACTTTATTACAAGACATTCAAACTCAATTTTTAACTGTATTTTTTAAATCAGCATAAATAAAACTGTTACCATAATTTGGGTAGATAATCGAAAATTTCAAAAAAGTCTTTAATCTTGAACTTTCTTATAACTGGATTGAATTTTGACACGGAGAAATGTAACTTTGCAGAAAATGTATGTATAGTAATCCCTTCTTGTTAACAATTTTTCCGAATTTTTTAATTAAATAAATTTTTTTCACAACACTAACATCTGTTACATCTTAAATTCAAAAGTACAAAAATGTTTCTCATTATGTAATAGTTTATTCATTCCATTCAATATAGTTTAAAGTTTAGAAAAATGGTATTATATAGGAAAAATCAACTCATACGAGATATTTCAAACTTAAAATGCATAGAATAATTTATTAAAAACATACATAATAAGATTTAAAAGATTTCTCATTTCAATGCATTTTTTGCCTCATATGTTATGAAATGTATAAATACATAATAACTTAAAAATGGTTTGCTTTGGAGCGCTACGGTCTACTTTTTGCGACACGAGGGATAAAGAGACCGGGACCTACAGAGTAAAGCAGATTCCGAAACGCTACGAACATCCATGCCACTATGGATCTCGAATCCACGAACTCCGGTACAGAAAGCCATCACCCTAACCAATCGGCCATGGTTCAGCAAATTACAAATGGAAGAATGCATACAGATAAAGTATTGGATCACACATACACTAAGCACTTATCTATATATATATAAAAATGAATTTGTGTGTGTCTGTCTGTCTGTCTGTCTGTCTGTATGTATGTACTCAATAGACTCAAAAACCATGCATCCAATCGCCGTGAAAATTTGGGAAATGTTTAGGTATATCCCTGGGAAGGTTTTTGTAAATTTTTAACGTTCGAAATCCATTCCTTCCCCCATTTTCGAGCATTTCATGTCACTATTCTAAGCATTATTTTCCCCGGTTAAAAGCAAACGATTAAATTTTTAATTTATCGCGTGATAACTAAGTGAAAGAAGCATTATTTCTAGCAATGTGACGTCATCCCAAGTAATTGTTTTAAACGCAGTTTTCCTCGGTTAAAAGTAGAAGATTAAAATTTTTAATTTATTACATAATACATAGGTGGAAATGATATTTTTCTATCATTATGACGTTATTCCTTTAAATATTTCATTTATTCATTTCTTATTTTATAATCGTCTGCGTAGTATCAATTCGATTTGACCTGGAAATTGAGATATAAAGTGATTCACTTTCATTTCTATGTGACGCAAATTATAGCATTTTTATATGAGAACTAATTTTAAATTTAATTCTTGGTTCATTTTTAAGTTGCAATGAAATGTTTATCAATAATATTTTAACAACAAAAAGTACAAATTTCAGTGACTCTCATGGGCAAATAAATTCCATTTTATATAGTTATCTTTATGTTCACATATTTGACAATATGAATGTGTGCTTCTGTTTCATACTAAACTATGTGGTTTGTCATAAATTTCCTTAATTTTGGAAACATTTATTACTGCGAACAAAATTAGCACTTTTGCTTTCAAAACCTCTGCTCCCTATTCTATCACGTAATTTGGCAAGGTATATTAACGTTGCTAATCAACGTACAGTAGTAATACAGTTTAGGGTTAAACTTATATTTTACTATACAGCTTTGAGCAAATTTAATATAAGACACACATTTGATGCAGATTTAATCCTTAGCGTGTAAACATTTATTTTGTTATTTTTATTTATAGATATTAAGAACAGTTTTCATTTTTATGCTTTTTTAACAAATCTACCCGATAAGTCATAGAGTATCTTCTTTGGACAGAAATCCTTGATACCGCCAAATGAACATATTCCACATTAATACATCTTGAATTCCCAGATTAAAATCTGACTGTGAGATCCAGGGATGTTATTTCGCCCATTCGTGTTCCGATATACCAATTAGTTCGAAAGATATTAACGAAAAACCAAACAAAATGGCAGTTTAATTTTGCGACACGAGCTTTCCGTTATTGAGTTGGCGTCTAAATATGGCAGTGTTATTCATTGTTGGCATTATCTCCAGATATTTGGTATTCGGGAAACATAAAAACGTATCTACGCGATTTTAAATTCCAGTGTAAGTATAGAAATATATGATGGCATTTATGTATATAAGACTATTCTTATCTGATAAACGATAAACTCATTTTTGTTTAGGAAATCACTTCTTTTTTCTATTTTATTAGCTTGGCGAGATTTTTATTTTCAATAATTAAAAACTTGCCATGTTCTATCAAATTTGTTTTCATTTCGCAGTTGCCATTTATTAAATAAAAACTATCATATGGTTATAGGTTTTGTTATTTAAAACTCAACTACACTAGAGATAAAAGAAATTGGCAAGTGATATACAGGGAGCAAATAAATTTGAAACTATGAAAAGTTGAGATATTGTAGCCACTTTTGAATAAAGTTTAAAATGTGATTTCAAATAATATAATTGTTTTCGGTGTTTTAGTCTTATATACTTATTTTGTTTTATCAATATTAATTTGGTATATTTCTTTCATTTTAAATTTAATTGCGCCATTTTTATTAATCCAATTTTAAGACGTCACTCTGTACTTCACCTATTCTTAAATAAGCTTGGCGACTTTATGGTATATGTTTCGTGTTATAAAAATTGAAATCCTTTATGTAACTTCATTCTTATGATAACGCTTTAAGTTCTTGGCTTTTGACCTTATGTGCTTAGTTTATTTTATCATCAAAATATCGTAATTAGAATCAGTTAAAAATATATTAATTAAAATATGTAATGAGTGGTGCCATTTATTGCCTATAGTTACAACTATTTTTCATACGCAATAACTTTTTCTCTTTGAAATATCCCAGTATCAAAATCATTTTATTTTTTATAGCTAAATTTTGTATTTCATCAAAATATGTAAATCTTTATTTTACTTTCTCAAATTTTTTAAGAAGTTAACATTTTTTCTGTTATATGTTGTCGTGATTTTTATATTCAGTACTTACAAATTCACCATGTTCTATCATATTTGTTTTTATTTCACAATTGCCATTTTTTAAAGAAAAAGTTTTCATTTTAGGTTTTGTTGTTTAAAATTTAATTTTTATGTATGTAAAACAGTACTAAAAGACGGTTGGGAATGATTTATCCCATTCAGAACAGTACATATATATATGTTACTCTCCACAGTATTTTGAAATTTGATTCCTACATTAAAAAAAAGTCCTGGAATTGGGAATTATTATGCAGCGGCTCACGGGCAACACAGTGCACTTACTGGACATTTGGCTATTAATAAACTGTTATAATCGTCAACAATCTAAAACATACGAAATTTATTCAGCATTTCTATCAATACATCTTATTATCTTTAATAGTGGTTCTAAATCTTTCATCGAAATATTTGAAAACCCAGACCGAAGGCTGGGTGCGAAGCAGCTAGTTATTATATATAGATCCACATCAATAAGTTTCAGTTGTGTGTTTGATTAAATTTATTATTTAAGTTATGAAGGAATTGGAGAAATAAATGGGTACTAAATAAAAGAACATTCATCACTTTCAGTACAGCAGTTTATGTCCATTTGAAATAGCTAAATATCTGCAGCGACGTAAATTAAGCATATTCCATCCAGCGTGTCATAAAACGGAATCGTGAAATCAGCTTTCAAGCACAACTGGTGTACTATGATAATGACAAAAAAGATAAAATATGGGTCAGTTCTCTGTGAGTGACTAAAGTCATTAATTTTGTCCTTTTGTCGTATAGTTAGAAAAAATACTAGCACATTCTTGAAGCATAAGTTCTGTTTCTTTCCTTTTAAAATTCCTTTCTGTGCAATTAACATTACAGAGAAAATTAATTAACGTATATGATTATTCGGAGTATGTATGAGAAGTTTGTTCTAGTACACTGAAACAAATCATTGTTATAAATAAACCTAATTTTATTTCAGAGAATTCAACCTATGTGATGGGTTTTTCAATCTACAATCATGAAATGAGACATTTTTTTGTTAGTTTTGGAGGAGTTATATGTCACAAAATAAGGATTATATTAATGCAACTTTTTAATTAAACATACAGGAAAATAACAACTTCATAGATGTTAGTGAATATGCAAAAAATGAATAAGGACAAAGAGGCAATAAAATGAAAATTAAATATTTTAATAAATAAAATTTGTTTTACACTTATTGTTAGCAACTAAACGTTAGCAATATGACATTTGCCTTCATAGAGGGAGATTATTAAATATTAGGACTCTCATCGAGTGTGACACTTCATTACAAGACTTTCAAACTCAGTTTTTAACTGTATTTCTTAAATCAGCATAAAAGAAGCTATTATCAAACTATTACCATAATTTGGATAGATAATCGAAAATGTCAATTAAGTCTTTAAACTTGAATATTCTTTTAACTCGATTGATTTTTGCAACATAGAAAAGTATATATATATATATATATATATATAATATATATATATATATATTATAATGTTTGTGTGTGTGTGTGTGTGTGTGTGTGTAATATATCAAAATTATTTAACTTTAATATTTCTTCCAAAGCCTCTTCTCTAAAATTTTAATTCACTTAAATATCTTTACCAGCCTCTAAATGGTTTAATCAACGGAGTATTTTATACTTAACATTCCTTTCTGTCCTAAAACTGTAAACTTTCTGTCTATGCAACAGTTACCCAGGTGTTGGCGGAACATGTTTTCGCGTTTTGCTGATATTGCCTTTAATTCGCTTAGTAAGTTGTTATTGTTGTGGAAAAATTTTTGTTGTCAGCGCTCTTGGGTGTACTTGTGTCAGAGCAGAGTGAACTCTGTGGCTTTTAATTGTATATTGTCCAGAAGGATAGATGCCCGGTGTTGCCATTGTGAAATAAAGTTTTAAAATTAGACTTCTGAGTTCTCTTAAATATGAAGCCCGACTGCAATCTCATTACTTATAGCTGTTGAGCTTTCTCCTTGTGAAGGAGTGATATAAAAAATGGGTTACATATATTTATACATATATATATATATATATATATATATATATATATATATATATTTATATATATATATTTATATATATATATATATTTATATATAATATATATTTATATATATATATATATGTATATATATATATATATAATATATATATATATATATATATATATATATATATATATATATATATATATGTATACATATATATACATATATATATAATATATATATATATATATACATATTATACATATTATATACATATGTATATATATGTATATGTATATATAAATATATATTCATATATATATATATATTTGTATATATATATATATATATATGTATATATAATATATTATATATATATATACATATATAATATATATATATATTTTATATATAATATTTTAGAATATATACATATATATATATATATTATATATATATATAGTATAGAAAAAATATATTATATATTATAATATATATATATATATATAGAATATATTTATATATATTTATATATAATATATATATTACATTATATAGTAATTATAATAGTAATTATATTAGTAAGAATAATATTAAGAAGAATAGAATAAGGAAGAATTAAGGAAGAATTTTCGAAGGAGAATAATTATATTCGTTATAAATACAATATCAGTACTTTTGGTAATATTTAATATAGACTTGTTGTATGGTTTTACCTTTTAATATTTTTTCAGCCGCAACATGCCAGGCTACGTGTAAAGATGACATCTAGACATCATTTGGCGTTTTTTTAAACGTACACTAATATCCGAGAAAAGTTATACTAGATGCTGTAAGAAAAGAAGATGGAAACATTTTATACAAAAGAACAAAGTAAACAAGTGAAAGAACCAGGAATAGTTGGGGTTGGATTATTATTTTTATTCATTTCTTTCAGTGGCAACACTAGAGAAGTCGTTAATGAAAGAATAAGTAGCAATGCAAAATGTTAGAACAAATGAAACATTGTTTAGCAATGAAAACTACACGACGCTTCTAATTATTGATTTCCAGTATCGACACATCTACCTGTTTTGTGTCACTATATCTCTGTATCTCTTTCAGTGTATCGAGCGATTTATTAAGTCCTTTATTCAAGATAGAGTCATAAATTACTTCTATTTAATTCTGTCTTCGAGTTAAAAATATCAGTTCTTTGTTATCGGGTTACATATTTTTACACTAACAATCGGATTTTCTATCAGTGTTTTCGGTTTTGCCTCACCTCTTTTACTCTTATCGCAATTGCAAATGGTTGTAAGGAAACAGATAAGGCGTATTTCAATGGATTCATAAGTTCATGTCAATTTTAAATGTTATATGTATAATGTTGCAATAATGCAACAATGTTGGTGTAATTTTTAATTAAATAACATCCGATTAGAAAGAATATTTAGAGGAGGAGTGTTAAAAAAGTAAGGTTACAAATTGTTATAAACTTAGGGCAGTGTTTAGTACAGTGCTAAACTTTGCTCCATCATGGGTGTTTAAAAATATGAAATTAATTTGCAAAAGCTTACCCTCCCTTTAGAAATTTAGTCAGAAAGAAATATCCATCATACAATGAAAATTAAACTCATTTCTATTTCTAACCTTCGTTTTCACTAACCTTCACATATTATGATACAAATAATTGAAAGCACTATGGATTTTTTTACACAGACATATTTACACTGACATAGCTGGTCATTTAGTTTCACCAGTTAATTTTCAAGTTTCAAGAATACGAAATATTTTAGCACAGGTACATCTACACTGATGTAGCTGGTCATTTCATTTCACAATTCATTTTACAAATAGTCATGAAGATGGTGAATGTTAAACAACTTTTACACTTATGTACTGGGTTTCTCATTCTCACAAGGCATGTTTAAAGGACTACATGTGGAGTGAATTTCTAGCAAAAATTAATTCTCGTTTTCCCAGATTCGAAATATTCTCAATGATTTTTGATAAAAAATATTATTATTGGCATATATTTTTCTTTAAATCATTGGTGTCGTAATATCATTAATAGGTGGAATGCGTCCACAAAGAACAAATGTGAAGTTGGAGGCATCATTTCCCAACATCCTAATTAAACACCTATTCGCTTGAGCTCAAAGACTGACTTTTTTTTACCTTTGTCGGATCGTCTTTGTCATTCTCGGATCATTTTCTGCTAGCAACTATTTTCCAAAATGAATGGGTGCAATCCACTTGAGAAGTCAAACTGAATCTGAACCGGCTTCAAACTTCAAAAAAGATCTCCCAAAGCATATGGTAGTGCTGCTTTATCACACAAAGCGTGCAGTGAAATATGCACATTTTATTTCATATAACCAATACAGACAAATGATAGTACATACACATAATAATAAATCCCGTTCACACATGTCAGTAAAATTACTTTCATTTTTACAGGGTAAAAGAATTTTACTGGGTTGGAAAAAATCTGTTTACATGAGTAATGATTTCAACTCTCTTTTTTGAGGCGATTGCCGTCAGAATTCACGTGATAATACGTGAATGCAAACCTATCCTACCGTGTATAGTGCTCATGTTTACTTAATACAAAATGCGATATATTTTTATTACATTTAATGAGTCACATGAAGAATTTATTAAATTATGAACATTTTAGAAGCAGAAGATAAAGGAGGATAATGAAGTAATTTATTTCATCCGCTAGCCTGTTATTATCAGTTGCGATTGCATTTGTGAAATTTTTCAATCGTAGTTTTTATACTGTGCTTCGTGCAGAATCGGAGTCGTAAATTTATAAATAAGCATAAGTAAAAGCAAAGATTCATGGGAAATGATGTTAAACTCTGAAATTATCTGGAAGAAGGAGGGAATTATTCTACACATCAGATTCTATTCTACACATCAGATTATTCAGGTAAGTCTTGAAAGAAGAGCTCAGTTCCAGGATTTACCTTGCATTTGAGCTGCCGTTTGGTACATGAAAACAGGGCTTAATTTTAGACATAATCTGCGCATTAGTTTTTCATGTAATGATTTTGATTATTCCTAGTAAAAATCTTGTCTTTTAATGTTCAGCAGTATTAACAAGAACTGTTTCACCTTCTAACCCAAAGTAACTTCTCAGCCTCCTGGGTATTCTTTCAAGTAAGGAATTGTCAGTATTAACACGAACTGTTTCACCTTCTAACCCAAAGTAACTTCTCAGCCTCCTGGGTATTCTTTCAAGTAAGGAATTGTCAGTATTAACACGAACTGTTTCACCTTCTAACCTAAAGTAACTTCGCAGCCTCCTGGGTATTCTTTCAAGTAAGAAATTGTCAGTATTAACACGAACTGTTTTCACCTTCTAACCCAAAGTAACTTCTCAGCCTCCTGGGTATTCTTTCAAGTAAGGAATTGTCAGTATTAACACGAACTGTTTCACCTTCTAACCCAAAGTAACTTCTCAGCCTCCTGGGTGCCTTTCAAGTAAGGAATTGTCAGTATGAACACGAACTGTTTCACCTTCTAACCCAAAGTAACTTCTCAGCCTCCTGGGTATTCTTTCAAGTAAGGAATTGTCAGTATTAACACGAACTGTTTCACCTTCTAACCTAAAGTAACTTCTCAGCCTCCTGGGTATTCTTTCAAGTAAGGAATTGTCAGTATTAACACGAAACTGTTTCACCTTCTAACCCAAAGTAACTTCTCAGCCTCCTGGGTATTCTTTCAAGTAAGGAATTGTCAGTATTAACACGAACTGTTTCACCTTCTAACCCAAAGTAACTTCTCAGCCTCCTGGGTATTCTTTCAAGTGAGGAATTGTCAGTATTAACACGAACTGTTTCACCTTCTAACCCAAAGTAACTTCTCAGCCTCCTGGTTATTCTTTCAAGTAAGGAAAGAGGTGAAAATCTCATGGAAAGAGGTCCAAGCTGTATGAATGTTGGTCGATTATGTCCCAACGATCCTCGTTGACCTCTGCCGGTGCATACTTTCGACTCATTCTGTGACATGCTGACTGAACAGTACATTTTTTCCATAAATATCTATCGAATGTCAATGCATTTCAGCCACGGTTAAATGTTTCACACACAAAAATCAAGTAGTTGAAAGAATTTCTTTGCAAGATCCGTTTTCTTTACTTGTATTTACATTACAACTAGTTATGTAGGTTGAAGTAAGCTGAAACTGTACATAGTTATTGATTACATGTATTCGGTTTACCCCACATCACACATTTCTCTCTAAGAGTCAAAACTCAAAACACATTAACCTTGTAACCATACTTTTTTAAAAATCAAGTAGTTGAAAGAATTTCTTTGCAAGATCCGTTTTCTTTACTTGTATTTACATTACAACTAGTTATGTAGGTTGAAGTAAGCTGAAACTGTACACAGTTATTGATTACATGTATTCGGTTTACCCCACATCACACATTTCTCTCTAAGAGTCAAAACTCAAAACACATTAACCTTGTAACCATACTTTTTAAAAATCAAATAGTTGAAAGAATTTCTTTGCAAGATCCGTTTTCTTTACTTGTATTTACATTACAACTAGTTATGTAGGTTGAAGTAAGCTGAAACTGTACACAGTTATTGATTACATGCATTCGGTTTACAACATCACACATTTCTCTCTAAGAGTCAAAACTCAAAACACATTAACCTTGTAACCATACTTTTTAAAAATCAAGTAGTTGAAAGAATTTCTTTGCAAGATCCGTTTTCTTTACTTGTATTTACATTACAACTAGTTATGTAGGTTGAAGTAAGCTGAAACTGTACACAGTTATTGATTACATGTATTCGGTTTACCCCACATCACACATTTCTCTCTAAGAGTCAAAACTCAAAACACATTAACCTTGTAACCATACTTTTTAAAAATCAAATAGTTGAAATAATTTCTTTGCAAGATCCGTTTTCTTTACTTGTATTTACATTACAACTAGTTATGTAGGTTGAAGTAAGCTGAAACTGTACACAGTTATTGATTACATGCATTCGGTTTACCCAACATCACACATTTCTCTCTAAGAGTCAAAACTCAAAAAACACATTAACCTTGTAACCATACTTTTTAAAAATCAAGTAGTTGAAAGAATTTCTTTGCAAGATCCGTTTTCTTTACTTGTATTTACATTACAACTAGTTATGTAGGTTGAAGTAAGCTGAAACTGTACACAGTTATTGATTACATGCATTCGGTTTACCCAACATCACACATTTCTCTCTAAGAGTCAAAAACTCAAAACACATTAACCTTGTAACCATACTTTTTAAAAATCAAGTAGTTGAAAGAATTTCTTTGCAAGATCCGTTTTCTTTACTTGTATTTACATTACAACTAGTTATGTAGGTTGAAGCAAGCTGAAACTGTACACAGTTATTCATTACATGTATTCGGTTTACCCCACATCACACATTTCTCTCTAAGAGTCAAAACTCAAAAC
The DNA here is from genome assembly GCA_032207245.1 of Pardosa pseudoannulata. Taxonomy (NCBI): domain Eukaryota; kingdom Metazoa; phylum Arthropoda; class Arachnida; order Araneae; family Lycosidae; genus Pardosa; species Pardosa pseudoannulata. The sequence continues at coordinate 79,633,777 of CM063506.1, read as the reverse complement.
ACATTAACCTTGTAACCATACTTTTTAATCAACTATTAATATCAAACGAGTGAAAAAATGAAAGACAATGTAATAAAATAATATTTTCGCTTTTTCTTAGTTACTAAGCGTTTATATAACATAGTACAGTTATTTCCCACAGCATAAGAGCATTCTTTAAAATCATTGGGAACGCATAACCTATCCTATATTAGGTCTTACCCCGTCTCTTTAGTTTTAGCTTAATTGTATATTGCATAAGGAAAATAGAGAAGACAATTTCAATGTATTCATAACAGAGTTTATAACAATTTTAAATGATGCATGTATAACGTTTGTATGATTTTGAAAATTTAATATTCATTTAGAAGGAATACAGAAAATATCAAGAAACTAGTGCTGAAAATAAAATCTAATAAAATATTTTATTACTGCTTATAGTTACTTAACGCTTTTTAACTGGATAGGAATATCCATCATATAAAATCTTACATAAATAATCATTGGTAATTAATATCCCACAAATTAATCTAAAGCATTTTTTCTATTACCAGGCAGTATCAATTTGGATGTGTGTAATTTCTTCAATTTTTCACTCATCTTCCTTAAAAGTTAGAATTTTGAAATTTCGCGTAGTAATGTTTCTTCGGTAAAAATTCAATAGTCAATTATGCGAAGTATGTCATTACAGGTAAATAAATTATATATTTATATTTTTCTTAGAATACATTTTGTAAAGAATAATATTTTATGTCACCTTATATAACTTACTGATTTAACAATAATTTCTTTCCAACATTATTAACTCAAAAAAAATTTTTTTTTTTAATCTTGAATTTAACACAGTGCTATCACCTTTGTAGAAAATAATTAGTTTTATAACTCAAAGGCTCAATACATTCTTAACATTTTTGCATTATTAAAATAAAAGTTTTTATACTTACCGCTTTTACTTTATAAAGGGTAAACCTTAAAAGATCCTTCGAGAAGAAGTATTTTTAAAAATTTTCTTATTTCACATACATTCGACTTAAAAATCAAGTCTAGTTGAAAGGAATTTTTTTTTGTTTTATTTTTATGCAAATGCTATGCAGGTATTATGTAATTTTTTGCCAGCTCCACTGATTAATTCATTGGGAATTCTATAAAATAGAAATGAAATCATTTTTTTATTCCGATTACAAATTTTAAAAAAAAAGCTGTTGAATTGCCGATATAAATCTTAATCTAAATGAAGAAAACCGAAGCGAAGTGTAAACCCTTTTTTAACTTTTTTATTCATTTCTCCTATTTCATGTAAAAAAAAAATTGGATTTTTAAGCAATAGGTATCCTCTTCTCATGTTCGAGTTGTTTGAAAGGTCAATCTTTCATCTACAAAAAATACAGTCTGTGAAATTAATTTAAGAATTTGAAAAAAAGGAGTAGTTTTTATATGATGTTTTTGTGCTTTAATATCGATGTTGCATATTCTATTAGTTGGTGGAGATGAAATAGTGTACACATTTTTTTATAATTTCCACAAGCTAGATTTACCTATTTGTTCTTAAAAATGTTCAAAGAAGGAAATTAAAATTTAAAAATTTACAATTTAATTCAAATGGAAGAAATGAATCCAGTCAGTACATTTAAACACAGTACACAAATACTGTGTTGGGAAATACTTATAGTACTCTGTTACTGTAAATTTTTAGTACGATTATCAACTTACTAGAGATAAATTTCATAAGAAATATAGAGAATATATTATGCAAATTTACAGCCTTTTTTATTTACTGGTATTTTGGTAAATAAAAATTTCAGTACCAGTCAATACATTTTTTTTAAACTAACATAAAAGTTGGTAAGAGCAACTGTATATTATAAATTATAAACTATTTGTTTGTGCATCTATATTTCACAGGCAAAATAGTAAACAATAAAAATATAAAATGCATGTATATAAATCTAAACCACACTCTACATTAAAAAAATTTACTGTTTTTCATCAATTTGTAAAACATTAATGATGGTATTACAGTAGAACCTCGATATAACGACCCCCTGCGGGACCAACATCATATGGTCGTTGTAACGAATTGAAAAAATAATAAAAAAAAATTGAGCAAAGAAATCATGCTACAGTACATACCTAGAGATCACTTGTATTTATTTGTATTTCCATTACTGAATTTTTGAAAAAAAAGTCTTTGATTGACGCCTGTTTCAAGCCCATTTGGGAATTTTGAATTATCACTGATTCTATATCCGTTAGATTTTGACGGAAATCTTCAGAATTCAATTGTCCTTCAAAATATTGACGCAAGGAATTGATTGCATTGAAAGCTTCTTTTCCATTCACTTTTTCAAAAGCTTGGATGATTTCTTTTCCGTCATCGGAATCGCACATTTCTTCATTTCTCGCAATACGGGCAATAAAGTCCTCATTCAAATTTTCTAGGCAGCACTGTAAAGTTTCTTCTACCACAACAAACTCATCAAAAGATAATTGAAGATTTAGTTCTCCCATTTTCGTCAACCCCCCTCTCCTCCTTTAAACAGACACAAAGAGAGGAGTACATGTTTCTTGAAGTTGCACAACAGTACAATAATTTTAAAATAGCACATTTTTGAGTTCTGCTGACTAAATTCTTTATAACCAAAAATAATAATCTTGGGATTCTTGTAATGATTCAAAAATAACATTTTTAATATTTTAAAATAATTGGGACTTTCTAAGATGGCCGTTCTAATGAAGGGATCTTTGTAGCGTGGGGTCGTTAAAAAGAGGTTCTTTTGTATAAAGAAACTGTCGCTATTGTGTGATTTGAAAATAAAAATTGATTATGCTAATAAAAATTTTAGCCAAACATTTAGAATTCTACTCATTAAAAATAAACATCTACTACACTTAACACAGGAAGATATAGTAAAATTCATTTAAATAAACAATATTTACTGAACATCAACAATGTTAGGAAATTCTTGCTATAAAGATAACAATTAATAGCATTTTTTACAGAATGTTAATCACTTATTATTATGTAAAAGACAGGGGACAAAATCAAAGTTTTACACATGCAGAGTGTTAACATGCAACCAGTTACTTTGAAGGAGTGTATGACGGAACTATATACAAAATAGAGAAGTTGGTATGTTTTATCTAAACACCGCTACTTGAGAAACGCTTCAGTGGTTAACCAACAAAGCTACCATTGTATCTATTTATATTCCACTCTATCCAAGAATAGGATTGACTAATTTTTTCACTTTCATTAGCCCTGCTCGACACATAATTTCAGGGCACTTTTGAGATGATTGGTAAGTGCCGCCTGAGAAAGATCAGTCCTTGGCACTTATGAAATTTCATTGATGTGCCCAACATGCTCAACTCCAAAGGTATGGATTTATCATTCTACTTATTGCCAGTGATACTTGCCCAGCCATATATGGTTTTATGTCTGATTGCCTTTTACAGACCTCCTCTCTTATAAATTCAATTTTGCAATACGTCTTTCCATTTTTATTACCCCGTTATTATCTTGGCTCTTTACTTTTGCGGCTTTAAATACGGAATGACATAAATAAAACTGTAAAATCATTAGATTTATAATGTAAGTATAAAATGGACGATTAAACCAAAATTTTATAACATTGAGAGTATGATCAGTATAAATTTAATTATTAATCAAAAGGTAATTATTAATTTATGCAAAAATTTGTAACAGAGTAATTGGTTCAAACATTTCTTGTAAATTTAAATTCTAAATAATGCAAACACGTATGAAATAAGCAAGTTTACAATAAAGATAACTTTCAATCTTTTAGTGTCCTGAATAGGAACGGTTGCACTAACTAGAATATCTAAAGGACATAAATCTCTTAGTCAGTACCAAGCAAACACTACCCGAAATTTATAACACTTATAAAGTATATAAAAACAATAAAATACGAATATTGTATATAAAATTTAGAAAAATTATATTTTATATGATTTACCATTAAAATAATTTAATTTACAAATAAATGTCCTAATCAAAAAGCTATTCCAAGAAAATTGCACAAGGAGCTGTTTCATCCATACATATTTTCATGGTTAACATATTTAGAATAACAAGCTATGAAATAAATACAAATTTCAAAAATAACAAAAGATAAGTATAAAATTTGGATTAATTCATATAATGTAAAGCAAATATAGATTTGATAAAAATAAAACTTTTATTCATTCACAAACGTAATTCAACTTTCTGTTTTTTATTTAAATATATTTACCAGCATCAGAGCATATTGATAGTTATTTTCTTTCTTGAAGATCTAGAAGAGAATGCATATATATCCTTATGTAAAAATGAGAAATTTTTAGAAAAAATACCAAATTTGTATAAAATACTGCGCATCTAACTAAAATGCATAATGCTTTGTTGACTGGTTGTGTGCAAACAATACAACTCGGCTGTTTGAGAAATGTATCTGTATAGAATTCGAAGCAGAGAAACTACGTCAATGATAAGGTCTTTTGTAAAGAGAAAGGTTATTCATTCAGAAAAGAAAAGATCGGAAAATAAGAGCCAGTCTCACTGACTTATTGATGCCTTCAAGGAACGACTGAGCTGAAAACGTAAGACTTGCATTTAACATTTTTAAATTTATACAGATATATTCTCTTTCGGTTTAGTCTGGTTTGGATCGCTATTGTCTATATTTTTGCTACATGAGGGCTAATAAGACCGGAACCTATGCTTAAAGCCAATTCAGTAAAATCAGGAACACTCATGCAATAGTGTGATCTGAACTCACGAACTGAAATATCGAAGAGCAGAGCCTTCGATACCTCGTTCTGATATTCTCTTACAAAACTACTCATTCCTGTGGAGTTCTGAAGTCATTTTTTGTACCATGAAGACTACTCTAGAGCTTACTCTTTAGATCTGATAACGGAAAGATAATCCAACATCCATGTAAACAATGGGATTGCAGGTTTGTGAACTGCGGTGTGTAAAATATAATGCATTCAATTTTGTCCATCATTAGGCAGATATACAAATAAAAAGGGTATTAAAACTTTCGTTAAAAATATATTTTAGATTCTGAATCATTTGTATGCATTTTTATGTCTAATGAGTATTAAGTCGGTACAGAAATAATAGACCTAGAGAGGGAAGTTAAAACAATTATTTTATCTTTCTAAATATAAACAAAGGAATGTCATGTACAAAAGTCTTTTGTCAGTTCAATAGGTTCGAATCCCACTATTGTAATGACTGTTCTCAGTTATTCAGAATAGAATTAAGCAGTAGGTCCCGATCTCATTAGCTCTTATGTATCAAGAAAGATGACCATAACGCTCCAACCAAACCAAACTCTTCGTGGCTTAACTCTTTAAAGACGACGGGAGCAGATAATTTTACTACCCATAAGTCCTAAAGTTTTCAGCAGGTGAAAATGTAAAATGGACTGTCCCATTCTCCCCACCCCTCTTCCTTCTTCCTAGAAAATGTTCTTCGGAACTACTATATACTATAACACCAGTCTACCTACCAAACATGATTTAAACATAAATTTAGTACATGAGTTCACGTAATAATATAAACATACACACTCATTTCGAAAGTATACAACATTTTTTTGCAGAAGTTAATAAATAAGAGTATTTTCTAAATTAAGAATTGCAAACTTACGAAAATATTTTTTAGTATAAAAAAAATTAATAGCTCTACAACACAGAAATTCCAGAAAAAATAATCATTATAAAATAGTGAGCATTCTAAGAACAAAAGAAAGTAAATCCTACTGTATAATTCATTTCCTCTATTCCGTCTAAATAACGACTAACTGAGTTTAAGGATTTTTATTATTACCATGTTATCAATAAAATTCGCTTAAGAGAAAAATTATGCATTGAATCAATAATAAAATCAACATTGTTTAACTATATATCTATAATTTTTAAGTATCTTATGTTTATATAAAATATTAAACTTCACTTTTAAACTAAACTTCAAAATATATATATCAGCATAAAATAAGATTAGAATTATCTTAGAGAACAAAAAGAAATTAAAAACCCATTGCTAAGGAAAGCAAATCAAAATGTGGTCAAGCTTTGCTGTAGGCAAACTGTCAACTGGTCAAAAGACGGGGCAGGTGAAAAGAAGACCCCTGGTAGATATGCCTCTCACCCCTATTTTTCTTAATCCCGGCCCATTCCGGTCAAGCCCGTCTGTAAGTGCCTCGGCCGGTATGGGCCGGAGGCGTCCCCAAGGAGTTAATACAGTCAATGGGTTCAAATACTGCTACTGGAATTAGTGTTCGCAGTTATTCAGAATAGAATTTAAGCACTAGCTTCCTATCCCATTAGCTCTTATGTATCAAGAAAGATGACCATAATAATACAAACAAACCAAACTCTTCGTGGTTTAATACAGTCAATGGGTTCAAATACTGCTACTGGAATTAGTGTTCGCAGTTATTCAGAATAGAATTTAAGCACTAGCTTCCTATCCCATTAGCTCTTATGTATCAAGAAAGATGACCATAATAATACAAACAAACCAAACTCTTCGTGGATTAATACAGTCAATGGGTTCAAATACTGCTACTGGAACGAGTGTTCACAGTTATTCAGAATAGAATTTAAACAGTAGGTCCCGATCTCATTAACTCTTATGTATCAAGAAAGATGACCATAACGCTCCAACCAAACCAAACTTTTCGTGGATTACTAAAGTCAATGGGTTTGAATCCTGATACTGGAATGAATGTTCGAAGTTATTCAGAATAGAATCAAGCAGTAGGCCCGATCTCCTTCGCTCTCACGAAATTTTTCATGGATCAATAACGGAAAATTTCATACTTAGTCCAATGACGAATTTAAACAAACCTTAACTTCAGTTTCAATGCAATGTCCTTGTACTTAAAATCTGAATATTTTATACAACTTTAAATGAAAAAACCCTCTAATGTGTATATAATATAAAATAGTGAGAATTTTATGCTGAAAAAAGAGAAGATGCTATTTTTTACAAACTGAAGAAAACTGAATGCTTTTTGGTTCCCTTCTTTCTATGTGATTTATTTTTCTACAAATATTTAGTCTGCAGTCAATCATTTTTGAGTGAATTCTTGTTTTTATAGTTTTGAAGATAGACGACGAATATTTCAGAGTAAAATATACAAATGGAAAATGGAGTCATGACAATATATGCTAGTTATTATACCCTGCCAGAAATGTAATCATACTGAATAATTTTTATTAAGCTTACATGGTCTGTCAATCTTCCTGATCATCACTTGTCTTGATTTTTAACATACTGCGTCCACTCGTCATATATAAGAATAATCATTATATATATATAATATATATAATATATATATATATAGAATATATATATAATATATATATATATATATAATATATATATATATATATATATATATATATATATATATATATATATATATATATATATATATATATATATATATATATATATATATATATATATATATATATATATATATATATATATATATATATATATATATATATATATATACACGCATCTATCTATATTTCTAGATATATATTTTATGTGTGTGTAATGATAATTTTAATACAATTTTTTTCAGTAATTTACTTTTAAACTCAATTATTGTATGCAATAATTTTTTGGCTGTTAATACTTTAAATATAACTCTAACTGTCATTTGTAGAGGTATCATTTCTTCTATAATTTCTATCAACCTAATGACCAAGCACCTATTTACCAAGCTAAATTTTCTATACGTCAGCAATACTTGTATAATATTTATAGTTCTCCTGAACATTTGTGCTATCATGCCTTAGTGACAATAATAATCACCTGATAGTGACTAATACTTTCGTCAATTTAAAAGAATCATGATTCTGAAATGAAATTTTTATGTCAGAGAACTGAAGATATTCTAAAAAATAAAAACTTTAATTTTTGTCATCCAATTTTCGATGTTTTTCAACTCTAAAGGAACCATAAATTTTATATACCATTATAAAAATACCATATACATAAGTATGTACCCGGTAAAACGTATTCTTCGCCAAATACACAGGACTCTATAATCTATATATTTTTGTTGCCATAGCTTCATTCACAACGCAACTTTATTGAGTAATGTAGTCAATGGCAACTCACGCAGAGCCTAAGATCAAGCTAAAAAACTTAGCATCCTTTATGTGCATCTCACTCGTAGAACTGACAACAATTGCAGTCTATACATGTTTCAAATGATACTGTTGCCCGTCGAATTGCTGATATAGCAGAAGATGTAGAGCGTCAGCTTTTGACGAAGTTGCGTGACAAATTGTTTTCAATACAACTCGATGAGGCAACAGATAGTAATAAAGATGCTCATTTCATTGCCTATGTTAGATTTTGTGATGATTTGTCAGTAGTAGAAGAATTACTTTTCTGCAAACCAATAGAACTCAAAGCAACAGCACTCGCATTATTTGCTATCTTAAATGATTTTATGAACGAGGCAAACATAGAATGGAAAAATTGCGTCGGAATATGCACCGATGGTGCTCGTTCTATGTCCGGAAGATTCCAAAGTATTCAAGCACTTGTGAAACAAAAATCGCCACAGTGCGTCTGGACACATTGCATGATCCACAGAGAAGCTTTGGCTTCCAAAGAAATGAGTCCTGGTTTGAATATTGTGTTAACTACGGTTGTAACCGTAGTAAATTATATAAAAATGAGACCCCTGAAATCAAGAATCTTTTCCGCACTTTGTAAAGACATGGGTGCAGTACATTCAGCGTTACTATTTTATTGCGAGGCAAGATGGTTATCACGAGGGAAATTTTTGCAACGTGTTTATGAATTAAAAGAAGAAATCGCCGTTTTCCTAGAAGAGGAAAACAGACCGGAAGCTGAGAATTTTCGCGATAGTTTATTTGTGATGAAATTGAGCTACATGGTCGACATATTCGAGAAATTAAATAACTTGAATCTTCATCTGCAAGGAGCAAATACACATATATTGGATACGAGTGATAAAGTTAATGCTTTTTGTAGGAAATTGGAATTGTGGAGCAGAAATTTAAAGCAAGAAAACTTAACAATGTTTGCAAATTTGAATGATTGTATTAAAACTTACAAGGCTGAAGAACAACATGTAAAAGTTGTTTTTGCAACCATTGAAAATCATTTAGCAATGCTAGCAAAGAATTTTAAAAAGTACTTTCTTGCTGACGACAAACTGATATCAAGTTACAAGTGGGTGAGGGATCCATTTCAAAATACTCCCGAAGGACTCTCAATTGAAGAGGAAGAAACCTTCATAGACTTCACGGCAAGCGGCGAAACCAAAAGACAATTTAGTAATAAATCACTCTTTGAATTTTGGGCAGGAGTGGATGATGAGTTTTCTGCACTAAAAACAAGGGCATTTCGCATTCTACTACCATTTTCAACATCTTACCTTTGTGAAACTGGATTTTCTGCGGTGGCTTCTTTGAAGACAAAATATAGATCTCAGCTAAATATAGAAAAAGAACTGAGAGTGTCTATTTCTAATATTAAACCCTCCTTCGAAAAACTTTGCTCTGAAAGACAGGCCCAAGGAAGTCACTAATAATTATTAAATTTGTTTTTAATTTAGTAAGTTGTTTTAATTTAATAAGTTAATTATTAAATATGTCGAAATGTATTTTGTTTTGTATGTGTGTGTGTGTTCTTTCCTTTCAGTCACTTAATCAATTTTTTTAAATAACATTTTCTCTTGGATATGCTCGCGCCCCCCATTAGTGTGCTCGCGCCCCCCTAGGGGGGCGCGCCCCACAGGTTGAGAATCACTGTTCTAAGTATTTAACGAGACTAAAGAAACCTTTTATACTAAAGGGAACAGTTTTATATCACATGCGAAATCAAATGTAAAACTTTTACTAATAAAATTTTATTTGTTGCCTTACGCGACACACATTAAAATAAAAATCAAATTTTATAAGTTTTAACAACGTATGCAAAAGTTTACTACAGTTGTTTTGGATAAATTTAATACATAGGAACATTAAAATCTCATTTACTACCTTTTAACGAAAAGAGGATTGCAATAGATTTAGGAGTAGCGTAATGAAATGTTTTCCTTGTGTGATATCATTGTGTCTAACATCTTGCCTTCGAGTTTTATACTGTTTCTTAAAATCAAGTTATAGCTATTTAAGCTAAATAAAATGAAGATGTTTTGAAACAAAACCTATGGTTATATCTATTGTATGAATAAAGAATATCCGAACTGAATTATATGTTTAATTATACACAGAGAAGAAAGAAATGTATTAAACATTATGTCTTTTTCACCATTTTGAATTCAAAGTATAACATCGAGCATCTTCTATCATTAAAAATGAAAGAATTTATTATTGAAAAATAACTTATAACTTCATTAAGGAATACTACAATACGTGATTACGGGATTATTAGTCTATAGTAATGAAAATTAGTACACAAATACATTTAAATACAACTGAATCAATCACTTTATTTTTTTAATACAGATAAGTTTCTTTAAATTAAATTTTTATTTATTTTATAAATTAAGTTTCATTTAATTTTTAAAATGTTTTTGCCATATAATGTATCATAGGTGACTAGAAACGTTTTAACAAACGATTAAGATAAATGTATGAACACATTTAATATTTTGACACTAATTGGGTAATTAATAGGTTATTTACAAGTTGAATTTAGAAATGTCTAAATAAAAATCAACCTGTCTAATAAAACCCATAAAAAGTTTTTATTCAAATATATGTTTAGTAATATTAAGACAAAATTTAGATGTAAAATTTTAATTTAAATCACGTTTTTAACAGGAAGATAACTGAAAATATTTAATTTTTCGAAACATTTATCTGAATAAGAAAATATTTGCTTGTGATTGACAAGTTATACTTCAATTTAGAAAGTTTCATAATCTAACATTATTAATTTAGACAAATGATTTCCAACAGTCACTCCGTAAGAATCATCTTTAATAATCTGTAATCTGTATGTCTGTGCATTTCAAGTTAATAACATATTTAAGGTCTGGAATCCACGATTTAAGTAAATAATGTTGTAATCTTAATTCTAATTTTTTTTTAATATTCGTCTTTTAGCATTATTATTTACACACTAATGATAAACCTTTACATTAAACATCTTAGATACTAACATCTCCAAGAACACAATTTTTGTTTAAAAATGTAAAACATTTTCATGAAAATTTAGTACTCTAAGCAAGTTTATTAAATTATTACTGGTGAACATACATATTATCCAATAACTTTTAAATTTTTACAGTAGATTTGTTATTTATATAGAAATAAAACTGGGCATTGAATTTTGGCCATTTTAGATACAATTCATATAAAACAGTATTGCAACCAGTTATTATTTTATTAAATAAAACTTTTTTTGTAGTTTATCCTTGTTTCAAAACCTAAAAAAGTTTTTTTATACCTAAATAGTGGCATCCAAACATTTCGATTTTTTCCGATCTTACCTAAATTCCAGGACCTCGAAGTGTCGTTAAAAAAACTGGTTTTCTATTTTTTAAATATAAAGTATTTTAAATAATAAATCAATTTGTGCCATCAAGTGGCTCTTAGTCATGTGTAAAGAGCTTTGAGGACCTCTCAAGTGGAGAATTTTGATGTTGAGTGTCACGAAGTGCCAACCCAATTCAGACGAAAAATTTTATTTTCATTTTTATCATTCTAGTATGACAATCATGCTATTCATAAGTTTATCATCAATCTATGTATTACACTTCTCTATCATTCAATGTCCATTTCCACCTTTTACCTGCACATCAAGAATATTTTAGCACAGTTTAATCTCCTCAATTAAAACACATTAATTGCTGAACCTCCTAAACCTTTTTAGCGAAATGGTAAGTTTATCTATATCAGTTATTTTCAGCAGTCAACAAAATTGACACTGCTGTTATAATTTTTAAGAAATTTTGATCATTCACTGAAAATCTTTAAAATATTAAATTGCTGTTTCTACCGGATTTTCAAAACGTAAGTATTTATTATATATTTGTAATAGGGACCAGTGTTTATAGCTACAATCTGCATTCTGCCTCATTTTCTACTTTAACAATGACCATTTTTGTTTAGTACTGAAAATTTTAGTTTATTATTGCAATTTTATAATTTATCTATACTTTATTACTATTTATACCTGCAATTTTATAATTTATCTATACTTGCTCTTTGTTTTGCTCCCTGTCTTCATCTTGTCAGCATATCCATCTACTTTACTCTACACTTTTTAAAAGGAACCTTTTATCTTTCAACCTTTCTTCTTTTTTCTTTATACCTTTTTACCTTTAAATTTGAAACGTGTTTACAACCTAACAATTTATTTTTGACTCAATATAAAATAAAAAGTTCTGAACTGTTTAGAATGTCATATTTCACAAGTCATTAACAAGGATTTAACTTTATAAAATATATTTTAGTTTTGTCATATAAAAACACATTTTAAAAAGCACTCAAAGTGAAAGGAATAAAACTTCACTTATTCACAAGATAACCTTTGAAATATGTAAATTAGAAAGGAGTTTCTCTTATTAAGTATAAAATAATTCTTTTTTATTCTATGAAACTTACTTATATTTTTACGAAAGGTAAATTTTATTTTATAGAAGGATAAATATTTTATAAAGTTTTCAATCTCTAAGCAGCTTAAAATAATTTAATTTTAAAATATCAGAAACTTTTACAATTTTATAGAGTTAAAAATATAATTCGCTACAATTTCATGCAAATATTTTGTTTCTAGTATGAATATTTCAAAAGTTATCTTTGGATAACTGAATTTCAATGTTTTAATTTTGTGTATATTTTTATGATAATTTAACAAAGGTACAACTCGAAATAACTAAAACTAAATAATAGTTTGAAGTTAAAGCGTTGGATAATTTGTAAATATTTATTTTCAAAGTAGCAGGTCATGTATCGAATAAAAGCTGTTATAATGACGGTTATTTCAAGAATCGAAAGGTACTATTTTCCCTTACAATTATTTGACAGGCTAACTTCTAGAGTCTTCTCGATTCTTTTTTTCTTGGATCCCTTCGGTTGTTGGTATTGAAAGGAAGAAGCATGTGATCAAAACATGCTGCTTTTGATTTTCTTCATTTCCCCTTCATTTATCTTGAACCACTCAGGAGCATTTGGGTTTCACACAAGAGTTCCCCCTTTCTACGAGGTTGGAATTATAATAGTGGCAACTATTTATTTACATGGAATACAAAAGGATTCATGTCACCATGATTTACAGTCCTTCAATATAGTCGTACGCATTGTGTATAATCCGTTTACAACGATGTGGAAGTCACAGAACAATTGTAGCACCGCCTGTTCTGTTGATAGTTCGAATGGACCGATCTTTTCACGCAAGAATCTCTGACATAGTTCTGAAGCGAATGTCACAAAGTAATGCCTTTATCTTAGGAATTAAGACAAAGTCACAAGGGCTTAGATCTGGAAAGTACGGTGGATGGTAAACTACTTCCCAGCTCCATCGATCGAACAAATTAGTCACAGCTTGCGATGTATGTGGAAGAACATTGTCATGCAGACTGATAAAGGCGTTCTGCAGAAGATGCAGAATTTTTCTCATGCTCAGGAGTTTCTTCAGAATATTCAGCACAGTCGTATTTGCAAATTCTGTTTGTCGGGCCAGCTCACGAATCGTTTGGTGTCGATCACAGTCCATAAGTGAGGCATGCATTTCTGCTTCGATGACACTAGAACGACCTGGCCGATGCATGTCTGTCACATTTTGACGTCCTTCATGGAAGGCTTTTACCCATCTTGCTACAGTTCTGTAAGACAATACAGATTTCACCCAAGCCTCTTGAAGCCCTAGATACCATTGTCCTGTTATAAGACCTCTGGTACATTGAATTTTTATCCAACTTCGTTGTTCATGTTCTGAAAACATTCTGACAACACTTGAGACCACAAACTAATACAGGCATCTGTTCTTCGCGTCACTCCGCATAAGCATGACGTAGGAAGGACGAATCTTATTGCTGAGAGGTAAGGTAGGTATGTAGCTCACGTGTATACGCGATAGTCTTTGGTTTTATTGCTTAGCGATTTTATTCGTTCACGTTTACCTACCTACTTGCTTTCTTAAGCTTTCTAAATCCTTTTTTTTCACTTCACTTCCATAGTAGACGTAAAATCACTTTACATACCTGCATAATTAATACTGCAAAGAAAAAACAGGTGGAGATGAGAATGTAGTGCTCACTCCGTACAAATCAACACAACTCATTCCACTGTATAAATTTCTTGTATCTTAAAACTCATTTTTATGTTTAAATTGAAAGTAAGAATCAAAAACTACTTTTATCAAAATAACAAGATTCCAATTTTAAGAGATGAAATAAAGTTTTTTATTCAATTTTTGATATCGACTTGTTCATAAAAAACACTAAACATGTCATTTAAATGTGTCACAATACAAAACATATATCATATATTTCATCATTATATATTTCATACTTCTCTATTTATTCGCATTTTATAAATACATAATTTATAACCCGCAGGTAGTACAACAAAAATTCCTATTGTTAAGCAAATATATTTTCAGCAATTATAGGAGGAAAGATAGCAAAATTATTCTATAGTTGTGAAAAATAATATTTCCGGAAACGAAAATCTTCACGGTATGTAAGACGCGTGTCTGCAAAATTATTCAAATATTATGATAGTAAATAAAGATTAAAGCATAATTCTTTATTTAATTGTAATTGTCATTTCTTTGTTTAAAATTTTAGTACCTATTTTCTTTAAAAAGTATCTGAACAGTTAATATAAAGATGTACATATAACAAATATTGGATTTTTCAGATCACTTGAGAAAACTGTAATATATTTACTTCTTTTCCTTTTTATCGTAAGTTATAGAAATGTTCTTGTGAACAAACTTGCTTCTGGCTGAATGATTACCTAAAAGGTATAATATTTACTTGATATCTTCTTAAAAATTAAGGAAAAGAAATAACAATCTAAATAAAATCAATAAACGCAAGTCATATATTTTTAAGAAACTAATTATCTTATGACGTGATAAGTCTGCATAAGACATCTTAGACATTAAGACAGCTTAATTTCGATTCAGTGTAAAATGCATTAAAAATAGAAGAAATATAACTAGACGTTATATTATATTAGTCTTACATTAAAATTTGATCATTTTTCGCCTAATCATTTTAAATTTTGCCACTTAGCATTTATATAAGTTATGCGAGGTTTAGAACTTTAATAGTGGCAACACTGCTGTAAAAACGCTACGCATTATAACCATAGAATTTCGCGTATATGACACGTAAGCTACATACCTACCTTACATCTAAGTAAATAAAACACATCCTTCCTAAGTCATGCGCATTTGAATTGACGGAAAGAATTGATCCTTATATTAGCTTGCGGTCTAAAGTAAGTGTTGTCAGGACGTTTTCAAAACAAGAACAACAAAGTCGGATAAAAACTGAATGTTCCAGAGGTCGTACAGCACGATTATGTTATCTAGGGCTTCAACAGGCTTACATAACTGTAGAAAGATGGGTAAAAGCCTTCAATGAAGAACGCCAAAATGGGGCAGATATGCATCGGCCCTGTCGTATTAGTGTCAGAGAAGGAGAAGTGCTTGCGGTTAGAAATAACAGAAGTGCATACTAATGGACAGTGATTGAAGCCAAACAATCCTTGAGCTGATCTAACAGACAGGATTTGTGCATAAGACTATGCTGCACATTCTGAAAGAATGCCTCGGCATGAGAAACATTACTTCCCGATAAGTTCCACATCATTTGACAAAAATGCAGAAATGGCTACGATACGATGCTGCTCGAATCCACCTGGAACGCTACAAGAGCCAAGGAGAGGCTTTTTTACACTTTTACTTAATTCCTAAGTTGAAGTTACCACTGCGTGGTAATCTCTTCAGAACTGTTCCAGAGATTCTAGCGTCAAAAGACCGGTCCATTAGACTATATAACTATGAACAGAACAGGCTCTGGTACATGTGTTCTGTGACTTCCACATTGTTGGTAACGGATAATACACAATGTTGACGACTATATTGAATAACTGCAAAACATTGTGACTTGAACCACTTATGTATTCCATGTAAATAAATAGTTGCCACTCTTAATGCTCCAACCTTCGTATTTAAATATTTCCTTACATAGTTTGCAGAGTACAATCAAAAGAAGAGGAGCAAAACTAGATATTTAGTCCAAAATGCTAGATTTCAATATTTTACGGGTAATTTATTTTTAGTTATGACCCACAGCGTTGAAATTAAATTAAATTAAATAACTTTTAGAGCAGCATCTGTTGAATCCGCAAGGGCAGTATCCTGCGACCAGATGTCTATTGTACCAAAACCCCAAAGAAGAGAAGAAAGCAAAGGAAAAGCAAAGAAGAAACAGATCCCTGAAGTACCTCAATATTGCGAGATTCATGTTGACCTAAAAAGATAGACCCTCTGATTATACATATATGTATAATCAGAGGATTCCCTGATATAATCCCCAGGCCAGAGGATCTAGCTATATACCGGACGATGGGTACCCATTATAGTCGCCTCTGACGATATGCATCAGCTACATTGGGACTAGATGATATGGGGACGTAAAATATGTTCATGGTCACAAGTTCTCAATCAATACCTCTGGGGAGGCAGGCCAAGTCTATGGGTTTTCTGCTTGGTCCTTGCTTCAAAATTACGATGACTTACTTGAGCAAAGTTGTTCTTTCACCTAGCATATTACCCAATAGTGCTTGAATCGTTCAAGTAGCATTAAAAACAACAGCAACAACATTGGGACTACTGTTTGACACCCGGTTACTGCACGGGTATAGCCCAGAATGTAACAATATTACATTGAAATTTTTCGTTATGTAAAGTTCAGATTGCAGTCAACAGGAGTCTACTTGTGTTAGTCTTAAATACAAAACATTGACCTTGAACGACTAACAATTTTTCAGATATGTCTCACAGTGTTAATAACGGCATATTGAACCTTTTCATGACATAGAATTTAAATTTGAATAAAAAAGGGAGTTACACGACTAGACTATATAACATCCCTAAAACTAAAATAGCAGCGTTCTATGACGATATTTTATAGATATGACTCACAGCGTTAACCCCTTCCGGTAAAATGACGAGTCTAGCTCGTCATTGGTTTTTCATTCCATACCGCACAATGATGAGCTACACTCGTCATGCGACTAAAGTTAATGTTAAATATGATAATTAATTTAGTTTATAATTTCTAGTATACTGAATTTAGCAACACTTTTGTTACTTGTGGAAATACCAGGTCACTATTACATAGTGTTTATTTAGAATTTCTTGGTACAAGTCACTGCCAAATTGATGAGTCAGAATAAAAGGAAACCTACTAAGAAATGCCGTGTGTGCTACAAGAATCAAATTAGAAGTGAGACTCCCTAGCGGTGTAAGCCATTCAGTATTCCTTTGCACTTTGTTTTGAAAAGTACCACTAGCTTGAAGACTATTATCTGTATACCTTATTAATGTTTTGCTTTGATATTTTCTTAATTATACCTTTTCTGATATTATTTAACACTATGTAAAAAGTGGATTTTAACTAGGAATATGTAAGAATTGTAAAATGAAACAAGTTTTTTAAATAAAAAATAAATGGTTACTTCAAGCACAGTTTTTCATTATTAAATCGTACCGGAAGGGGTTAAAAATGACATATTGGGCCTTTTCACTATATTTAATTCAGATTTCAATAAAAAGGAGAATTTCAAAACTAAATGTTTTACCATACCAAAACACAAATTATCAACCTTCTAATAGATATCATTTTTCAGTCATGCCAGAAATGTACGTATGTATGTGTGGCCGTGATGTCAACAATATACTAGTTATAACCAGTTTAGTAATAGTCTAAATGGATATTTAAAGTTTTAGAATTAATGTTTGATTTTACTTTATTTACAAATGTAATACTGAAAACGGTGAAAATTTCGTCAATCATGATCAAAATAGATATTTTCGTTAAATTTGAGAGCTGAAATTTATCGTGATTACTAAAATTTCTTTCATTTTTTACAAGGAAGTAAAAAATATGAGATCATTTTTTAGTGGAGAAACTTGAAATGACTTAAAATTGATATAAGTCAAAAGTCACTACTCTATATAAGAAAGGCTTGAAATGGTTGTCAAAACCAATAAAGCATTAACAGCTGCGAACATGAGACAATCGTTATGAATTGTAGGTCATTTCTTAGAATTACGTTTCAAAATCAAGTTGACAGAAAAATAAAACAGAGATGGTGATAGGATAGTTATAAAATACTGACTTATAGATAGACATAAAGAAAATGTGGATTAATAAAATAATATCTGTAAGAAATATTTTGCCCAGCTTTCAAAACAAAAGAATGATGTACTGTTTTAAAGGGGCGGTTGGGTATTTTTTTTCTTTTGACTCAGTATTGGAGTATGCCCAAAGTGTGCATAAAAAGAAAACTTTTTGAATACTTAATAAAATTATACAAAAGTTTGTGAGACATTTAAATTATACTTCAACTTTTTAAAACTTCTCAAATTATCTTTCATAATAAATTGCAATAAAAAATATTGAACATTTATTATAGAAGAATCTAAAATTATATATCGCAATCAATAAGATGAAAAATCTACAACATATAAGTCTAGTTGTGCGTTACGTGTATAGTTTTATCTATGGAATAAACAATTAGTAAACATACAATTAACATTTTTGTTATATTAATGTTTAATTAGGCATGATTTCATTCTACATCTATTTTCTTCAAAACGTTTTCAGTATCACAAATTTTTATATTTTTTCTTCTAATATATCTAGTTTCAAAATATCTTTAATTCAAGTTGAAGTTTAATACTTATCATCTTAACTAAGATAACTGTATTTTTTATCTTGTGAACCATTTTCTTCACAAATAAATAAGACGTATGATATTTTACTTTATGAAAGTTTAAACAAGCATTAAATGTCTTTCCTGCAATATATCATCAAGCCATTCCACTGATACTACAAACATATGCAACCTTAGAAATATTTATTATCATAATTTAGAGTAAAATAAAATCAGCATATCTTAATAAAGCCTAAATGTAAATAAAAATAACTAAACTCGTCCACGCAACAGCCTATGGAAGGTCATTGCCATTCTCCGTTTCCGAGACCAAGGGACCTGGAAGCATAGTAAACTTCTGGTTAGGTGATCAACTTTACACGGAACCATCTGTCGTGTAGTCCTCGTTTATATTTGAGTATTAACCTGTGATCAAATGTATAGTGGTGATTTTATTTTGATTGCGTTGTGTAAAGTATTTTTGTACTAAATTTAACCACAGGTTCTGAGAAACTATAGATATAAATATGAAGATAAACTAAACGCTAAATTAACAGCATCCGAAACTAGCTTAATATAAAAAAGTAAATTTATTATAATATATATACATCTACGTACATACAAAACTGATGCTAATTTTCATAAATTAAGCTTTGTCAACATCTTCTAAATTAGTTCTGACAATGTTTTAATACTTAAATAATCTTGTAAATAGAGAGAGGACCTAATCTCAATTTCAAAATGTATGTAAAAGAGGGTATCTTTGGGGAGTAAAGATGGTGTTCCCGGAACACTGCTGGTTGATGGGTATCTATGGATATTTCGTCGGTCTGGCCAGGGGCTTCCTTCTGAGTTTTTGGGGTGCGGCCGTGCTATTTGGTGTAGGAACACTTCCCGTCGGACTTGGCTGGACTCTCGAACTCGTTCCGTTGGACTTCTCTCTTCGTCTGGACTATCGAACATTTTCTGTCGGACTCTCTCCTAGTCTCGACTATCTAACACCTTCTGTCGGACTGCCGAACCTCTTCTGTCGGACTCCTCTCTTCGTCTCAACTATCGAACCTCTTCACTTTCTGTCAGACTCTCCTCTAGTCTCAACTCTTGAACACTTTCTGTCGGACTTCCGAACCTCTTCTGTCCGACTTCTCTCTTCGTCTCGACTATCGAACCTCTTCACCTTCTGTCGGACTCTCCTCTAGTCTCGACTATCGAACACCTTTTTTTGGGACTATCGAACATCTTTTCAATTTTTAGATTTTTCTTATTTTATTAATTTCATCCCTGTCCCATCTTCCTTCTTATCCTCCAATTGGGGTAGTTGTAAGAATCTTATTGGTCTGCTTAAACCCCGCCTTGAGACTGCCAACGTGAAAAACCTTATCCCTTCTAATTGGGCACTGTCCCTTAGGGACTCATAAATACCCCACAAAGGTACATTGTTTTTTAATGTCAAGTACGGAGACGGGATTCTAATCTGCGACTGGGATCAGAACCCCATCCGAGACCACCGTAGAAGACAACAATATCCGTAAGATATAAATTTATGGTCCTCTGTCTTTTTACAAAGATGTGATGAGGTCAGATTTAGATCCCGAGCATTTTACTTCTTGTATGAATGAATAAATTATATTACTGATCTAAATCGCCTCATCACACCATCAATGTTTAGTTCCCAAGCATGGTTGGTCCTCAGTTTGTCTACCCGATGAAGGGATGAAAAGCTGAGTCAACCTTGCCCAGTCCAGTGATCGAACCTCGGACCCGTGTCGGCGAAGCACTATCCCGCCTCCACTGGACTTCCTAAACATAAATACGTGTTTTGAATTACATAGATGTGATTACAGTTCTATATTTATTATAACTGCGTAACAGAGTGATTGAAAACGTAGACGATTTGGATAATTTCAAACCATACTTATTGTATTATTATAGTTTCTGGTTTAAAATTTTATTTAAAGTTAATTAAATTAAAAATAAACTAAAAATCAAAATTAAACTAACAGTTTTCCTAAAATAAATATTGATAGAAGATAAATAGAAGCATGGAGGAATTTCTTACATTAATTATATCATAGCTGTTCATTATAATATAGTTATATATTCAATACAGCTTCTTTACAAAAGAGCTATACCCGTTTAGTGAACATTTTGACTATCGTAAATATTTCAACCATTTACATCAAAATCAATTTATTACCTTAATATATTCTTACATATTTCCTTTCAAAACCAAAATTAAATGCAATGCTTGATACGAAATAAATTAAAATATTCTACAGAAATACTAAAAGTAATTTCCTTAAAGTAATAGAAAAACTAGAATTCATTTATCCTAACATATAATAAATATCAAATATGGTTATTGGGGATATTACTATTTATGGGAGTAATTTAAGTATAAACATATTTTGACTGAATATCGAAAAAAAATAACGATATTTTTCTATCTACATTTTTACTACATTTTCACTTAATAGTCATTCCGAGCTAACTTTCTCTCATGAATAATTTATTACAAGCATTCTGTCTCTACGTGTATTTCCAATTACTCACAGTCACAGACACCGAGTACAAATTCCAAAATGAATTTAGTTCTGGGGAAAACGATTTAATAGAACGGAAAAAGGGTAAAAACTTTTTTTTAAATACAAAAAAACTGTGCAATCAATTTCCACCGCGCATTTTATGAAATTCCGTAGAGGAAAAGAATTTAAAATACCTCTGAAAAACAAAATCTGTGGAATGCAAGAGAATTTTATTTTATTTAAATACAATAAAATAATTTTATTCTAGACTCAAATTCGGTTGAATGGTGATGTCACTAAATTTCTTGATACATAAATAAGTCTTGCAAAACAACCGTGAAGAAAATGTTTCTCTGAAGTTTAAATTTAATAATACAGGTTTTATTACTTATTGATATTTAACCAGAATTTCATAGGAATTCTTTACCGAACAATGGCCGAATGGTTAGGGTGCTGGCCTTCGGAACCGGAATTCGTGGGTTCGAATCCCACTGTGGCATGGGTGTTCTTAGCCGTTCGGAATTGGCTTTAAGCAGTAGGTACCGGTCTCATTAGCCCTCGTGTTGCAAAAAGTAGACCGTAGAGCTCCAAAACCAAACCAAACCATAGGAATTCTTTAACTGTATAACAAGGGTAACTAATGATTTCGTCTCTATAAATACAGAATTTGTATGGGTGTGTGTACCTGTCTATAAACACGATTCCGCAGAAAATATGAAAGCTTCATGCACGAAATTTGTTCTGTTAGTTCATGACACGAAAAGCAACTTGTCGAAACTGGTCCGTGGTAGCTGAGTCGGCAAAGACAACTCTCTCGTAACTTTAAGTTAGCGGGTACGGATCCCGAGGGGGCCTAAGGTTCGTTAAATGTGACTGGGGCACGTAAAACATGTTCGTGATCACAATGTCCTCCAAGTTCACAATCAATACCTCTGTGGGTGGCAGGCAAGTCTATAGGTTTTAAATATGGTCCCTGTTTCAAAATTAAGAGGTCCCACTTGAGCATAAGTGGTACTTTCACCCTTGAAGCCTTGAAGTACTCGTTAAAAAAGAAAGGCGCACACCTTTGCCTTAAATAGAGTAGCCTTCGGTTCAATCATACTTGGTTTGACCAAGGAGCATAAAACAACAACTTTTCGAAAATACATTTATAAAATTTGAATTAGTTTATTTATACATGTTTAAAGATTTTTCGTAGGCTTTTCACATATTATAGCTATACAAATACTAATTAGTACCAAATTATACAATTGCAATACGTCGTACAGAACATCCCAAAATTGCTAATTTTTTTTATATTTTGACATTCGATTATGTTAAAGATTTCTTTCTTTTATTGGGTCGGCGTCAGTAAATAACTATTCTCTCGAGTTGGCACCCATATCGCTTTATATTTCCCATTCACAATAACAAATAAATAAATATAAAATGTTTCAATAGTCTATATCACCTACCTAATATTTATATAGTAGCTCAGTCGGCAAAGACAAAGATCTCGGAACTGAAAAGTTGCGGGTTCGAAACCCTAGCTGGCCTAAGATCCGCCGTGTTCGCTAAAGGTGTCTGAGACACGTAAAATATGTTCCTGGTCACAATATCCTCCAAGCTCTAAATCAATACCTCTGGAGGTGGCGGGAAAAGTCTTTATGTCTTCTGCTTGGTCCCTGCATCAAAATTACGATGGCCTACTTGAGAGAAGTCGTTCTTTCACCTTAATGATGCTCATTAAAACGAAAGGCACACCCCTCGGCTTTAATATAAGAGCCTGCAGGATCAATCATGCTTGGTTTGTCCAAGTGGCATGAGAAACAACAACTCCATATTTTTATTTTTACAAATACCTTCTTTCGCATTTAAAAATATCGCTTTAAGCATACGTACATTACAGTTAGCCAATTTCTAAGAAAATCAACAAATATTTAGAAATATAGTACTGCATATTTAAAGACAACCACTTTTCAATTCTACACGTTAGAACAGCATATATCATTTGGTGCAGGGATTCTTTGTTACATCTTGGAGAACTTCTCCATTTTTTTTTTCAAAATCCGAATTTCTATTTTGTTCTTATAACGTAATTTTCAATGATTTTTCACTTCTCAGTTACCGAAAGGTTTGAAACATCAGATTTTTTTTCCTTGAGATACACATTTTCCAATGCTTGTAAATCACATTACTGATTTTTTTTAAATGTCGTCAGTTTTTGTTCCGCGAAACAAAATTTAAATTAAAATTGCTATGAAGATAATAGCCGTAATAATGTTTTTAAATTTGTTTGATTTCCAAATACTACCGAATAAAGACGTATTATTTTTACAGTTTTTTTTTTCTTAAGATAGAATGAAAGGTTAAATTTTCAAAAATTGTTCGTCTATGAATCATTTTTATTTATTTGGTTTGGTCAATTAGAGGTCTAATTACGGGCTTACTGGTTAAAGCTGATTCCAAACATTCATGCTAGGAGAGGTATTCGAAACCATGGACTCCAGCACTAAACAGTAAAAGGTAAATTTAGAAATAATTTGTATAAATGAGTATTGAATTATTGTTGTTGTTACTCATGCTCTTCCTTGAACAAGCCAAAGATGGGAGCCATAAACTACTCATATTACGGCAAGAGTAGCGTCTTTCGTTTTTATAAAAAAAAAAACACTGCTAGGGTGAAAGCACTGTTTTACTCAAAATGGATCCTCATAATTTAGAAGCAAGAACCAAGCAGAAGAATCCCAGAGGTATCGTCTGAGAAGTTAACCCTTTAAAGATCAGCTACATAAATTCTTTAGAATTTAAGGAAATAAGTAAATAAATATTATCTATCATCATCAGCAGCAGCATTGGCACGACCACCCTTTGTGGGCCTGGGCCTTCCTTAGAAGCTTTTCCCAATCTGCCCTTCTCCCAGCAATTGATCTCCAGTTCTTCATCATTAAGATGGCAAAATCTTCATCCACACAGTCTTTCCACCGTTTCTTATTCCTTCCGTTTGGTCTTTTATTGTGCATTAAAACCTCTCAAAGTTGTTCGTTCTAGGCTCATTCTCATTACATGTCCAGCCCATCTCCTTCTATTCAGCTTTATAGATTTGATAACATCATCACTATTAAAGATCTTATATAAATCTTATATAAATCTTATATAAAGATCTTATATAAATATTATCTATAAACCTTATAAATGCAAAATATTTTAAAAACTTTTTTTTTACAATCCTGAGAGGGTTTTGCATTGGACACCATAAGAGGGATTGAGGGGGGGTAACTGACAAACCCATCCCCTTGTACAGCGTGAACACAATACTTTTTAAAATTTTTAATTATATGGGAAGAACAATAAATTAGAGTTCTCAAAAAGTATAATAAATAAATAGTTCAACAATTTATAAGTGTTGTTTGAATAGATATTTTTATTTGGAGTCATAAGTGAAAAAAAATCGAATTAGTAACTTTCCAGATACAGCAAGTATAAATATATTTCAAAAGAAAAACAAAATTAAATGCAGTACTATTTTCTATTGTAAGCTTTAAATCTCAAAAACAAAAACATCGAAAAAACATTAATATTTCACCAAAAATTAGAGAAAAAAAATGTTTAACAAGAGGTTTTTCTGTGAAACCACTGTCCAGTAAAGGATTAAAGGATAATATCAGGGCTTCGAACCGTAATTTTTTTTGTTCCGGTTTTCGTTCCGGTTCAACTAAAAAATTAATATCGGTTCAGTTCCGGTTTTCGCTCCGCCAAAAATAACGGTTTTCGGTTCAGTTCCGGTTTTCGCTCCGCCAAAAATAACTGTTTTCGTTTCAGTTCCAAATGAATAATTTCATTTTATGTATATTCGTATTTGTACTAAAAATGTAATTCTATCAAAATTTAGAAGATTTTATTCTTTTTTAATTGGTACACTATGTGAATTGATACAAACAGCAGGTACGATAAGAGCGGCGAGCATTGGCATTGTTATCCATTATCAAAATCGCATTTGACAACTAGGTTCATGATTACCCACATTCGTCGTTTGACTCTCACATCGTGCACTTGGCCTTGCAATAATTATGTAAAAAATATATTATTTATTTAACATATGAAAATTGCCTCTAATTATTAATATATCTTCTAACGTGGTTTCACTGAGATTACTTCTGTTGTCTAGGAGAATAAATTTCAAACCTGAAAACGCTCTTTCAACACTAACTTGTGTAGCTGGAGCTAATAAAAACCACCATTGCAATCTTATACAAGTGCGGATATGTAATTATAAAGTTGACGTTAAATTAGAAAATATTGATAAGTTGGTAACAGTAACAAAATGACTGATAGATATATCGAACCGAAATAAACCGATATTTTTTTCGGTTCAGTTCCGGTTTTCGTTCCGACCAAAATAACGGTTTTTTTTCCGGTTTTCGGTTTTCGATTCAGTTCCGGTTCGAAGCCCTGAATATGACTTTTACTTGACCCAGTCACCCTTAAAGAACTCGAAGTATCTTACACTGGCTCGAACCCCAAACCCGCAGCATTTCATTTACGCAATCGCTGCTATTCTAAGTTCCTACGTGCTACGAGTATTGAATACCCTAAACCAACTATAATTTATACAGTTTCGTTATATATGCAAAGATTTAACAAGAAAAATTTAGCTTTCGCTTCTTCCCTTCATCTAGATGTGTTGGATCTTAAAATGCGTTACTGATGTTCACACTAGAATAAATAAACAACATATTTGTTATGAATGCTTCCTTAATATATAAACTGAAAGCTCATGATGGATGGGTAAACAGAACACAAAGCAATAAAAAAGGAGACGGGATGAAAAGCAACCACCAAAATGAAAGGAGGTTAAAAAATAATGATACCGCTATCAGAGTCTGCAATAATTTTTCATTCTTCAAGAATCTCTGTGAAATATCTCACATCACTTGCATTAGTTTCACCCGCATAAGTGCATCGATGAAAAAGCATCAGCGTTATACTGCTGAAGGTTGTCTCTGAGATACTAAGGCAATCGTAATTAATTGGATATGAAAATAGAACAAATAAATAAGCTCAGTTTAAAAAAAGGGAGATCAATTTTTCCATTTTCCCATTTTTTCAAATTTTAGGTCTTATTAACATCAATTCTTATTTTGTATTTTTGCTCATCCACTTCAATATTTTATAGGTAAAGCATCAATGAGAAATGTGTATTAGGCTTGTTTAAGAAACAGTAAAAAACTGACGAACATTGGTTATGTTATATTAATATTAGATTAATCATTCGTAAAGAGTATTTACATCCCTGATACCATTGAGATAGTAATTTATTAACACTGGAAAGTCAAACTCAGAGAACACAAGCTTTACTTCTTCCTTGTATAAGACGCATGTGAGTATTTAAATTTTACAATTTTCTTTTTAAAACTTTTTGAACAGATTATTTTGCCAGTTGAGAATTACTCCTCCAATTTTACATATATTTTATGGTTATAACAAAGATGAAAAATTTGTATTTGGCTTGATTTCAAACATAATAAAATTTTGGTAGAGTAGTTATCGTTATATTAATATTAGATTAATCATTCGTAAGACGAATTTGTATCCCTAATACCATTGAGATAGAAATTTATTAACACTGTAAAGTCAAACTCAGAGAACAGAAGCTTTTCCTTCTTTAAGCATGTAGGTAAAAATTTAAAATTTACTTTTAAAACTTTCCGAACCGTTTACTTTGCCATTTGAGAATTACTCCTCCAATTTTACCTCAATTTTATAGGTAAAAGAGAAATGAGAAATTTGTATTTAGATTTGATTTCAAACATAAAAAAAATTGTGGTATTTCAATTTTTTGTTGTATTAATATATAATAACCATTCGTAAGGGTGAGTTTTTTTCATTTAATACCATTCCAAGAAAGTAATTATTAACATTAAAATGTAAAAATTAGAGAACACAAGGCATTTATCTTCCTTGTATAAGACGAGTATTTAATTAAAATTAATCTTTTTAAAACTTTTGAAACTGTTTATTTTAACCAGTCTGAATTACCCTTCCAATTTTTTGCTTTCTTTTATGATTAAAAAACATAAAAGAAGAAATTTGTATTAGGCCTTGATTTAAAACAAAAATTATTGTAGTTAAACTGTCGTTGTATTATTATTCTCCTAATCATTTGTAAGATGGATTTGATTACTTAATACCATCTCACATCCAAGACACTCAAATGATATAGAAGACATGACATATAATAGAAATGTTTAGGCATTTGTCATTTCGGAGGATAACATTGAAAAGTCCTTTCTGGTAAAATTCTTTTGCGCGAGTCAACATAGTGACATGTGATGAAGTTTTAGTACTCTAAAAGGAGAATAGTAGTACTCAAAAGGTGCTATGCACTTTAAGTTGCTAAAACAGTTTAAATTGATTTAGTATGTAATTAAAAGGAAAATATATCAAATAGCGACATGTGAGAAAGTTTTAGGACTTAATACCCGAAAGGGGACGTGATAGTCTCGAAAGTGACTATGCCTTTTTGCTCCGTCCAACAGCCGTGATGCGACAGCAATTGCTTAACCCTTTAGCGGACAGTGGTTTCGTAGCAAAACCACCTATTAAACATCATTTGTTTTAAACTTTACTTTTTGGAGTACTTTACTTTATCTTTTTATAATTCCTTACGGCTCCAATCACATACATCTATGATGTATGGAAGCCAATGATGTAGAATCAAGAGCTTCTGCAATTAAAAAAAACTTTTTGGTGATATGGATGATTTTTTGATTATATATATATATATATATATATATATATATATATATATATATATATATATATATATATATATATATATTATGTTTTTGATATTTTAAATTCATAACAGATGATAGTTCTACGTTTATGTTTTTTTTCTTTTGAAATATATGTATTTAAACTTTCTGTACTTGAGAAGTCAGTAATTCAATTTATCTTACTTATGACCTCAAATAAATGTATCTATTCAAACAATACTTATAAGCTGTTAAGCTATTTATTTATTATACCAGTTTAAGGATTATCATTTATTGTTCTTCCAATATAGTTAAACTTTTAAAAAGGCATAATGTTCAAGCTGTACAAGGGGAGGGGTTAGTCAGTTAAACCACTCCTCAAACATGCCGTAGGTATCCTCCAAGGCAAACCCTTCTAAGGAATGTAAAGAAAACTTATATATTTTACATTTACAAGGTTCATAGATAACATTTATAAACAAATTACATTAAATTCCTATGAATTTATTCTGGTGACCTTTAAAGGGTTAATAGCTTTGTAAACTGTGTTTATTTTTGTAACCGTTGAGCGTAGAGCCATCTGTAAATATATGTAATACAATAGTGTTCGCTGAGAGCGAGGGGATTAAATCGGCCATATATTCTGTTTTTTCTTGGTTTTCTTTAAATAAGTTTGGACGACGTTTAGAGTGAAAATATTCAAAGTCATTGTAGTAAGTAAATTCTCCAGTCCTTTAATCATAAATCTTATTCGGTTGTCATTTTCCCAACGCTGATCCAATCCATATTTATTTAATTCTATTTCATTGCGTTTAAGTATTTTGGTATGCCCCTCATTCACATTATTCTTATTTATTATACATTCCACTAAGTCTAAACATCTCACTCTATTTAAGTTGCTCAAAAAGTTTTAATTGATTTAGTATGTAATCAAAAAAAAATATATAAAATGACATGGAATCAATAAAGAGAATGGTTTTATT
The DNA here is from genome assembly GCA_032207245.1 of Pardosa pseudoannulata. Taxonomy (NCBI): domain Eukaryota; kingdom Metazoa; phylum Arthropoda; class Arachnida; order Araneae; family Lycosidae; genus Pardosa; species Pardosa pseudoannulata. The sequence goes on along the minus strand of CM063506.1, from coordinate 79,604,632 downwards.
CACAATACTTTATAAATGGCTGAGTTTTATTCAACCTGTTTTTATGTCTGCTACAATAAGACCTTATTAACCCATATTGTACCACACCAACTAAATATTTCTGTAAGTTATTAAAACTTAATCCATATCATTAATATGGTGTAACTAAGTATATAAAACCAAAATTTTGAAAAAATATTTTTAATTTTTTATGTAATTGGCTGTCCTATAAATAGGACAACGGTGCATTACACTACTAAAACTTAACAAATATCACTTACATTGCAGTAAGCTGATCATAGATGAAATTTGGGGAAACATAGAAAACAAAATCCAACATTACATTTTAAGCATACTGTTGTAGGTTTTCTCTTGCAGTTATTGAACTGGCAGTAAGAGAGTAAGTTTATCTTGCAAAAAATCTCCAGTTTTCTGAATAGAATAGATATCTATTTATCCCTTGTCGTGTCCAGGTGTGTGAACAGTTGTTTGAACTGGTTTTCATTGAAAGATAAGAAAAGAATGTGCGCTATCAATGCAATATCGAATTCATAGAAAAAGTAATCAGGATTGGACAGTCGTCTTAATTTTAGGGTACCTTTTTTATACTTAAAAAATACACGTGTAAAATATATTTTTCAACAAAAATTTTCAGCTACATTATTAGCTCTGTTTTTAAACTAAAAGTAACCTCCACAATGTTTAAATAATAATAATAATAAATATAAAATTAAAGATTAAAAAATGACAATTTTTAAGAGGTTGCTGAAAATAAATTTAACAATATAATATAATTTGATTTCTCAGTTTTTTTGTTACTAATCTAAAGTGTGCCTATTTTAAAGGTCTTAAAATAAAATCCACTCAGAAAATATTTATAACTTCATTATTAAATGGAATTTTATTTGCTGTCCTATTTATAGGACAGCGGTCCGATATGGGTTAACTAGAAAAGTACAATTATGATCCCTTAGAACGAGAATAACTTTAAAAATATATAATTGACAATATTGTTCAAAATTTCTAAGTAGTTCTGTTTTGGAACGCTTTCCTTATATATTGTACGAAATAGATTCATTTTATTTATAAATGCTGATAAAGTTTATTAGCTTTAAGTTACGAAACGTTTAACTTTTAATATACTTTAAAAAAAAAAGATTGGCAGTTTTCCGAATAAGAGAGTTGAATATTTTGCCGCTATACCTCTTTAGAGGAACGAACATGTGTTACTATAATAAAAGGAACTAAAGCGATTTTCGAAACATGGGAAATGAAACCTGTGCTGTATTGAAAGAACAGGTGTTATTGATGGGCCATGGAGTTCCTTGCACCGTGATATATAAAAAATTGCATAATAAGAACGATTTTCACATTTTTCTGTGCTCGATATTCATTCCTGTTGTTGTAAAGAGATTACTTTTCCAACACCGTCGTTTTGTTTGTACAGTCTATATATTCTAATTTAAGTAGAGTTACTGATATTCGATCGAATCGATTCTACCTAATTAAGGTATAATATTTAAGGTATTATATTATATAAAACTGAAAATAATAGTGATATATTTTAATTTAATATAAATATATTCCATTATCTATTCTATTCCACTAAATATGGCTATAACTATGATTTTTAAAGTATGACTATGATTTTTAAAGATCATGATTTAATTTGATTTGATTTTAGTATCAAAGCGCTTATCATGGCCATAACTTAGAATCTGATGTTTTAACTGTATCTTCTAATTAACGAATTGTAAAAGATTATTATATTGTGTTATTAAGAACTGTATCATTTTTATACTTAACTGGATTATTAAAATATTTTATCGGAAGTGAGTGTCACACGACCTGGAATGTATATAATTAATAACACCAATAATGTCACTAAGTCGCAAAATATGACTTTCTAAGTATAATATAAATCAACAATAATAAAAATTAACATATTTGTTTATCGATATACGTCTGTCTATTTCTAGTTGACTTTCTTAAGAAAGCTGTTTACTCAACCTTGAGCCAGGATGCCACATATGACCTGAAGCTACGATAACAACACTGAGTGGCTAAGAAGCTACGGCTGACGTACGAGATACCCGTTAAGGTTCGATTTAAATTAGTGCAACCAAGTAAGAAGTAGTTATTACAGATGTAAGTTTAATACTACCAAGAAGGATATCGTTCACTCGGAGACTTAGAATGCGTGAAACCAGTACCAGGTAAAGGAAGCTCGCCTCTAAGGGGACACTCTGTGAAAGTAATATTATCGAATAAGTCATAGTCGGCTTTTGTCTTAGAAAAAGGAAGATGATTTTACTCATAAAAGGTCATAATCAGCAGCAGTTTCTAGTCAATTTATCGATGAGCACCGGATTATGCAAGAGAATATTACGATTTTGGATACTGGACCACGTACTTTATGGTTCTTGGCAGGCATTTTATGATTATTAAATCTAAAGTTATTTAAGATGATGCATGAAGAAGATAGAAACTGAATATAAAAAATCATCTGTATTACCTTTAGGAAATTGACTTATTTTTATTGTTCTCGTCTTATGCAACTTGGTCAAACCAAGCACGATTGAGCCGGAGCTTACTCAATTTAAGGCAAAGGGTTGTGCCTTTCGTTTTAATGATCACATCAGGGGTGAAAGTACAATTTACGCTCAAGAGAGTCCTCTTAATTTTGAAGTCGGGGCCAAGCTGAAGACCCATAAGCTTGGACCGCCACCCCCAGACGTATTGATTGAGAACCTGAAGGACATTGTGACCACGGACATATTTTACGTGCCACAGTGACCTTTAACGAGCACGGCGGACGTCAGGCCGGCTTAGGCTCCGAAACCGCAATTCTCCAGCTAAGAGAGCATTGTCTTATCCGACTGAGCTACTGCGGGTCCCAATTCTTATTACTAACACTGTTATTCTAGTTGTTCTGAATAAGTATAAAAATTCAAAGTTCAACCACTACTTGTGATCGTATATGTTTGAGAAACTATATTATGGAAGTATATGGTAATCCAAGAACAATAGTATAATAATATAGCGTCTTTGCGAAGTATGAGATAGTCACATAAACTCCTGAACAATAATTAGAAATTAAAACTTTTTTAGTTTTTTAACTAACCTTTATTATCAATAATACATCTCCTAGCAAGTGGAACAAATACTTAGATATACTTAACATGCAGCTATATAATAAAGCTAATCAATCCATTTAAGGGAAGTAGTACCCAACTTGGTACCCTTTTTCGAATCATGAAATATTTATAATTACTGCTTTTATTCTATTCATTATTTAATAAAGTATTTTGCGACTCTTAAAACAAATTTTTACAAGTTCGTTAATAGTATTCTAACAATAAATAACTACTTGATTTTTCTGTTTCAAGTACATCTTTTAACCCTCCGAGTGGAACACACCGAGGAAAAATGTCTCCAAAAATACGCTAAAGGTTTACTGTGTCAGTGGCCAAAGCGTTCTATGATTTTTTACTTCACCCCTTGTCGACTACAATGGAATATGGGAAACCTACCCTCGTTATTTTCCCTTTACTTCTGGTTATAAATAGATATTTAAATAGATATTATAGAATTGTTGATTTTTAATACATATAGAGCTCGTCAAGTCTAAGATCATCCCATAAGAAATAATGGATTGTAAAAGTACAACTAAAAATATTCTTTAAGAGAATTATTTATATTTTTTTACGAAAATCATCTAAGATATTTAAGTGGTGCAATTAGAGGTACATCTGTTACCGCAAACGAAATACTTCGAAATAGAGATTTACAAAGCCATGAAAAGCTATCAGCGTCTTTGTGTCTCAGGGAGTAGGGATGCATCACTCAATAAATGTCAGTCAAAGAGGGGTGCAGATCCTAAACAATCGACCTGGCCCTCCTACCTCAAACACTGGCAGAAAAGTACATTACATCCATTTTCGGAACGTTTTTGGAGGTCAAAAATTGTACGTGACAACCACTTTGAAGACATCATCGATTTGGTGGAATTGTAAATGAGAACCGCTTAGAGGGTTAAATTTACATTATAGAAATCAAATGTAAAACATGAAACACTTTTGAAATACTTATATTAGAAAGTAAAGTTTCATATTAAATTGAAGATAAATATCTTTTTTTCTATAGATATAACTAAAGATATCCGAAAACATAAAAGTTATAAAATATATCACTCATATTCATATAATTCAGGTTGAACATTAAAATAACATTGTTTATCATGCTATAAAATAAAATATATCTTTACTATGAATGAAGTTTATAATATAAAAAAAAATTCTAATATTTGGTATAAGAAATTAGTATCTAAATTTTCTTTACTTAGTGAATGCATTTGTTATTTTCATTTAAATATTGTTTTATACAACAAAATTGAATAATTATAAAAAATTACACATTTGTTAATGAACTAGAACAAATCTATTTTAAACATAGCAGAATGTCATTTTTACCACTAAGTCAAAAACCTAGATTGCTGAGGCCGGTGCAGAGTATTATTACTCTTACCACTAAGTGAAAAATTATAAATATTTTTCAGCTTCAAAGGTACAATATTTTTTTTGTTCTATTGTTGACAACTAAGCTTAATAACATCTTTTAGGACATGATATTAAAGTGGAAAAAGACCATAAGACTTATCTACCACTATTTTATTTACAAGATATGTACAGCATATACAGGATGGCCATAACGGTGTTCGGTAGCGCGATCTATTTGCGAGAAGGACGCCATATTTTGTAAGAAGATTAAACAAGACGGGGGACAAAGGATTCCGCGAAAAAACAAATTAGTTCCAAAAGTCATCACTAGGGGAATGCTTGGCGCTGTTATAGAAAACAAGTTGTTAACAAATGCAAATTAATACGGAATAAAATTACCTTTTATTATGCACATTTTCTGATTTAATTCAAGTAGAATATGGCAACACTTTTTAAAAAGAGTAAAATCTACATAAACACCGATAAAGTCTCGTGATCTGCAATATCACGTACGCTGAACAGAAAAGAAGTACTTTATTCAAATTTCACGTTACATCCATTGGCACATTTAAGAAATTAATTTCCGTACTGATTTGCGTTTGTTAACACTCTATTTTCTATTAAACAGCGCCAAATATTCCCCTAGCGGTGACTTTAGAAACTAATTTGTTTTTTCGCGGACACCTTCAGCCCCCGTTTTCTTTAATCTTCCTACAAAATGTGGTGTCATTCTCGCCAATAGATCGCGTTACAGAAGACTGTGAGCACTGTCAGTTTAATTATGGTAAATTAGCGGCAGCAAAACAGCCTAACCACTTCAAACTGCCGAGATACTAGTGGTTGGTGCTGGTTATTTATACCCGTCGGGAAAGTGCCTGTCTACTTCTTCGCTCCGGAAATTTGCATTTCCCACATGGAAAATTTATATATCATAGAGCAGAAGATGCAACCATGGTGAATGCGGTTTATATTGAAGAGTGACGCCACAATATAAATCTGATTAAACATATAGCTAAATAAATCTTACTTATGTATCCTTTACTTTCTTTAAACATATATTGTAGCATTCTGGGGCTCTAAGTGAGCTCGAAAAGGAATAGCGGAGGCCTACGTACAGACTAATGATATTTATTTAGAAACACAATGTTCAAGTTATGATAAATACAGATGAAATGATGAATATTGTTACCAATTTATGAAGCGTAGCGTTCGTGGATTGAGTAGACTTTGAATTAAGACAGCAAAAATAACAGCACTTTATTCGTAATGCAGGGAAACACGAATACAGCAGCCAACACCGCGAGAACTAGCTAGCACAGGCGATAGTTCACTAAAACTCTTATCCCCAAACAACGTAGGTCTTTACCTCTACAAATTTCTCAGCTAACTGAACTTCGATCAGGATCGGCCCCCTGTATTTATATCCTCGGGAGAAACTGGAATATTCTAGAAAGTACTAGGTACAAACGGTTACCAAGAAAATCACCAAGTCGCCAAATTTGGCGATAAATCGCCAAACTTGGCGCCAAAAATTAGTCGCCAAAAACATCGCCTACGAGCCAATATCTCGCCAAATACATGATTTACCCATTATAATACACAGTATACGGCAAAAATACATGCCAACTTGCGAAATTCGTAACATTATCTACAATGAAAATGATGATCATTGCAGGAATCAGCTTCCTAAGAGAAAAAAAGGGTGGGGGAGGACAATCTCAGTCGCTCCGTCGATGTTCTCTGCAGATGAGCTCGCAGGAGACTCGATCGGTCAAAAATCCTCTCTGGGCCTCGAACTCTCTTCTTTTATATCGTCGTCTGACAGCAAAATATCCATCTCAGCTGATCGGACAGCTGGTTGATGACGTGGTGGAGAAAGCGCTCTCTGTCGCCAGCAGGTGTCAAGGAAGTTTGCCGTAATCGGGAGCAATCTCGCCGATCATTAATCGATGTCCCTTGACAAACCTTTGGAGAACAAAATAAGCAGTATTGCTGCTTCCCTTAAAATGTAGAGGATTGCTGTCTTGTGAAACTCTTTCTTCGGGATGTCATTGAAACTAACACTAGGAACACTTCGCCAGCATCCTAATGAATTTCTCCGACAGAATGATTGAGATGGTCCTCGGTGTCAACAATCCTCCATTCAGCATCTTATTCTGCGCAAAACAACGTCCTTTCACTAGGTAAACAAGAGCTAAGTTCATGTGCTCACAAAAGGCACGTTTGCTATTTTTCTACTTTATGCCGGTTTTTCACACGGTCGTAGATAAGTCTGTATCTGGAAATTTAATGTAACGAGAGATCTTTACAATATCTTTACATAAAGAAAGATAGAAAAATGATCTAACCTGTTTAAAACTATTTGGTTTGTCTTAATAATATATATTCCTTTGAAAAAATATATTTAGATGTTTTAAATATACCTGGAACTATATTTTATTTAGTATTAAATATTTAAAAATGTCTTTCGGAAAAAAGAATATATGCGAAAAATCTGAAATTAGAAATTTAAAGAATCGATAAATTGTGTATTTATAACTATTTATCTTATTTCTTCCTTTCACCTACCAAATCTGTTCCCATATTCCTCCTAAAAAGAATCCAATATCCAGCCTTCTCGAGCAAATAAATGATACTCTAGAGTCTAGAGTGAAAACACAGTTTCCGAGCAGAATTTTCCTTTGTTTCCTAAAGTGTAAAGAATTTAGCCTCCTTCTGATAATAGTGAAAGAGCAAAAGAGGGAATAAGACAAAAACATTGCACTCTAAACAGGAAATTGTTTTCCCTAGTAGGCATTTAGTTTTTGTAAAAGCCGCTATGATTTAGAGTTTCTTATGTTATGAGTTCATTCTATGCGAGGGGTATGTTTAAACGGTGATTTCTTTTCCTATAAAATAGCCTATTACAAAGTAAATTATTTTGTATTGCTTTGTAAAGCTTTATTGGTTCTGTTGCATTTAGTTAAAATATACCATGCGCATTCAGAAAGTAAGTTTCCCTATATAAAAGAAAAAAAAGAACTCACACTTATATGGCCATATTTATTGACAACAAGCACAGCAATATTTCAGCTATTTTTCAACATAGCCACCAGCAGAATTGAGACGCATGTCGTATTGTGGGATCAACTTTTCTATACCTCTGTCGCAGAACTCTAACGCTTGTGAATGGAACCAACCTTCCCAGGACACCGTGCACATCCCTTTCCGTAACGACAGCGTCTGTTTCAATTTGGTCCTGACCGAAGATCCACTATGATGCCAATGCATTGACTGCTGCTTGGTTTCCGGGGTAAAGTGCGAAATCCAAGTCTCATTGCCCGTGACGATCCTGTCGAGGAACTCGTCGCCATCATCGTGATACCGTAGCAGAAATATCAGTGTTTCTCCTAAGCGTTGAATTTTGCGTTGGGGTTTCAGTTTCACCTCATAGACTTGACAGAGCTGAAGATGAATTTCATTTGGCGCAATGCTTTGTGTACTCAAGATCACCGACCGAACTTTGCAGGCGGCGGTAGAATGAATTACAGTTTCCATTTCGGACCCCTGCTACCCCGCTACTGGCACGAATCGGGATTTGTCCAGCTACCCTATGATTAATACGTCATAGATCTGTTATGCACGCGCAATTAACACGGCTAATTACTTTAAAGGGGAAAGCATCGATAAACTTACTTCCTGTATGCGCCTCGCGTACTCATGAGATTAACAAAAAGTAATAAGAGATTTGAAAAAAATTTTTAAATTTTACAACTCCTCTTCAACCTCCACTCAAAATACAGTTTCTTTTAAGTTAAAGAGTTTTTTGCTGGATGAGATCCCGCCTACCCTCCCTCATCCCTTTGGACTAACTTTCTCTTGGTATTTTCCAATTAATTTTACAATTTACACTAAATCACAAATTTGTGATGAAAATCACACTCAGTTTATTTAATTTGTGATTAAGTGAATGTTTCAGTCTATTTAGTATGAATGTTATGTGTTTCCTTTGTGTTTTCTTTGTTAATTCAATTAGATTTTAAATATTCAATTTTTGTAACATTTTTCCTCAAAATGCTTTTTTGTTTATGTATCAATTTGTTGAGTTACGATCCACTCGCCAGATTTCAAACGCCACGCTGCAAGCACGCCACGCACGCAAGCTGCAAGCACGCCAATTTCGCCAAATGTGGTTGAAGCACCAACAAGATCCATGATTAGAAACAGGAGAGTGGGCTAAGAAGAGGAGTTGAAAAAGTTACACAAGGAGAGTTGGATGCAAATATCATATAAATTATACAATAACGCGATGTCACACGGTAGGGCAAATCTCATTTTATGACAATTCTGGCTTTAGTTTCAAACAGAAAGGCACTTTATTGTTTGTCTATTGGCTGTTGTAAACATAAAAATGAACTGGAAGGGCTTTATAGTAGTTCGTGACGTTGCTACAAATTGCTCTATAGATACAGATTGTTTGGACACGGTGGAATCAGGAGAAAATGTTAGGCGACCATACTTAAACCATTATCGTCAAGATGGCGGGGGAACCCAGTTCTTTAGTAAAGCCGGAACTGGTTAAGTACTGTTGAAGCACCAACTGGTTGAAGCACCAACAAGATCCATGATTAGAAACAGGAGAGTGGGCTAAGAAGAGGAGTTGAAAAAGTGAAGAACTACTAGAAGTCATACGTGGCACTTTGATTTACGTAGTACACATTTAAATTTGTAATATACTAACACTTTATATTTTCCTATATTTTCTTTTCTAAAAAGTACAAATAATTTGCATTTCTACTATAAACTACTCTGAGAAATAGTTTCGATGCTTTAAATAAATCTACAAACTATATATTTTAGTTAGTATTAAATATTTTAAAATGTATTTCATAATAGAGCCATAATGAGGAAATTCTGAAATCAGAACTTTAAACAAGTAGTTGGTTTGGTTTGGTTTGGAGCGCTACGGTCTATTGTTTTGCACACGAGGGCTAATGAGACCGGGACCTACAGTTTAAAGCCGATTCCGAATGGCTACGAACATCCATGCCATAGTGGGATTCGAACCCATGAACTCTGGTACCGACGATGAGCGCCCTAACCAATCAGCTAGCTTTCGGCTCAAAGAAGTAGTTAAAAAGTATGACATTTATAACAATTTATCTTATTTCCCCATTCATCTCGTAAATTTTGTCCACATTTCTGAAAAGAATTTAATACATTTGCCAGACGTAAGGAACGAGTGAAGTTCAAATATTAACACTATATGTTTCTGTAATTTTTAGAATATTAGAAGTGCAGTTTTACTCTTTCTGCTTAAATAAACTTAATTTTTATTAATTCAGCACCTTTGATTAGATTGAATGGGACAATGTCGGCAATAACAGCAAAAATTTAAAAACAGGTTTAATGACTCAAATAAGCAATTTTTTGTGTGCAACACAATATTATTGGGAGTTTTACACGAAATGTTAGTTTATAATCAAACAAAAGTAAATAAATGACAAAAACATTTGTTACAATTTTATAATTATTACGCATTATTTTCGGTATGCCCTGTTTCAAAGCGTGGTGCAGGACACAGTGCAGATTTTAACATGCAGTTTTTGAAGCAATATAATGTTTCTTTCCTTATTCCCTGTTTATAACATTGTTTACATGTAAGCCGGTAATTGCACATTTGTGCCGCTATAGCCGTAATGTCTAAAAACGACCGTTTCGTTTTGAACAGCTATTGCCTCATGCCACATAGTGAACTTCGCCTTGACGGCTATAGACGAATGTATTCGTCAACGTATTAACATCCAGTCCTCTCTGTGATGAGGTGATTTAGATCTGTTATATAATTGATTAATTCATACAAGAAGTAAAATGTTCGGGATCTAAATCTGACCTCATCACATCTTTGTAAAGAGATATAGGACCATAAATTTATATTCAACGGATATTGTTGTCTTGTAAGGTGGTCTCGGGTTCTGAACCCAGTCCCAGATTAGAATCCCGTCTCCGTACTTGACATTAAATAAGAATGTACCTTTGTGGAGTATTAATGAGTCCCTAAGGGACAGTGCCCAATTAGAAGGGATAAGGTTTTTCACGTTGGCAGTCTCAAGGCGGGGTTTAAGCAGTGAGATTCTTACAACTATCCCGATTGGACGATAAGAAGGAAGAGGAGACGAGGTTGGAATAAATAAATATGAAAAATCTAAAAAAAATTGAGAGGAGGTTGGGAGGACCGAAAGAAGGTGTTCGAGAGTCGAGAGTCCAGTCGGGGTCAGACGGAAGTTGTTCGTGAGTCGAGAAGAGAAGAGGTTCGGAAGTCGAGACGAAAAGAGGAGTCCGACGGAACGAGTGCGAGAGTCCAGCCAAGTCCGACAGGAAGTGTTCCTGAGACCGACGGATGATCCATAGATTCCCACTCCTGATCAGCCATACATACCCTTCAACCAGCAGTGTTCCGGGCCCAACCTTTTAACCCACAGAGGTACACCATTTTTACATACATTTTGAAACTAAGATTAGGTTCTTTCTCTATTTACAAAATTACTTAAGTATAAAAAAATTGTCAGAACTAATTTAGAAAATGTGGACAAAGCTTATTTTATGAAATTTAGCATCAGTTTTGTATGTACATATATATATATATATATATATATATATATATATATATATATATATATATTATCATAAATTTACTTTTTTATATTAAGCTAGTTTCGGAGGCTGTTAATTTAGCTTTTAGTTTATCTTTATATTTATGTCTGTAGTTTCTCAGAACCTGTGGTTAAATTTAGTACAAAAATACTTTACACAACGCAATTAAAAATAAATCACCACTATACATTTGATCACAGGTTGATACTCAAATATAAATGAGGACTACACGACACTCTCGAGAACATAAATAATTGTGAGTCTAAAGTTGAATAAGAACTCGGGTTTCTCCTTTGTTTCCCCACTTTCAAAAATTTATATTTCTTCTGATAATGGTAGAAGAAAATAAAGAATAGGGCAAAATCATCCCCCTCTAAACAGGAGATTGTTTACTCTTTCAGGCGTTTTAGCTCTAGATTAATCCTTTATGATTTAGAGTTTCTTACTTCACGATTTCATTTTAATGAAGATATATGCTTAAACGGTGATTTCTATTCTTATGAGAACGCCAACAATCTTAGTAAATTAGCTCGTATTTTTCTCTTCTAAAGCTTTATCATTTGTGCTGTCTTTAATTAAAATATGCCTTAAGGGAAAAAAAGAGGAAAGGGAAAGATTATTAAAAACTAAGCATGATTTTTTTGCTTTTACATAATACTCAATTAACTATGTAATATAATTAAATACCTTTTTATAGGCATACATTTTCAAAGGCAAAATTGTATTATTTACAGTAGAAACTCTTTATTTATATTGAAAATTAAAAATACGCAAAAATGAAGATAACAGAGTGTATGCAATTTAAAAAAAATAATCAGTACTTTCTATCCATTTATTTTTATAGTATAAATCTTATTATTGTGAATAAAAAACATTTAATTTTTCAATTAGGAATACGTGAAAATAAAAATTACCTGAATAGGTGCAATTATTAAAAACTAATCTGTAGAAATAAATCAAATTATAAATCTTCAAATTCTAAGAGTAAAATGACTAAACATATAAAGTGTTCTTTTTTTCCAAATCTCATAAGTTCGAATCACACTGATAACTAGAATGTATGTGGTCTTAGAGAGTAAGTTCTATTTTTTTTTTTCAAACAGGAATTTGTTTTCCATATTAAGCGTTTAGCCCTCGGATAATCCATTATGATATAAAATGTCTTTGATCATAAATTTATTTTATGAGAGTAATATATTTAAATGAAATTTTCTTTTCCTTTGAGATAGCCTGTAATCAAAATAAATTAGATTGTTAGTGTTTTTTCATGCAAAATATTAAATCTTGTAATGCATTTAATTAAAATATATCCTAATAGGATCAAGAAAACAGAAAATTGAAGGATTAGTGGAAGTTATCCATCAACATTTGCATTTACATAATAGGCAATTAAACTTGAAATATAATTAAGAAATGATTTTCAATGCTTTTATTTATAAAAAAAGAAATCGTATTGTTGTTAAGAATATGAAAAAATCCCCTATATAATAATAATTAAATCATTGTTAAATTTGTTATTATTATTATTATTATTACTACTTCATTGTGTTTTGATAAATTTTGGTCCATTTAAAAGTCTCCTTCCTGTTTTCCCTACTTTATAAGATCCTGAATAAATTTCCTTCAAACTAAAGTAGATCCAAAATAATTCATATCCCCTGTATAATAATAGTCTAAGTTATGTGTTCATCTGCCCTCGAATTTATGAAAATGTTGGATCTGGAATGGATAGAGGCATCCATATTATATTCTTGATGCGTCAGGGTTAGCAAAATTCAGAGCGAGTAAACGTTTATTTTCTCCTTAACTATCGATCCAATTCAAAAATAAATTGGTATAAATATGCTTCATATCACAGCGAAAAATACTATTAAAACGTTCGAAATCCACCCCTTCCCCCCTTTTGGAGCGTTTAATGACATTATATCAAGTTCCATTTTAAGATCAGTCTATTAAATTTATCACATAATAAATAGCTAAAACTAACGATTTATTCAGCATTATGACGCCATTAATTTGACCATCTCACTTAATCATTTCTTATTTTAAATTACATAAATATCGTCAACATTATTTTCATACGTTTTATCACTGAATTTGGATATTACGTTTGGCTTCAATATTTGATTATATATTTATATATATATATATATATATATATATATATATATATATATATATATATATATATATATATATATATATATATATATATATATATATATATATATATATATATATATATATATATATATATACATATATATACATATATATATATATATATATATATAAATATATATACATATATATATATATATAATATATATATATAATATATATATATATATATATATATATATATATATATATATATACATATATATAATATATATATATATATATATATATATATATATATATATATATATATATATATATATATATATATATATATATATATATATATATATAAATATATATATATATATATATATATATATATATATATATATATATATATATATATATATATATATATATATATTATATATATATATGTATATATATATATATATATATATATATATATATATATATATGTATATATATGTATATATATATATATATATATATATATATATATATATATATATATATATATATATATATATATAATATATATATATATATATATATATACGTTATATAATTTTAAATTAAATCATCAATTATTATTTCTTTCGAGATAATTCTCAGCCAAAAAACAAACCACTTTTTAACCTGCCTCATAGGAAACTTTACAATTCTGAAAAATAAAACAAATTACTGATCCCGTCATATGACGGACTATATGCTAGTCAATTAATATTTTAAATTTAAAATGCGCAAAAAAACGTTTTCCTATAGTTAATTATTATATAATTAACTAGGTCAATAAATGAATTTATAGGTCGCTCTCTGATCTAACAGTATATTGACAAACCATGTAAAAGGTTCATTTTCTTAAGACCATGTGTTCAAATAACACTTATGACACTTATGGCTAAAATGTTTCAGGTTGTACAGAGTAGGTAGGATTTCGCTGTCTCTATTATAGTAAAATTAAGATCATAATACTATAAACTATTAGCATTCTTATATAAAATTCATAAATTTTCACTAGAATCAGAAGTAGATAAACGATGGTTTTTACAATTGGAGCTTGGGAATTGGGATTTTGAATCCCAGATCCAGCATTTATTTACGTGTTCGGAATAATCTTTAATGCATTTCACCACCTTAAATTGCTCAATTTTGCTCAATTTTACTAGACTTTTCATCATTTTATTAAATAGAACACATTTTAAAAATATGCACTATTTTTGATCTACTTTAGTTAAATGGGAATTTAGTCAGCATCTTATAAATAGAGAAAAACAGTAGGTAGACATTTAAATGGCCCGAAATTTTTCAAAACTGTATAAAAATGAATAATTCTTATAAATACATATTAATGAAGTTATAATAACATTAAAGTTACTTATAGTGAGTGCAGCGTAAAAAATATGAATGAATTCGCTAGATTGTAAAAGGTTGATGGATTTAGTTTAAAAAGGTTGAAAATAAAAGAGTCCCGTAGGACACGAAAAGTTGACTAAGGATTTTATTGACAAACTTCAAACGCATAACTATTTCTAGCTTAGGAAAAGAGCCCTGAACAGTGTACAAACATATAACCAAACACACTTACCGCAGTAGATATCAGTCTCATTATCCCTCGGGTATCAATACAATATACATATGCATTCCAAACAACCAACATTTCATACCATAGAACAAAATTACAATACTATCACGCGCAATTACGAAATCTATAACAAGGAAAAATAATAAAAGTGAAAATATCCATTTTTCTCATACAATAAAAATATGTAAATATAAGATCAAAACAAGATAGGTTTTTATTGTCCGAAAATTAAATTAATCTTTTAAAACTAATATTAATTTTTATTTTAAGTTCTAATTCAATTCTCGATTAATTTTGGAGATATATAAGAGTTTTAGTGTAGTTACGTTATTTTTATTGTTCACAAAATTTCCAAAGTTTCTGTTTTAAAAATGTGTGTAAAATATATGTTGATTATAATTGTATCGTCTTATTTTGTAAAAATTATATTCATTGTCCACGTTACGGCCAAAGCCCGACGTTCGGCCAGTTCCCGAATTGGCCTGCCAAATTTCGAAATAGGCAATATCGCCTCACAATGACAGGCCAATGTCCAATCATTCCTTGATTTCGGGGTTTTGCCAGCCAGTTCGGGAACAGGCGTGGGCCAAAGTCAGAAAAAAAAGGTCATGAGCAAATTTTGGGTGTTTGTATACCGTAATGCTAATGATAACTTTTGTGACATTTTGAATTGCACAACAGTGTGTTATTTTTACATCTGCAGCGACTTGTTGAGCTCTTGGTAGTGCAACTGCATCGAGTGTAGCCTTGGCCGCCGTTAGGCGATTGTGAAGAGGCAATGGTTCGTAATGATTTTTCGTGATTCGATACATGGATGCTAGATACACTGAAAATATAACACACCGTCCTTGCTACCGTGAGCATGCACTCATCAAGCCATAATCGACAGCTGAGATCAATACCGAACAGTCTTGCTTCATCACATCGAACATTGGCCGGGGAGTTCCGAGCACTTCGGAAAGTGGTCGACAAAAGTCGCATATACGCTATTCATTTCCAGTACATCGGACACTGGCCACACAACCCTGTCAATGTGCGATTTGGCTGCCAATTCGAGAACTGGCCGGGTTTCGGGCTTTGTCCGTAAGATATATAGATGAATAGATGATCCGACAGACGTTGTCCTGTTTTAACTCTGTAAATCCAGAAATTGTAAATTTTTTAAATAAATTATAAATTGGACCTTATCTGATGAAAAAGTAAGAAAACAATTATTTTAAAAGTACTTGACGCTCCCACGCGTACAGTCATCAAAAACGTAATTACATGAAAATAAAGTTCCCACATTGCCTGTACGGGGATCCGATCTTGGGACTTGAGACTGAGTCTACTGACCGCCCTTGTATCTGTCTTAACGCCTCTATTTGTCTCTGAATCCACCACTGCCTAATGGGAGATATCACTTGTTGATATATTATGATTTATTAAAATACGAAACTCCGACTATACATGGACAACGCCGGGTACTTCAAACAGTACATAACATGATCGGATAATGCATACCGAATATACGTAAAGGCAAGTACAAAAGATTTTATATTTATACTTGACGATCCGACAGGCGTTGTCCTGTTTTGACGCTGTAAATCCAAATATTATAAAATGTGTTTAAATAAATTATAAATTGGACCGTTTTGATAGAAAAGTAAGGAAATGTTTTAAAATACTTGATGCCACCACGATTACAGTCATCACAAACGTAATTAGATTAAACTAAATTTTCCACATCTCCTGTACGGGGATTTTATCCTAGGGCACATTGCTCTGACCACTGAACCACAAATAAGTTGGCAGTGAAGAGTTTCAAGTGCAATTCTGGATTTTTAATAAAAAAAACCATTTTATATCGGATCAAACTATGAATCTAAACTATTCTCGGATAAACTTAATTGCATCACAAAATTTCATCAAAATCAGTACAGCCGTTTAGGAGGAGTTATATTACAGATACAGGGACAGAATAATTTTATATTATTTTACGCTGACCACTGCTCCACAGATACGTTAACAGCGAAGTCTTTCAAACGGTATTATAATAATCTCAATAAGGGATCATTTCTATGATTTCAATAAAAAAACATTTTCTATTGGATCAGATTGTGAATCTAAACCATTCTCTAATCAACTTATAATTACATACCAAAATTTCATCAAAATCAGACTAACCATTTAGGAAGTGTTCGATTACAAGCACACGGAGAGAAAATTTTTTATACAAAGATGTGCGAAAGTATTCACTTTTCAATTTCAGTTATTACAATTAAAACTATTCTGTAAAATTCTATAAAATAGAAATATTCAATTTTTAGTTAAATTTTGCAAAGATGAATACCATCGTCACCTTAACCCTTTAACGGACAGTGGTTTGGTAGCAAAACCACCTATTAAGCATCTTTTTCTTTTAAACTTTACTTTTTGGATTACTTTACTTTATCTTTTTATAATTATTTACGGCTC
>CM063506.1:79564834-79582334 GCA_032207245.1 Pardosa pseudoannulata | reverse complement strand
CTACGGTCTTTAAGCATTAAGCCCGATATCATTAGACCACGTGTTGCTAAATAGTAGACCGTAGAGCTCCATACCTCATTTTAACACAAAATCTTTCATTTCTTTGTGACAAAAACATGCTTATTTAATTTTCATCCCGCATTTCCAGCAATTCAATGTAGCAAAAAAATTTGCTAGATTTTTAATGTGTTTTTTCTTCCTTATTAAAAGAATTTGGCTTTTCAGTTTAAAGGAAAAATTATACACAGATTAGACATTTAAGTAAATGATTTATGACTAAACTATTATATTTATATTAGATAACAGAATGAAATATAATTTTATAAATAGAAACTATGTTAAAGTTGAAATTTATTATAATATAAATGTTTTAGATAACATCTGAAATTAGTTTTTTCTGAAAGCTTATTTTCTCATGATAAAAAGTCATATAAAAAAAATATTTCTAGAAAAGAATAGTATTTCAATTCTCCAATATATATATATATATAATATATAAATAAATATATATATCTATATATATTATATAAATATATATATAATATATATATATTTATATTTTATATTTTATATAATAAATATATATTTAATAAAATATATATATTTATAATAGTATATTATAAAAATATTAATATATATATTTATAAATATATATTAAATATATATTTTAATATATATATTATATATATTATATAATATTTATATATATATATCTTTATAAATTTTATATATATATATTATAATATACATATATAAACATATATATTTTATTTTATATATATATATAAAATATATATATATTTATATATAAATATATATAAAAATATACATATATATACATAATATTAGAATTTTGAAAGATATATTTATTTATTTTATATAAATATATAGATATATAGATATATTAAAATATAGATATATATAAAATATATATATATATTTATATATATCTAGATATATATATACTTATATTATATATATATATACATATATTATATAAAAATATAGATATAGATATAAGATTATAGATATAGAATCAAATATATAGATATATGGATTTTATATAGATATTGGATAAAATATATAGATTATAGATAAAGATTATAAAAAAATATGTTATATCTTATTTATATATAAATATATAAATATATAGATATTTTATATATATACTTTATATAATATATTATAATAGATAGATAGATTGATAGATAAAATAATAGATAGATATAGATATCTTAAACTTTGCAAAAAATAAGCAATTTTTAAAGAGATCTTTTTACAAATTGACCAGTCGGTTAAATTCAAAATTTCAATATTATCTATTCTTCTTTCTGGGATTGGTTAATAGATTAATTATTGCACCTTTAGGTTGAAATTAGGTTGTAACATATATTTTATGATTAAAGGTACAGAAAGTTTCTTCTTCAGAGTATAAAAGGAGAATGTAATAATAGTAAATTGGTTAGCAATATATTTCCCTCCAAATAATCACACCCACTCCCTTTTATTATAAATAGAAACCCGGTATTACTTTCAATCATCTATTAACCAACCCCTAAATGAATGAGAAAATCTTGAAGTTTTGAATACAGATCTTGCTATTAACTATTTTTATTACGAAGTAGGACGTTTAGTGCTACAACTATTATGAAAAAATTCGATTTTTATTAAATACAATGATAGGAAAATGGAGAACTTGCAAAAACAAAGATTTCTTGTTTGTCACATAATTGGAGTTATAAAGGAAAAAAAAATGTTTCAAAATGGCTTAGAATTTAACACAGTTTGTAATTGCCAGTACACGTCAATAGCCAACGAATGTATCTAAAAATTTTGATACATACAATTCATATTTAAAGCAAACGGTTGATTTTGACAAATGCTTTTCCACTCATGTGGTTTCAATTTACGGACAAACTCCAATGACTCCCTATGACATCACAATTGTTGATATTTGGAGTCATCGAGTTTGTTGCCACATACTTAATCGTTTTATACATTGAGACTGAAATTCAGTATATTACTTAATTTTGTGTCGCTGAAAGCGAAAGTATTCTTAAAACTTCTTTAGTGGCTCACATTTTGGAGCAATTTTATAGTTTACATTATGGGATGTTATAATTATGATAATAAAAGCTATAAATAATAAAGGATAATAAATACAATAGGCACTGAATTTATAAATAATCTTAAACATTATAATCAACAGAAATGGTCAGCATATAGAGATTTCATAACGAAAGCAATTGTCATCCATCTACAAGAGGAGAACACAAAGTACTATTGCTGTGTAAATGACTGTGTTCAGATGTTGTTGCGTATAAATTCTGTTGCCATGTAGCAGAAAGTTGCATGTTAACAATACAGAAGTGGAATACTTACGCTGACCCATCTCTAAGACATACAGCAGCAACAAACTGTAGACCAGTCACCACGACAGCTATAAAGCTGCAGCTGACCTACGAGAGGTCCGTCATGGTTTGAAGCTTACTTTGGTAAACTCCAGTAAGGAACAAGAAACAAGCTTCACTACAGAAGCAAGTTCTGGTCTACCAGAGAAGACACTAGATAAAGATCACTCAGGTGAACCCCGGGCTAGTGACACCTGTATATACCTAAAGTAGGTATACCCCTGAGGTTGTCTCTCATTTAGCACTACCCAGACGACACGTTCGTCTTGAGCTCGCGGCCGTGGACGCGAGAGACATCGTCCCCCAACAATACAATAAAAGCTACAATAGTGTATTGGTTGCCCGGAACTAAAAACGTTTCATACAAGTCTTTGGTAAATCCTAACAGCATAGTCCGCCTTCGCTTCATTAAAATTGAGTTTGCAAAGGCCATTAACAAAATAGTATAAGAATTTTTTAAAAAATATGGGAAAATTTTAATGTTTCACATGTCAGCCGATACTCAGTGGTTTGCTCGACAAAACAGTTTAAATTTTATCTTAACTTTGATGAGCTACATGCCTTGCAATTGTTTTTGAAATTTAAGTGCACAATTCTTGTACAATCTTCATCCTGAAAATTACACAGACCTAATAGAGGATTTATATATGCCTGTTAGAAAACTCTATGCAAAATGTTACTAAAAATGAATTCTTCCATTAAAGTGTTCTGCCTTTCATTTCCATAGTCCGTGGATTTAAATCCTGTTGATGACTTAATTTTCATATCCGTTGGTGATAGAATTAATGCAGTAAGTCCCGGACAAACTATCCCTCGTATAACAACATTGATCGTAGCACTACAAACCAAAGACAAGCATGTTTTGAAATCTTTCAGTAAAGAAAAGGAAATCAATTCCATCATACCATTTTTGTGGGAGAGTAGTATTACAAACTAATGTGGTAATTTTCACTGACAGAAATTTTTTCTGGATAACTCATAGCGTGATTCGAGTATACCTTAAAATTCCTATGTAAAAAGGGAAAATGTATAGAAAGGGATCTTTGTTACCTATTATTAATGTATTGTGTTCTCCAAGTGTTATATGTAAGACATTAACTGTAAAATCATTCAGAAACTTTAACTAGGAGGCACTGACAAGTATAAATTCCATTTAAGCGACATGAGAGCTACAATAGACGATTATTTTTATGCCTTTAAAATTTTCAATGCTGAACAGTGTAAGTCATGTTTGTATATGTGTAACCACATTAATTTAGTACCGAAAATCAAGATAAAGGTATAACATTTGAAAGGCCAATGTTAGACCAGAATTGTAGATCCGTGTTTAATTTTGAAAATATTGGCCAGTCAGAAGTGGTTGTTGTATATTTAGAAGCATTAATATATAAGAGAAGTAAGATTCTACTGAATGGGAAGTGCCACTGGTTAAAAATTTGAAAAAAAAAATATGACAAATAAATAGTTAAGATTCCTGTCGTGTCAATTAACCCCCCCCCCTACTTCTTTTAGCTTACCGAATTGATTGTTTCATTTAGTTTGTCATTGTCAAGATACAATTATGTGATGTAAGGTTTAGATGAAACACCAAGTTGCTTTTATCATAATTGACGTCGGCGAGGGTAACGGTTCCCTGTTGCATATTTTACTCAGGTGAATCTTGTACCAGAGTACAATACGTCAGTTTAAAACTCTCATTTGTGTATTATATATGCTCCAAATTAACCCTCAGCGCTCCGTTGGCACAACTACGGGGTCATCCGGGATTTGTTCCGCAGCTCCGTAGGCTCAGCTTCGGAGACAAATGTTTTTAACATGATTAGCATCTTAATCGTAACCATCCTAAAAATATCGGGCTCCGCAGCGAAGTCAACGCAGCTGTGGTACAAACGCCGGATAGCCCCGTAATTGAGCCATCGGAGAGCTAAGGGTTAAGATTCTAGTTTTAGATTCTTCGGAAGCTAGGGGGTTCACAAAATGAATTTAATTTAACGTCGATATTGACTTTGAGTGTAATCTAGATTCCAGACCTTTATATTTTCCAAATGTGTTAATGAATTTTAAAAGGACTTACAGTTTTGAACAAGTATATATGCTGATTCAACAACAGACGAACACACGAGAGTAAAGTATAAAATTACATAAAGAAAAATTCCTAAATATTTCCTAAAAATTATTTTTTATAATTCCTAGAGAAAGATTTTTCTTTACATATTCAATTAGCTGTGAGCTGTATCTTATAAATCCAGAACGTAGAAATATGAACAGTGAATTTGGTTGATATTTTACAAAGGAGATTCATTCAGAATTCAAATACTTCAGCGTGCAATAGTTTTAGCATGACTTTGAAGATTACTGCATAAATATTTTATAAACTTGTGTGTAACTTATGACATAATTACAGAGTATGCTAGTAAAAAATGCAGTTGATTTAATAATCGCCATTTGACAGGGTACTTTCAAGGAAAGATTTTTTTAATTCGAATCTCTTTTTGGCATGCATGCTTGAAGCGATTCGCTATCAATGTTTAGCAGTAAATGTAGATTTAATTACTCTTTGTGTTGCAACAAATAGGTCGTACTCTTTTAATTATCCAAATCATCAGGTACAGGAAGATTATTCTATAATACCATAATAAAAATTGGAAAACTTTTATATAATTGTTCCTGTGTAATACACTTCGTATTACACAGGAAAGAGTCAGAAAGATGTATAGAAAAAGTAAAATAACTTTTCTTTAGTGGAAGAGAAATCAGAGGGATGATATCCTCTCTAAATTTTATTTATATACTCTAGTGTAATAGATACCTTACGGTTTAATGCAATTTATTTGTTTCTCATTTTTATATGTAGACTACATAACAATAAAATATGAAAAAGCTCAAATGCCGCGGAAAAATTTCAACCTATCCTTAGAGAGTGTACAATTTCATTCTCTGCTTTCCAATTCTAACATCCCGCCGCATTTCTACAACAAAGACTTTTTTATATTGTGTCGGAAAAATGCAGTTAATTCACGAATCACGTTTCTAAACTTATTTCTTGAGATGTTTTGAAAAATAATAGAAATATTTTTGCTAAGCATGGAATACCGCATTCCTGTCACATTGGCTGGCAAACACCACGTGATATGTGAGTTTCTCCCGAACTGCGACCCGTAACGCCATCTATACAGCACGACTGTTACGAATCTACTAGTCATCCGTTGCAATGGTTGCAAGGGGGATGAGATTCTATTTTCTTTCTTCACCTCCGCCTGTAACTCTGTCAAAACAAAATTTAACATTGAAGCGTGCATCGCTGGCTGTGATTCGCAAAAAGTCGTTTGTCGATTGACAACTGTGGTATCGCAGAGTTGAAGGAGAATAAAATATCAATTAATGGTAAAGAATGACTCGAGTTGTCTCCAAAAATTACTCTTTTTCTTTCACAGAAATCGCATGTTGCTGGTGAGTAATTTAAGTTTAATTGTTTCTTACTCTTAATAAAAAAACTAATAATGTGTAAAGGCTTATTAGAGACATAATTATCAATTAATTCTAAATAATGACTCGCGTTTTCTGAAAAAAATTACACATTTTCTATTAAAGAAATCGCATGTTGCTGGTAAGTAATTTAAGTTTATTCGTTTTTAAGTATAGTAAAAATTATTGATATGTACAAATTTGTTTTAGATATAAGTATCTTGTGTAACAAAAAACTATTTTTGACTTATATAACCCTCTTTATGATGTATAATTCATATTTTTATAAATAATTCTTTTACTTTGAATACTGTTTAGATAAATGTTAAAATTAGTAAAGAGAAATTAAAATATAGCTTTCTAAAAAATCAGAAGTTCTCAAGAATATTATACCTTTTTTTATAGATCAATTTTATTTAAATTTACCAAAAAATATGCTGTTAAGATATGTTGTTAATTTATAATAAAAGTTGGATTTGTATATTTTAAAATGAATGACAGTACAAAAACTCGAAATTAAAGTAATTTAAGCTTTATATTTTTCGAGGAGGAAACGTTTATTTAAGTATAAAAAATTTTGACTTCAAATGATAGGCTTGAAGTCAACACATTCGTGTTGACTTCAAATATTAGGCATTGTTTTTCACAGGAAACACATGTTGCTGTTACGTAATTTAGATTTAATTCATCGTGATGTCTAACACTAAAAATGACTAATACGCAAAAACGGGTTGTAGATATAATTTTCTTGTTCTCTTACGAGATTTTGTTTTTTGTATGTAACAACCTTAACAATGTATACTTTATTTTTATACATTTCTTTTACTTCGAATATAGTTGAAGTAAATGTCAAAATTTTACAGACATAAAACTAAGTAAGAAATATACGTAACAAATTACAAGTGAAGATTATAGTAGAAAAATCAGTAGTTTTATCTCAAGAATCTCATTACAGTTTTATCACTGCTTAATCTTTTTTATAGTTTACTTTTACTAAGTTTTTTTTTAAATTTATGATGTTTAAATGTCTAATAGTAAAAATAACTAATACTCAAGAACGTGTTGGACAAGTAATTTTCTTGCTTTGTTACGAAATTTTATTTTTTGTGTATAACAACCTTAACAATGTATACTTTATTTTTATACATTTCTTTTACTTCAAATATTGTCGAAGTAAATGTCAAAATTAGCACAGACATAAAACTAAGTAAGAAATAAACATAAGAAATTATAAGTAAAGATTATATTAGGAAAATCAGCAGTTGTATATATTTTAAGAATCTTATTACAGTTTTATCATTGCTTAATCTTTTTTATAGTTTAATTTTACTAAGTTTTTTCAAAATTTATGATTTTTAAATGTCTAATAGTAAAAGTAACTAATACTCAAAAACTTGTTGCACAAATAATTTTTTTTGTTCTGTTACGAAATTTTATTTTTCGTGTATCACAACCTTAACAATGTATACTTTATTTTTATACATTTCTTTTACTTCAAATATTGTGGAAGTAAATGTCAAAATTAACACAGACATAAAACTAGGTAAGAAATATATATAACAAATTACAAGTAAGAGTTGTATTTATCTGAATAATCTTATTACGGCTTAATTTAAGTTTTTTCAAAATTTAGGATTTTTAAATTTATTATAAAAACAGGATTTCTAAATTTTCAAAAAAATGAACATAATAATACTCATTTCTAATGATAGATCATCTTTCTTTTTATCTCAATTCGATTTAATGTGCATATAAATTAACACAGGCATAAAAATAATTAAGAAAAATACATAACAAATTACAAGTAAAGATTATAGTAGAAAAATCAGCTGTTGTATTTATCCCAAAAATCAGGAACAGTTTTATCATTGCTTAATCTTTTTTGATTTTTAATTTTACTAAGTATTTTTCAAAATTTATGATTTTTAAGTGTTTAATAGTAAAAATAACTAATACTCAAAAACGTGTTGTAGAAATAACTTTCTTGTTCTGTTACGAAATTTTAATTTTGTGTATTACAATCCCTAACAATGTATACTATTTTTATATATTACTTTTACTTCAAATATAGTTCAAGTAAGTGTCAAAATTAACAAAGACATAAAACTAAGTAAAAGATATACATAAAAAATTACAAGTAACGATTATAGTAGAAAAATCAGGAGTTGTATTTATCTATAGAATCTCATTACAGTTTCGTCATTGCTTAATCTTTTTTACAGTTTAATTTTACTAATAGTTTTCAAAATTTATGATTTTTAAATGTCTAACAGTAAAAATAACTAATTCTAAAAAACGTGTTGCAAAAATAGTTTTCTTGTTCTGTTACGAAATTTTATTTTTTGTGTATAACAACTTTAACAATGTATACCTTATTTTTATACATTTCTTTTACTTGAACTATTACTGAAATAAATGTCAAAATTAACACAGACATAAAACAAAGTAAGAAGCATATATAACAAATTGCAAGTAAAGATTATAGTAGGAAAATCAGCAGTTGTATTTATCTCAAAAATCTTATTACAGTTTTATCATTGTTTAATCTTTTTTATAGTTTAATTTTACTCAGTTATTTCAAAACTTATGATGTTTAAATGTCTAATAGTAAAAATAACTAATACTCAAAAGCGTGTTGCACAAATAATTTCCTTGTTCTTTTACGAAATTTTATTTTTGTGTATGACAACAACAACTATACTTTATTTTTATACATTTCTTTTATTCCAAATATTGTTGAAGTAATGTCAAAATTAACACAGAAGTAAAACTAAGTAAGAAATATACGTAACACATTACAAGTAAGTTTTATGGTAGAAATATCAGCAGTAGTATTTATCTCAAGAATCGCATTACAGTTTTATCACTGCTTAATCATTTTTATACTTTAATTTTTCTAAGCTTTTTTCAAAATTTATGAATTTTAAATGTATAATAGTAAAACAACCTAGCACTCAAAAACGTATTGCACAAATAATTTTCTTGTTTTGTTACGAAATTTTATTTTTGTGTAAAACAACCTTAACAATGTATACATTATTTTTATACATTTCTTTTACTTCAAAAATATTTGAAGTAAATGTCAAAATTAACACACACATAAAGCTAAATATGAAATATACATAACAAATTACAAGTAAAGATTATAGTAGAAAAATCAGCAGTTGCATTTATCTGAGGAATCTTATTACAGTTTTATCAATGCTTAATCTTTTTTATAGTTTAATTTTACTAAAGTTTTTCAAAATTTATGATTTTTAAATGTCTAATAATTAAAAAAACTAATATTCAAAAACGTGTTGCACAATCAATTTTCTTATTATGTTACGAAATCTTATTTTTTGTGATTAACAATCCTTAACAATGTATACTTTATTTTTATGCATTTCTTTTACTTCAAATATTGTTGAAGTAAATGTCAGAATTAACGCAGACATAAAACTAAGCAAGAAATATAAGAAATTACAAGTACAGATTATAGTAGGAATATCAGCAGTTGTATTTATCTTAAGAATCTTATTACAGTTTTATCATTGCTTAATCTTTTTTAAAATTTAATTTTACTAAGTTTTTTCAAAATTTATGATTTTTAATGTTTAATAGTAAACATAACTAATGCTCCAAAACGTGTTGCGAAAAAAATTTTCTTGTTCTGTTGCGATATTTTTTATTTTGTGTATAACAACCTTAACAATGTATAGTTTATTTTTTTTTACATTTCTTTTACTTTAAATATTGTTGAAGTAAATGTCAAAAATTAACACAGACATAAAACCAAGTAAGAAGCATATATAAAAAATTGCAAGTAAAGATTATAGTAGGAAAATCAGCAGTTGTATTTATCTCAAAATCTTATTACAGTTTTATCATTGTGTAATCTTTTTTACAGTTTCATTTTACTCAGTTATTTCAAAACTTATTATTTTTAAATGTCTAATAGTAAAAATAACTAACACTCAAAAACGTGTTACACAAATAATTTCCTTGTTCTTTTACGAAATTTTATTTTTTGTGTATAACAACAACTATACTTTATTTTTATACATTTCTTTTATTCCAAATATTGTTCAAGTAAATGTCAAAATTAGCACAGAAATAAAGATAAGTAAGAAATATATACATAGCAAATTACAAATAAAGATTATAGTAGAAAAATCAGCAGTTGTATTTATCTCAAGAATATAATTACAGTTTTATCACTGCTTAATCTTTTTAATAGTTTAATTTTACTAAGGCTTTTCAAAATTTATGATTTTTAAACGTCTAACAGTAAAAATAACTAATACTCAAAAACGTGTTGTATAAATAATTTTCTTGTTTTGTTAGGAAATTTTATTTTTTGTGTATCACAACCTTATTAATATATACTTTATTTTTATACATTTTTTTAAATTTCAAATATAGTTGAAGTAAATATCAAAATTAACACAGACATAAAACTAAGTAAGAAATATACATAACAAATTATAACTAAAGATTATAGTAGAAAAATCAGCAGTTGTATTTATCTCAAATATCTTATTACAGTTTTATCATTGCTTAATCATTTTTATAGTTTAATTTTACTAAGTTTTTTAAAAATTTATGATTTTTAAATGTCTAATAGTAAAAATAACTAATACGCAAAAACGTGTTGCACAAATAATTTTTTTGTTCTGTTACGAAATTTTATTTTTTGTGTATCACAACCATAACAATGTATACTTTATTTTTATACATTTCTTTTACTTCAAGTATTGTGGAAGTAAATGCCAAAATTAACACAAACATAAAACTAAGTAAGAAATATACATAACAAATTACAAGTAAGAGTTGTATTTATCTGAAGAATCTTATTACAGCTTAATTTAAATTTTTTCAAAATTTAGGATTTTTAAATTTATTATAAAAATTGGATTTCTAAATTTTCAAATAAATGAACATAATAATAATCATTTCTGATTATTTATCATCTTTCTTTTTTATCTTAATTCGATTTAATATGCATATAAATTACACAGGCCTAAAAGTAATTAAGCAAAATACATAACAAACTACAAGTAAAGATTATAGTAGAAAACTCAGCTGTTGTATTTATCTCAAGAATCAGGAACAGTTTTATCATTGCTTAATCTTTTTTTGTAGTTTAATTTTACTAAGTTTTTTTTTAAATTGATGAGTTTTAAGTGTTTAATAGTAAAAATAACTAATACTCAAAAACGTGCTGTAGAAATAACTTTCTTGTTCTGTTACAAAATTTTATTTTTGTGTATAACAATCTTTAACGATGTATACTTTACTTTTATACATTTCTTTTATTTCAAATATTGTTGAAGTAAATGTCAGAATTAACGCAGACATAAAACTAAGTAAGAAATATACATAAGAAATGACAAGTAGAGATTATAGTAGAAAAATCAGCTGTTGTATTTATCTCAAGAATCTCATTACAGTTTTGTCATTGCTTAATCTTTTTTACAGTTTAATTTTACTAATATTTTTCAAAATTTATGATTTTTAAATGTCTAATAGTAGAAATAACTAATACTCAAAAACGTGTTGCAAAAATAATTTTCTTGTTCTGTTACGAAATTTTATTTTTTGTGTATAACAACCTTAATAATGTATGCTTTATTTTTCTACATTCCTTTTACTTCAAATATGGTTGAAGTAAATGTCAGAATTAACGCAGACATAAAACTAAGTAAGAAATATACATAAGATATTACAAGTACAGAATATAGTAGGAAAATCAGCAGTTGTATTTATCTCAAGAATCTCATTACAGTTTTGTCATTGCTTAATCAGTTTTAAAATTTAATTTTACTACGTTTTTTCAAAATTTATGATTTTTAAATGTTTAATAGTAAAAATAACTAATACTCAAAAACGTTTTGCCGAAATAATTTTCTTGTTCTGTTATAAAATTTTATTTTTTGTGTATAACAAACATAATAATGTAAACTTTATTTTTATACATTGATTTTACTTCAAATAATTTTGAAGTAAATGTCAAAATTAACACAGGCATAAAACTAAGTAAGAATTATACAAAAAACATTATAAGCAAAGATTATAGTAGAAAAATCAGCAGTTTTATTTATGTCAAGAATCTTATTGCAGTTTTATTTATCTCAAGAATCTTATTGTAGTTTTAACATCGCTTAATCTTTTTTATAATTTAATTTTGCTAAGTTTTTTCAAAATTTATGATTTTTAAATATTTAATAGTAGACATAACTAATACTCCAAAACGTGTTGCAAAAAAATTTTTCTTGTTCTGTTACGAAATTTTATATTTTGTGTATAACAATTTTAACGATGTATACTTTATTTTTATACACTTCTTTTACTTCAAATATTGTTGAAGTAAATGTCAAAATTAACATAGATATATATAAGAATATACATAACAAATTACAAGTAAAAATTTTAGTAGAAAAATCAGGAGTTGTATTTATCTCAAGAATCTCATTACATTTTTCTAATTGCTTAATCTTTTTTATAGTTTAACTTTACTAAGTTTTTTAAAAATTTATGATTTTTGAATTTTCTATAAAAACTGTATTTCTAAATTTTCAAATAATGAACATAATAATACTTATTTCAGATCATCTTTCTTTTTATCTTATTTAGGTTTAATGTGCATATAAATAAATCCGAAGTATTTTATAAATCAGTTTATGATATCATTATACATCCTACAGTGTCAATGTTCATTTTAAACTAAAAAAATATTAAAACCCTTTTAAAGTCTCTTTTATTAACAAAAAAACTATTTATAGTGAGCATAACTGTTAGACTTCGAAACGTTATTATAAAAGTTTGACAACTTTTAATTTTTATCATAGTTTTATGTGCTTATAAATAAATTTTATCTACTTTATAAATCTAGTAACGATGTTATCATACATATTAAAGTACTGATATTATAAATCAGAAAAATTTAAAATATTGAAATTCCATTTTATAAATAATAAAATCTAGAGTGGTTGACCATCATCGCATTACAAACTTAAGGCAGTTCTGCTTTAAAATTAATCATTTCCACAAAGTGTGCTACTACTACTTGATAAATAAATGCAATGCTATTAACAATTAATCCAACTTAGAAGAAGTTTTCACTCTACTAGAAAATTTTAAATGTAGTTTGGATTATAGCTGATTAAACTAATTTTCATGTGCTCTAATTAGAAACAAATTTTAGCTTAATTTATCATAAGTGTTATAAACTTATAATAAATGTTCGATTTGTATCTTTTAATTTAGATAATTATATAAATACTCGATTTAGCGATAAATAAGATTTATTATTTTATCTTACTTTGAACTAATGATCGTAAAAATAAATCAAAACTATATTCTAAATCAACTATAATTGATACCGATATAATGATATATATTACAATGTTGATATTCATTTTAAATAAAAAAATTTAAAAACTTTAAAAATCCCCTTTATTAATAAGAATCTAACTACAAATTGCATACATTTCCAATTAAATCTGTTACAAACTTTTGACAGTTCTTTATTAAACAATATTATTTTACGCAAAATATGTTTAAGCTACTTGAAGGTAAATATATTGGTATTAACAATTATTCCTGCATTAATTCTTCTAAGAAATTTCTAAATGTAATTTGGTACACATCGCTGATTAAACAGTTTACTAGTTTTCAGGTGTTCTAAACGGCGATAAATTTAATACGTCGTAAATTCAACCCCCTTTTAAAGGTCATAGATTCTTTTGCATTAATTTGTTAACACAGACAAATGCAAAACCTGTAAATTAAGTATTGAAAGTTTTTGTTTAGCACAAAACTTAGTATTAACTAAAACTGACTGAATTTAAGAAATATGTACTCACCAGTTATTGTAATAAGTAATATAATGTGGATTTTTATCTTTTTAATCGCAATAATTATCCTATGAGGCGAATTGCTGATGTTTAATAAGATATAAATATTTATTAATTTAAAGTTTTTTATTTATTTATTAAATATTTGTAAGTAAAATGTGACATAACATATTTTCTTAATTTAGAATATTCTTTAACGAAAACACAAATAATTTTTATGTATTTTTATCACTTGTTTAAAAAATTAACCCTGCTTTAGTACTTCGACAAAAAACTGTTACCAATTTTTAAGGACTATAAGATACATCTTAATTATTTAAACATTAAAAATAATATTTTTACCGTTATTACTATAGCATTGCAAAGTCAAATTCTTGGTTTATAAGATACACCTTAATTTTTTAATCATTAAAAATAGTATTTTTACCACTTTACTATAGGATTGCAACGCCAGATTCTTGGTTTATAAGATACACCCAATTTTTTGATCATTAAAAATAGTTTTTTACCGTTTTTACTATAGCATTGCAACACCAGACTATTGGTTTATAAGATACACCTTAATTTTTTAAACATTAAAAATAGTATTTTTACCGTTTTTACTATAGGGTTGCAAAGCCAGATTCTTGATTTATAAGATAACCTTAATTTTTTAATCATTAAAAATATTATTTTTACCGTTTTTACTATAGCAACGCCAGATTCTTGGTTTATAAAACCGAACTGACCGTTAAAAAATCCCTTGAAATCGTCATCTGAACTTTCTTTTTCTTCTACTCTTCTTCTTCATCGTTGCTTTGTTCCTATATTAGATACTCTTCAGTGCCATGGAAAGAGTTATTTGTGCCGCACATTTTGAAAGATTTAACTCGGGAGGAAGCGCGCCCGTCTTCTCAGACCCCAGTGTTATAAGAACCTTACACACAAAATTACCCAATCGAAATAAGCGTACCAAATTTTTAGTAGCTGCCTGACAGGTTTCCTAAGCCCAAATAACATGAATTTCCGTAATTTTCTCTAATTAATTTTCTCAGAAAGAGATACTTTTAATTTATTCTGGCTCCAGGAAACTAATGCATGCACATACACTTTTGAATTTGTATTTAATGTTTATGGTCGGAGAGTAGATGCTGTCAAAAATACATTGTTATTTCATTAAAATAATGAAATATAAATATGAGATATAAAGATGTTATTTAAGTTTTTATTTTTTGTGTGTCCTTTGTGCTTTTGGATGCTAATAAATATATCTACAGTCCAAAATATACTCACCAGTTATTGTAATAAGTAATATAATGTGCATTTTTATCTTTTTAATTGCAATCATTATCCTTTAGGGGGAATTGCTGATGTATAATAAGAAATAAATATTTATTATTTTAATGTTTATTTATTTATTTAATAAATATTTCTACAATAAATATTTGACAAAAAACTGTTACCATATTTTACGGACTATAAGACACACCTTAATTTATTAATCATTAAAAATAGTAATTTTACCGTTTTTTCCATAGAATCGCAAAGCTAGATTCTTGGTTTATAAAACCAAACTGACCTTTAAAAAAATCCTTGCAAATCGTCATCTGAACTTTCTTTTTCTTCTACCCCTTCGCGGTCATCGTTTTTCTGTTCCTATATTAGATACTTTTCAGTGCCATGGAAAGCGTTATTTATACCGCACTTTTTCAAAGATTTAACCCGCGAGGAAGCGCGCCCGGCTTCTCAGACCCGAGCGTTATGAAAACCTTACACATAAAATCATCCAATAGAAATAAGCTTACCAAATTTTCAATAGCTGCCTTATAGGTTTTTAGGCCCAAATAACATGCACTACCGCAATTTTCTCTGAATATTTTTCTCAGAAAGCGATACTTTTCACTTATTCTGGCTCCAGAGACCTAGTGCATGCATATACACTTTTAAATTTTTATTCAATGTTTATGGTCGGAGGAGAGATGCTGTCAAAAATATATCGTTATTTGATTAAAATTATGAAAGATAAATATAAAATATAAAGATGTGATTTAAGTTTTTATTTTTTGAGTGTCTTAAGCTTGGGCTTTTGGATGGTAATAAAAAAAGATCTACGGTCCAAAATATTTTTAAATAAATATTTCAAGTTATCCGAAATATATTTTAAGCTTTTAATAAAGTATTTATGGTGATACAAATTTTCTGTTCATTATCAAAAGCAATTTTGTTGTTATTCAGCTATATTTAATAATTATGGTCGGAAGAGAGACGCTGTCAAAAATATATCGTTATTTGATTAAAAGGATGAAATATAAATATAAAATATAAAGATGTGATTTAAGTTTTTATTTTTTTGAGTGTCTTACGTTTGGGCTTTTGGATGGTAATAAAAAAGATCTACGGTCCAAAATATTTTTTAAATAAATATTTCAAGTTATCCGAAATATATTTTAAACTTTTAATAAAGTATTTATGGTGATACAAATTTTCTGTTCATTATCAAAAGCAATTTTGTTGTTATTCGGCTATATTTAATAATTATGGTCGGAGAAGAGATGCTGTCAAACATACATCGTTATTTGATAAAAATGATGAAATATAAATATAAAATGTAAAGATGTTATTTAAGTTTATATTTTTTGTGTGTCTTATGTTTGTACCTTTAGATGTTAATAAAAAAGATCTACAGTCCAAAATACTTTTAAAAATTAATACCTCAAATTACCCGAAATATGTTTTAAACTTTCAATAAAGTATTTTTGATAATACTAATTTTCTGTTCATCATCAAAAGCAATTTTGTTAGTATTTGGCTCAGAAGAGTTGCACTGGTCTTTCAAGGCCCGTCGTTCTCGTGTGACTTCAAAGAGCACTCGTCTTCGAGGGTAAAAGTGTCTTATCTTACTCTAGACAACAACTTTTTTGTGCACTGACATATTTGTTGGATAGTAGCTGGTTTCCAAAACTACGTTCGGCATGAATGTTGGGCATCACCCATCGTCCGTTTGTTTTATTCCACTTTGATATACACTTTAAACAGCTTATTTATCGAGACATTAAGAGGTTGCATATCTGAAGTAAATCTTCCTGGAATAACAGCAAGCTTTCTACAGATTAGTGCTTTTCAACCTTTCCTGTACCACAACCCCTTTACAAGTAAAAAATATCCTAACGCCCCCTTTTCCATACTAGTTAATTATACCAAACATAAAAGTACTAGCATATAGCCCGTCATATGACGGGATCAGTAAAATTTTTAATTTTCCAGAATTGTAAAGGTACCCTATGAGGCAGGTAAAAAAAATGGTTTGTTTTTTGGCTGAGAATTATCGTTCTACGAAAATAATAGATTAAAATTAAAACTTATGAAGCTAATCTATTATTTAAGCCAAAATATAAAAGAAAATTATTCAGGTAATATCGAAGTTTAGGGATAAAACGTATAGAAATCATGCAGAAGATATTTAAATAATCTAAAGTAAATGATTAAATGAGATATTTAAAGAAATGACGTCATAATGATAGTAAGAAAATTGTTATTTTTACCTATTTATTGTGTGATAAATTAATAAATTTAATAGATTCTACTAAAATAGGGCTTGATATAATGGCATTAAATGCTCGAAAAGGGAGACGAGGTGAATTTCGAACTTTTTAAATATGACAGTATTTTTCGCCGTGATACGATGCTTATTCCTATCAATTTATTTTAGAATCGGACCTATAGTTTATGAAAAAATAAACTTTACTCGTTTTGAATTTTGCTAACCCTTACTCATCAAAAATCCAACATAGATAGACAGATAACTTA